>VZTI01002577.1:140024-158699 GCA_013397865.1 Struthidea cinerea
GTGCAAGAAGTTTATGGAACTGTGACCTTGTTTAAAATAGTTTACATAGGAAAGACAGTCTGCTCACAGACTATTGAGAAAAGGCTGAGGAATTTCTCTGCTTCTAGCTTTTTAGCACTTACAGGCTCAGGCTGGGGATCAGGGAAAGGTTCTTCCCCCAGAAGGTGCTGGGCACTGCCCAGGCTCCCCAGGGAATGGGCACGGCCCCGAGGCTGCCAGAGCTCCAGGAGCGTTGGGGCAGCACTGCCAGGGATGCCCAGGGTGGGGTTGTTGGGGTGTCTGGGCAGGGCCAGGAGCTGGATCCATGATCCCTGTGGGACCCTTGCAGCTGTGGGTGTTCCATGATTCTGTGAGAGAAAATGCACACGTCTTTCCCATGGATAGCGGACAAGGGAGTTAAGAGACATTTTTAGGTCTCTAACAGCATATTGGTGTCCAAATATTTTCTGTGCTCGTGGTCGAAGACCTTTTGCTCATCTGTGGCATGTGCTGTTAATTATGTTTAACAAAGACCCACTGCGATGGTAGGAGATGAGTTAATATTGTGGCAGTGCAGATTTTTAGCTCCTTATCACAGAACCATCACGGAAGGGGCCTTTAAGATCATCAGGCTCCAGCCCCCTGAAGGCCCTGTAGCTGCCAGCTCGTTGTTGCACTGGTTTGGTGCTGCTCGAAGCAATACGGCACAGCCAAGCCCTGTGGTGCATTTCCACCCCAAATGCCCCAGTGCAAACGAGGTGCCCTTTGGTGGTCAGTCACTCTGGGAGGCACTGTGTTCCGCAGGAGTCTGTGCCTGCGCTCTGCAGCTCCTGTCACACAGCCCCAGAGCACTCCTGGGTGCTCAGAACAGGCCTGCTGAGTGGCTGTGCTTCCAGGCTGGAAGTGCTGGAGGCAGGGTGGCCCCGAGTCCTG
This sequence comes from Struthidea cinerea, assembly GCA_013397865.1. Taxonomy (NCBI): domain Eukaryota; kingdom Metazoa; phylum Chordata; class Aves; order Passeriformes; family Corcoracidae; genus Struthidea; species Struthidea cinerea. The sequence goes on from VZTI01002577.1 coordinate 140,937, forward strand.
CTGAGGACTTGCTGCAGCAGAGCCCTTGGTGTGGAAATGTTCCTGTTCTGCTGCCTGATGTGACTCAGGAGGTGGCTCAACACTGCTTCCCTGAGCTGCCAGGATGTTGGGAAAGGCCAGTCCCTGGATCCTTCCCTGGGCACACATAGCTGTGCTGCTCTCTCCTTCCTCGTGCTGGGGCTTGTGCCTGGCCTCAAAATTAAAAGCAACAGTGGATTTATGTGACACGTGAGCTTGACATGGAGATTAAGCTCAGTGCACAAGCCCTGTGCTTGTATATTGCCTTTGGGTGGGCGGATACAGGGATCCCAGGCTCTGGCATGGCAAATAGGCAGCAGGGGTGTTGGATAATTCCTCAGGGCCTGCCCGCTCCTTGTGTCTGAGCTGGGACTTGCTCATGGCTGAGAGAAGCAGAGGGTGGGTGGGAGCAGTCTGGGAGCGTGTGGAGGGCAGGGCAGGGCTCTGGCCTCCTCCAGATGGGTTGGGATGTGCCCTGCTCATGGCTCCACAGGCGCACAGCCAGGCTCCAGAGCGATTCCTGAGCTACGTGGAATTTCAGAGGCACTTACGGAACAGCCGTGCTTTGGGATGGCGTTTTCATACCCAAGGGAGAGGAGACACCGGTCTTCGGGCCACTCATTCCTTTCCTGTGGGCCCATCAAACAGCTGAGGTCCTGTAGACAGGGGTGAGCAACCTTTGGGAGGCTGGGAGCTGTTTGGGAGGTGAGATTTTGGGAGCAGCAGGAGGCAGGACAGCAGCGATGAACGGCCGCGAGCGAAGCCGTGCGCGTAAACGAGCTGCCCTCGGGTAATCCTCTTTTCTGTCCTCGTCTCCCTGCAGGTGCTAAAAGAAGCTTCCCAAACTAACCTCCTTGCAAGGGTCTGGTGGTACAAGCCCTTCCAGTACTTTGAGAAGAATGTCCAAGGAATTGTACCTCGCTCCTACCACTGGCCCCTGCGGTGTCCGGCGCTGGCGCGGGGCCGGCAGGTCAAGTACAGCCGCCTGGTGAGCGACACGTAACAGCGTCACCCCAGCCCGGGAAAGGACCCGTCCCAAGTGCTCACAACTCCAAGAGAAGATGCCATAAACAAAAATCCACCGCTCCCTAACCCTTTCTTTAGCAGCTCCCTGGACCTGACCTGTTCAGTTACCTGGTAAGCACTGTGATCTTTTTTTCTCTCCAAAGGATCTGCGTTGGACAACAATAAAGAGAATTTAACTTAATCATGCACTGTTACACATTTCTTGTTGGTAGAGTTGGGATTTGCATTTGCCCATCACCATGTTCCTTTGTATATGATGCGACAACATAAATGAAAAGCTTTTATATCATAAGTTCTGGTCTTTCCAGTCACGTCTGGGAACAAAGCATATTATTTTCTTGGGAAAACATACTTTTCATATCTCTTGCCCCAAAGATTGGGCTGTAAGCCATTTTCTAGCAAATGACTATATGAAGGTTTCTAAATACCTGCCTTGGGTGAAATCAAGAAATCTTTCTACCTGTTGCACCGTGCTACGAATAAGATGACAGACACAGAAAGGTTTGGTAAATCCTGATTTTGTAGAATCTGCAGTGACTGACTGTGTCAAAAAAGTGCAAAAAAAAAAAAAAAAAAACAAAAAAACAAAACAAAAAAAAACAAAAAAAAAAAAGAANAAAAAAACACAAAAAAAAAAGAGAAAAAAATGTAAAGTGATTTTCTAAGTATTTCCTAACTTTATTTTTCAAAATGTGTATGAAAAAGAAATTAAATTTAAAAAAGATTTTTACATGTCAGAGAATAGAGAGTTAAAAAATTTAAAGAAAATGCTTCTTGGGAGAGAGAGAGATTTGTCTATGTTTCTAGTGCCTTTCTTGTCTTGATTGTATGGTCAGTAGGCAGTCTTAAATGTTTTTATTTAAAATAAAGTATTCCATGAAAGCAGAATTATATATACTGTATAATTACTAATTTTTGCATTTATAGCTAAATTAAACTGGAAATTTGCTTATAATGTTGAAATTGCCACGTGTAGGGAAAAACCTCCCACCCCACCAAATAAAAAAGGGTCCGACCTTGCTCACACATTGCGGGCAGGTCAAGCTAAAAATGTATCTCTTTATTGTCTACTTCATAGCTGGATTTTAAAAAGCAAAACAGCCATGAATTCCTGTTTTTTAAGAATTTTACAAATGATCACTGAGTGAACTGCGAATGGTTTCTCCATCCCCTATCGAAGTGTTGTTGAAAAACAACAAAGATAATCTGTTTCTTTAAAATATTTGTGCAGAAACTGCATGTAATTCTAAGTTTTCACTCCTACCATACATACTGTATGTTTGGGGAAGTCTCCTATCCTAAACTTGCCAATGTGCAGAACAAAAAATAGTTTTTTTAAAAAAAGAATGAAGAAGAGAAAAATATATATATAAATATATATATATCCATTCTGTATTTTACGTGAAGCAGAGTTATCTTCTGTAGGTTTTTTGTGTATTCACAAGGTGATATTTGTATTGTAAAACAACAATGGTGAAGGAAAATAAAAAAGGCTTTTGAAAAATGTAGTTTCCTTTATCTTCTTAATATTCAGTTGAAATTTAAAGCCGGGTTTATTCTTGCAAACCTTGCCTTTAAGTTGATGTTATTGCACTGTAGGCCATCCGATGTGGACTGTATGGAAACTGCATTGATGTGGAATTGCTGTTGGGCAAAACAGTGCCTTATCTGAAATAAATGCTATGCAATCGATGGGCGCGAGCGGGCGGGAGGAGCCTTCCTGGGAGCCATCTCCAGGCCTTGAAAAATCTACCCCCAACTGCTGGGATGCAGCACAGGGCAGGGTGGGCATCCCTTCCCCCCGGGAGCTGCCAGTCCTGGCCCCTGGACACCAGAAAAAAAAAAGAGAAGCCAATTTCTGTGCGTCCGTGGCGGTGAAAGTGTCATTTCTTCCTTCTTTTCTGTTTTTTTGGGGATGCTTTATCTCCACTTCTCTTCCCTGTTCCTCAGTCTGGGCCAAAACCTGCCCTGGAGAGCTGGTGGGCTGTTGCTTGGGATGCTGAAGCAAGAGCAGCCCGTTCCTTACCAGTTCTCTGTCTCCCGGGGAGGGAGGGAGGGAGGGAGGGACGTGAGGAGGGAGGGGGTTCCTTGGCCAAACCCTTTGCAGCAGCATCTGCGGAGCCGGGTGGGAATTCAGGGCTCGGCTCTGCCTGCTCTGCCTTCAGTGCACGGCTTTGCCTTGGCAACTTTGGGGTTAAAAATCGGTTTTTAGACAGCCCAACCCCACCCCGAGCTGATTTCGAGCTGATTTTTGAGAGAGTTCACGCTCCCAGAGTAAGCCGAGGAGTAGATTTTTCAAGACCTGGCGTCACGCACATCCGAACCATTGACATAAGTAAATGTATGGATATATATGCACATGACATTAAATGGAACCTGCTGAATCCTGCCTTGTGGTGTCTGACTTCCTGCACGGCTCTGGCCCCACCGGTGCCACAGCGGGGCTGCTGCCTCGGGAAGGGAGCCTGGCAGTGGGGGACAGGGGGCTCAGGGCTGCTGGCTCTAGAGGAGGGGCCCGGGGATGGATTTGGGACAGAACTGCTGTGCTTTGGCTCAATCCAGGCCGAGGAGTTTGTGCTGCCTCGTTCTCCTCCTTCCCAGGGAGCATCCGCCCCGCAGCTCCGGCTGGCTGGCAGGGGTGGGACATGGCCCGGGGTCAGGGCGACCTTCAGCATTGTGCTGGTGGCCAGAATCCCACATTTCCCCCCTGCATTCCCCCCGGACCTCAGGTAGGATCCATCTGCAGCCAGCCCTCAGCCTCTGCTGTCCGGAGAGCGCAGCCAGGGCGTGGTGGGGCTCCTCTGCCACCACTGGACACCACACTTGGCCCGTGAGCTCTGTGTTCCTGGGCTGAGATCCTCGGGTGACTTCCAGGGACAATCCTGTCCCAGCCAGAGGCTGAACCACCACTGAAGTGATTCCCTTGCCCTGGGCCCTGGTGCGTTGCTGCGTCTCCCTCAGGTGGGGAAGCTCCTGCTGCTCCTGCTTTGCTTGGTGCCCGTCAGAGAGGTGGGCACAGCAAACCACGGGTCTGTAAAAGCTGGACTCCGGCGTCGTGCTGCCTCCATCCAGCAGAACTTGTGGATCTCCCCACGCTGAGCCAGTAAAACCGTGCTCTGTGGCCTCCAGCTGAGCGTTGGGGGTGTCTCCGGAGGACAGGCGGGAGCCTGGTCTGTGTGTGGAGGGGCAAACCTGGGCACTCCAGAGCAGGTGCCAGGAGGCTGAAACTGGGAACAGGGGTCTCCACCAGAAAAGGCTGGAAAAGGACAGTTCAAGGAGGAGAAAGACCTGGGCAAACCAGGATCTTGCCGGGAGGGTGGGCATCGATGCTGCCAAGATCCCTCTGGATTTAGCCTTTGGCGTTGCCATGTGGGGAAGGTTTAAAACCCATAAAATACAGGGATGGGAGGTGTTTGGGGAGCGTGAGCCGAGCGAGGGCAGCGATCCCTTTGCTTTCCCGTTCTCTGGAAAGAGCAATCCCATCACCTTCCCCCTCCTGCTTTTCCTCAGGACGCAGCTCAGCCTCATTCTGTCCCTGCTGCCAGCAGCTCAGAGCGCTGCCCGAAGAACAGCCACAGGTTCCTGCTTTGGCAACTTTCCCCATCCACCTCAGCAGATGCTGGCCACAAATACTTGCCAGAAGGATCTGTGGTTTCTTTCTGCATCCTCTCAGTGCCTCTCCTGCCCCTGGCTGTCCGTGGGATTTGGGCACAGCACCCTTTGCACATCCCTTGTTCACATAAATAAACATTTGGACACCACTGTCAGGCACATGCTGGGATTATTGGGAGTCTCCTGTGCAGGCCCAGGCGCTGGATTTTGATGGGTCCCTGTGGGTCAGGATATCCTGTGATTCCAAGATGATGGAAGAAGCAGGTCTTGCAAGGTTTGGGAGCAGGCAGGGCTCCCGTAACTTGGCTGCAGATGGTTTTCGGCAGCAGCAGCAGCAGCAGCTCGGCCCCTGCTGGCACAGGTGGGCACAGAGCAGCCCACCTTGTTCATTTTCTGACCATTTTCCCCCCCCCCAAAAAACCCCAGTGGGATTTAACTTGGCTCTGCCCAACTCTGCATTGCTGTTTTTGGGTCTTGGAAAGGTTTTCCCAGTTTTGTGGCAGAGCTCTCGAGCTCGGCGTGTGCTGCTTGGCTCTTCCTGGGAGCGATGCTTCCGTGGGCTCTCCCGCATCCCAGGGAAGTGCCCTGGCCCTGGGGCTGCTGCTGCTTCACATGAGGGGATGGCAAAATATTCTCCATTTGTGGTGAAGCTTTAACCGATTTGCCCGTAAACTCTGGGTAGATTTAAGGCACATCACCTGGGGAGTTTTGGGGTGTGCTCGTGTCTGGACATCAATTATTAGCAGCAAAAAGTCACCGTGATTTGGTTGTCCGGAAGGGCAGGAGGGTTCTTGCTCGTGAGGCAAGGCAAGGGAGGGTGGGGAAGGCAAGGCCAGGCACCCCAGGACAATTATATTTTAATTATATTTGTCCCTTCAGTTCAGCTGCCGCTCAGTGATCTGTGCAGGACTTTTGAGCTCAGAAATTGGCAATAATCGCTGCCATTTTCTTACCTTCCCATTCCACCTGCCCTTCCTAAACTCCCCATGCGTGCTCCCAGCTGCGTTTTCCAGCAGGAAAAGTCACCGTCTGCCACCACAAGTAAGTCTGCTCCCACTTCCAGCTGCTGCTTGGAGTAGGGGGTGTGTTTCGACCAGGAAAGGTGGGGAAGAAAATCCCCGTGGTGCTGCCCAAAGCAGCCCTGGCGTGCCCCTGCCGAAGCCTGGCAGGGTTCTTGCTGACAGCTCTGTGCAAACGCTTTATCTCCTGCCATCCCGAGCCCAGCTGAAAGGACTTTGGCCGTTCTTGGGTAAATAAACAACCTTATGTAAGAGGCCTCTTAATTGCTGTGCAGGCTCTGGGGGCTGTGAGGGCTCTGGGGCCCCTCTCAGCCAGGATCCCAGGCTTTGGAGAACACCTCGGCTCTGTACCAGCCACCTGCTCGTGCTGAGGTGATGGTTGTTCCAATTTTCTGCTCAGGGCTTGGCAAACAGGCTGGGATCGAGGTTTCTGTCCTGCAGGGATGAGCGAGGCTGGGACACTGGGGAATTGCCCATCATTCCAGGTGGCTTCTCAGGAATAAAGGGATTTTTGCCCCCCGGAACACTGAAGGGTTGATGATGATGGGGCAGTTCAGTTTCAGGCATCCTCCCACGCCTCCTCATTTGAAAAAAAAAGAGGGGATTTTCAGTCTCTTCATTGCCCATCGGAAGAGTTTTTGTTTCAGAAGGTTTACAGAGAAGATTGTGGCCTCCTGTGCGTTTTCAGGAGAAGAGTTCAGTTTTACCCAGCCCCAGCTTGGATGGTTTGCAGAAAGGGAGCTCTCCAAGAGGCCAGGAAATGCTGGTTTTGAAGTGAAATTTGGATGCTGTAGGGAAAGGCCACTTCTCTGAAATGATCTGGTCTTGCTTGGGGAGGGACGAGGAACTGAAAAATGAGGAGAGGGAAGGGAAGCAAACACTTTGTGGGTTTGTATTCCAAAGCCAGCTTTCTTAATTTATTTCTTTTTTCCTGTACAGAGGTGGTTGGAATCCTCCTTCTCAATGATTTGGAAGCACAGCGTCCACTGAATAAAGAGATGCACGTTCGGCCTTCTGTGCGGGGTGGTTTCCCTCCTGTCAGCTGTGCCTGATTCCCTCGGTGGATCCATCAATCCCGAGCGGGTTTGAACGCTTTCTGTGCTGAGGATGAAATCCCCGCGCTGTTTGCAGCCACTGGATGTGCCCGGGGAGGTCAGGGGGTGCAGCCCGGGGGTGGCAGGGATGGGGAGGTGTCGCTGTCACGTCCGAGGCGCATAAAGAAAACCACACAGAGTCCAGGCTCATGAACAAGTGGAAGCCGAAGCTTTTTGCTTTAATAATTTTCTGACTCCTTTATAGGATAGATCACAAAAAGTGTGTTGAGTGGCAATAGGTAATTGGTTCCTCAGCCATCCACCCCTTGAGAGGATTGGCCAAGCCCTAAGATACCTATTCCAAAATATTTTCAAAGTCAAAGCCATCCCAATCTTGCAAAACAGCTTGCGGGTGCAAGAAGTTTATGGAACTGTGACCTTGTTTAAAATAGTTTACATAGGAAAGACAGTCTGCTCACAGAATATTGAGAAAAGGCTGAAGAGTTTCTCTGCTTCTGGCTTTTTAGCACCTACAGGGGAGGAGCCTTTTTTCGGGAGGATGAAGACTGTAGAGAAAACACCACTGTCTGTAGTGTCACCGGGCACAAAATGGCACCGGGAAGAAGCTGGAGGACTCCTGGTCTGGGGAAGGAGGGTGGTCTGTGGGAACCTCTCGCCTTCCTCCTGTTTCCACAGGCAGCAAGGCATTCAGAGGCTTTTACTGAGCCCTTAGCACTCCAGCTGAGGGCTCTGCAGCCCGGGAAGTGCCTTTTCTGCACTAAGAAGCTCCTTCCTTCTGCAGCCCTGGGCCTGGCCCCGGTCATGTCATCCGGGGGAACACGGGGAGCTGTGGGACCCCAGAACCTCAGCAGGAAAACAATTTAAAATATTCCCCAAAGCGTGTTTTGAGCTGTCGCCCATCTCCCTTTTCCCCCTCCAGCCCCAGCAGCAGGTGGTTTGTCCTTTCTGGAGTTCCAGAGCCACTTTTCCTCAGCTCTTTCCACTCTGTGGGGTGAGGCTGGCAGGACCCTCGGCACTGCAACAACTCCTTAAAGCTCAATTTCTTCGCCTTCACTGTCTTTGCTCCAGCGAATGCATCACCTGCAGGAAGAGCTCTGCCTCTCACACGGCCTCTTCCCGGCTCATCCCTGTCCCAGCAGCTCTCCCATGCCAGCAGAGGAACCGCTCCGTGGTTTTGTCTCCTCCAAGGCCAGCGCACGCTCTGGTGATGCCTTAGGTTTTAACTTTTGTATTCTTTCGGGTTCTGTACTATTTAGTGTGCAGCTCTGAGGTTTCTTGTAGCCTGTTAATTTCTGCTCTCTCATGCTAGTTAGACACAACAAAGCCTCTCCAGGCCTGCTTCTCAAGGACACCCAGACCGTCCTAGGCCCAAACTGTGTAAACCAAAGCCTCTAAAGGGGGGGCAAGCTTGGGGAAATGACATCATTAAACTGAAGCTTTAATTGGAGAATTAACCCTGATATGTAAATGACCCGTGACTATAAAAGTGTGAAGAACTCGTGCCCTGCCGTCCGTCTCGGGGTCCATCCTGGCAGTGGCCTCTGGCTCCCAGGGTGGGCCTTTGAAGGCCCCTCAAATAAATACCGACCTTTATTCCCTTGTTCTGTCTAGTCTCTGTTTCTAGGAGGACGGATAAGGCATCACTGGGACCCGACCGTTCCGGGGAGCCCGGCGGTGTCCGGGGACACCTGCCAGCCCACGCGGCCGAGCAGGCCGTGTCCAGGCCCAGCAGGTTCCTCGGGAGCTGCGGGAGATAAGGTATCAGTAAATCTTGCTTCTCCCCACCAGCCGGTCCAAAAACCACGGAGCCAAAGGGCGACGCTGAACGTGACCTTGGAGCGCTGACGCAGACGCTCACCCTTGGACCAGGGATGCGCCAGGGAAACGGGGATGGAAAGCTGAACCTCCCGAGAGGGGAGGGGAAATGCCAGAGGTGCTCCCGGGCTTTTAACTCCCACCGCAATGCTGCGGGGGGGGGAAAGGGCTGTGGCTGATGGGATCTCCCCTCCCCGCTGCACCAACACCTGAGGGGGTGACGGGTCCGGTTGTTTTGGGGAGGAGCAAACTGCCAAAACCCTTTGGATAAAGCATACCGGAGCAGCTGGGGAATTTATCCAGACCTGTCTGGGGCTTGAAAGGCAAACAGATGGGGGGAAAAAAAAAGCTGGGGTTTAACAAATAAAGTTTTAAATAAATAGAAATACATTAATAAAAAGTGTTCTGCACTTAAAATACAATCCTGCTCTCAAGCTCCTCTAGGAGAGCGTGGAAACCCTGAGGACTGAACTTCCATGAGAATTAGGAGTCACATCCAGACGGGGAGCAGCCACCATTCCACAGGCTGGTCGAGCTGTGCTGAGGCAAAGGGGAGGAAAAAAAGTCCCGTTCCTGAATTCCTCGAGCACCAGAGCTGAGCAGGGCAGTCCTGGAAAGGCTACTTTGGGAGAGAGAGATGCTCTCTGCAGCTTAACATAAACACACGGGGGAAAAACCTTCCATCACCTCCCTGAGGGACTAAAACTATTGATTGGTTTCTCCTTATCTCGTGCCACGCTTGACTCACGGGGTTACTCAGCGAGAATTTTCCAGTTGAACTTTCCAGCCTGGAGCAGGTCTCGAGCTGGGAGCCGCTGGGACAGGCGAGGGAACTCAGGTAAGGCCGCTGGAGATCGCCCCGGGATCCCACGGGACCGGTGTTCCTATCTTCCCGTGTCATCGGGGCAGTTTGACCAGCCGGAGGATGAGAAGCGCGAGTGTGCGTGGTGCTGATGTGTTTCGGGCTGCTGCCGGGGTCACCCGGCCAGCTCAGGGGGGTGCCTGGCAGCCCACGCCACGCTCAGGGAATGAAAGGGGCAGGGAGGATTTGCTGCCACTAAAATATTTGCTCTGTGAAGTTCCGCCCTGAGCACGAGTGCTGTGGCAAAAGGAGCTGATAAGAGCGAGTCTAAGTGACCTGCTGGCTCTCTGCTGCTGCTGCTTCTCACCGCCGCCTTTCCAGGACCACAAGTGCCCATTGCAGCAGTTGTTTCCTGCATTGCTTCCAGGGCACATTCCCTGGGAGGAATAACCCGGAGCCAGGAGCTGCACCAGAGCTGGCCAGTGTTACCGCCAGGAAAACCAGAGGCTCTGCCTCGTTCTTCCCTTTATAATCCCAGAATAATCCCAGACTCACAGAGCGGCGTGGGTTGGGAGGGACCTTGAAGCTGAGTTTCCTGAATTGATGTTTATTATGGTGACAGCATTCTCTTCTGGCGTGCTCTGAGCTTCGGCATCCCCTTCAGCCACTCGGAGAGCACAGCACCTGGTGGAATACTGCGGGGTTTGCTCCGAGATCTCTTCAGAGGGGTGAGCAAAGTGCCCTGGGAAGCGCGGGGCCGGGAATTTGGGCGCTCTCCCTGTCCTGTCAGGCCTGGTGACAGGGAGTGGTTGCTGCCAGCAGTGTTTTTGCTGTCTTAAGATGAAAAACCAATCTCCGCTTCCCATCCTTCTCTGTGCTGCTGCCGCCTCTGGCACCGGGGTGGGCACAGGAGCAGCTCTCTGAGGGTGGGGTGTGAGCTCTGGTTCTGTGTGGCCCCGCACTGGGATGGACCACGGGCTCCTTCCTGCGCCCACAGAGCCCCCACCATGCGTGGAAAGAGGTCCAGGTGCTCCTTCTCCCGGCTGGAGGTGATCCTGATCGTGTGCCTGGTGCTGATGATCGCCCTGACCGTGGTGCTGCTGGTCCTGCACTTCCTCACCAAGGACACCGACGGCAAGTGGAGCCACCCCAGCCTCCCTCCCCCGGCCCCAGGGGGTGCCCGGGGCAGGGCTGAGATTAAAGGGGACAGGCCGAGGTCCCCAGGGCACTGCTGGGCTGTCACCACCGCTCTGTGTGTGGTCCTTTGCCCAGCCAGAGCAGCAGGAGCAGGGGGTCCCACCAGCAGCTCTCGGGGCATGGATGCACGGCCCGGGGATGGGGTGAGGTTGGCTGCAGGGATCCGTCCCCTCCTCCCACCCTCCCTTCCCGGGGCTTTACCCAGGGGTTTTACAGCCCCATCACAGCCCCCTGATGCCTCCAACCCATCCCCAGGCACAGGGCGGGAGGGTGTCGGGAGCTGGACTCGACATCTCAGCAGCGGGACCTTCCAGCTTCTGAAGTTTGGTCTCAGATTGGAGGTAGTTCACATTTGGGACGAAAAACTTCATGTGTTTAGGCTGTAACACCTCAAGGGTTTGCACAAGTGGTTCTCCCCTGTGCCAGAGCTCTTGGGGGAGGAGGAGGAGGAGGAGGAGGAAGGGTAGTTCTGACGGTGGCTCAGTTGACTGGTACCATTTTAAATAATGTCAGCGTGAGTGTTTCCCTTCTCCTCTGCTTCGGGTGAGAGCCCAGGAAAGGCCAGGCTGGGAAGACAGAGCATCCCCAGATCCCAAAGCCCCACCCGGGGCGGCAGCAGCTGCCTGGGGAGGGCTGTGGGAACACAGCGAGCACACAGCAATATTCAGTGTTTTCCCACTGTGTTATCTCAGCCCCTAGTGATTTGTGGCTCTGGGATTTCCTGAGAGGCAGATAACCTTTCTGATTTATTATGATTTGGTAGCCCTCGATGGCTTTTCTTCCACGGGTTTCTCCATCCTGGAAGGATTTCTGCACCTTCCTGGGGGCTGGGGTGAGACGTGACCTCCTTTGGGAGAACTTTTCCTCACTATTTGCCTGGAAATCACTGCCCAGAGCTGCTTTTCCCTCCTCTGAGCTTCAGCTGGCTCTGCTGGGATTTTTTTGGGGAGCACCAGGGTCACCAGCACTGGACACAGGATGTGCCGGATGTGCCCTTCTCTCTTCCCCAGTCGCTCCTGACACGCCATCCCCTCGTTCTCACCCCTGCTGAGCCGAACTGTGTGTGTGGAACAGCACTTGGAGCTGGTTCCCGCCTGCTGCCGGTGGGCTTGGAGAGTCTAACTGGGAACGCTGGGCTGGCCTCCCCCTCGCTGTGCCTCACCCCCCGCCCGGCACAGCCCAGCGACCCCTCTGGAGAGCTCCCTGCCTGGTTCTTCGTGCCTGCTCCTCCCTCTGCCACCCCAGAGGGCCTTCACAGCCCCAGCACGCTGGGGATCCACGCGGAGCACTCAGCCGGAGCTCTCCGGCCTCCCTCGCCCCCGATGCTGCTCGCCCTGTGCCCGCTGATCTGCCCTTTACTGCTCCTGCAGATTCCAGCAACAACGTCGCGGAAGAAGCACGGTACTTGGTGGGTGCTGGCCGAGCTGACTGCACGGGCCCCGTGGCACAAGTCCCTCTGGTGAGTCGGGGGAATTCCTCCTGGGGTTGGGGAAATGCTGATTTTTCATCTTCCGTGAGTATTTTTTTGCAGGATGTCTGGTTCAGAGGCTCTGCCTTGCCAAAGGCGTGCCGCCCTCAAACCTTAGGTGAAGTTTTTTTGGGGTTTGGAGCAACCTGGGACAGTGGGAGCTGTCCCTGCCTGTGGCAGGGGGTTGGAATGAGATAAGTGTAAGGTCGCTCCGACCCCAACCGTTCCACAATCGTTGGAATTGCATGCCAAGACAGAGCTGCAGCTCGGAGTTGTTGAATGAGTCCTCTGGCCCCCGGGCAAACCTACTCCGGAAAAAAGCACGCAGGGGAATGAATGCCTCGATATTTATGGTGGAGCTCCTCTCTTGCAGATGGGATACGCCAACGCCGAGCAGGTGGGTGGGGGGCTCCTCTCGCGCCTCTACAGCCGAGCCTTCGTCGTGGCAGACCCCAAGGACTCCAAACGGGTCGTGTTTGTCAGCGCCGACATCGGAATGGTGTCCCAGAGAGTGAGGCTGGAGGTACGGGGCTGGAAAGGAGGGGCTGGGTCATCCTGACAGAGCATGGCAGCGTGCTGGCTGCTTCCTTTGGGATTTCCCGGGGGAGGTGCCACGTCTCTGCTGGGGAGGAGCTTTGGGCTCCCCAGCAGATGAGGCTGGGCTGTGCTCACGCTTCTCTTAGCGGGAAAATTGTCGCTGCTACGTCCGAGGCGCATAAAGAAAACCACACAGAGGCCAGGCTCATGAACAAGTGGAAGCTGAAGCTTTTTGCTTTAATAATTTTCTGACTACTTTTATAGGATAGATGGCAAAAGTGTGTTGAGTGGCAATAGGTAATTGGTTCCTCGGCCATCCACCCCTTGAGAGGATTGGCCAAGCCCTAAGATACCTATTCCAAAATATTTTCAAAGTCAAAGCCATAACAATCTTGCAAAACAGCCTGCAGGTGCAAGAAGTTTATGGAACTGTGACCTTGTTTAAAATAGTTTACATAGGAAAGACAGTCTGCTCACAGACTATTGAGAAAAGGCTGAGGAATTTCTCTGCTCCTAGCTTTTTAGCACCTATATAAAATTACCAGGAGTCCATTGGAATCACGAATACATTGTCACGGTGCCTCTAAAAATGCAGCAGAGCAGGGATGGACGTGCTGGAGAACTGGGGGCTCCTGGGATGATCTGGGACTCACTTCAAGCTGGATATAGAGACCTTCTACCAGATATTCCTATTTCGAGGCTCCTGCCAAGCCAACAGCTACAGCCTCCTTGTTGTGCCAGGCAGAAAGAGGAGCGTGAGGAGGGGGATGGATGGTTGGGGTTTTTGCAAGGGCTGGCACAAATCCCCGCAGCCTTTGGGCAGGAGGAGGGGTTTTTCAGGAGCACCCCCTTCCTCCCAGGTGCTGAAGCAGCTGCGGAGCAAGTACGGGGAGCTGTACCGGCAGGACAACGTCATCCTCAGCGGCACCCACACGCACTCGGGGCCCGGAGGCTACTTCCAGTACACCCTGTTCTGGATCACCAGCAAGGGGCTCGTCAGGCCGGCCCTCAGCTCCATCGTTAATGGCATTGTGAAGGTCAGTGTCCCCCAGCCCAGCGTGTGGGTGCCTAACACAGCTCTGGCTGGGGTGTTCGGGGTGGCACCTCCGCGTGGCACAGCCCGGCGCATGCTCGGAGGTGGGCTTGTGTTTGCCGGTGACGGCATGTCTGGGGGTAACTTTATGATGTGTACCCCCTATCGCTACTCTGTGCCTACCAATCTTTTCTGTGCCTTTAAACTGAGCCTGAGAGGGACAGGAAAACAAAACCAAAACCAAAAAACTTTTCAAAGCAGTTGTTTCAAGGACACAGAGATACGCTCCTCGGCTTCTGCGGTACCCTTGGGGGTTTTTTTTTTCCCTCAGCCAACTTTGGTTTTTCAGCTCTTCTTTTTCCAGCGAGAGACGGAGAGTTGAACTTTGTTTTCCTGGGATTTTGGTTTTTTCTTCTTCTCTTCTGGACTGTTTCAACAACATCTGAACACATCAGGAGAATTTTCCCGGAGGCTCGGGGGGGGTGGGCCCTTGCTGACCCAGCTCCGAGGAGGAGAGAGACCGCACCTACAGAAGGACTCTGAAATCTTCCCAGGTCTTCTCTCCCCAGAAAGAGAGATCTCATTGTTTAGCATTATTATTCCTTTCCTGTGTGTTTGTTAAATAAATAGCTTTTATCTCTTTCACTTTCCTTCAAGGAAAATTTTTTTTCCCGAAACTGGTATGGGGAGGGGTGGTTGCAACCTGACTTCTGTCAGAGGATATTTTCCTCCAAATTTGTCCAAACTAGGACAAATATAAAATTTGGCGCCCAATGTGGGGCTCGAAGGAAAGTGAAAGATGATGATGATGCAGGGGAAGGAACCAAACAGCAGGAGCTTTGGATCCTTTCTTCGGACACAGCCGTGGGTACTTTAAAAACGTTATCACCATTTTCCAGAATTTTAGCTGGGTTAAGAAAAAGTCCCAAACAAACTAACGAGCACCCCCAAATTCCAAGGAAGTGTTGGGGATGGACAGCGAGGGAAAGAAAGGGTTTTTCTAGACAACCTCACGAGTGCCTGACAGTCTGATGCTCCCTGTCTTGCTGCTTTGCAGAGCATAGAGATCGCCCACGAGAACATGAAGAAAGGAAGGCTCTTCATAAACAGAGGCACCGTAGAAAACAGCCAGATCAACCGCAGCCCCTTCTCCTACCTCGAGAACCCGGAGTCCGAGCGGAGAAGGTAAAAACTCCCCAGGCAGGGGGGAAACAGAGTCCTGGGGGGAACCCCTCAGCTGGGACCACGTCCCAGCCATCTCACAGCTGCTGCTTCTGGTCATCCCAGGAGAGCCGAAAGTGTGGAGCCAGGGCTGTGGCAGAATGAGTGGTGCTGTGGCCATCGTGGGCACTCGGGTGTGTGCATCCCCAAAAACTAACTGCAAAGGGAGGCCTTGAAAGCTGTGGCTGCCCTCTCCAAGCATGAGGGACTGGTCAAGGAAGTGACCTTGTGCTTTATTTAAAAAATCAAGAGTCAGAGGGCACCAAAGTGCCATCCTTGGTGCATGAATCTGTGCTACGTCCATTCCCGGGAGGAGCAGTGCCTTGTTGGGGTGCACTGGGTGGTGGTAGAGAGACGGGCCCTGAGGATCAGAGAGAGGGGCTCTGTCCTGGGCCCGGAGGTGACCCTGGGAGTGCATCCAGGTCACCGGGGATGGACTGAGAGAGGATTGTGTGTTTATGGACAGACTGGGCCTGTGAGAAGTGTTCATTGCAGTTTGGGGCCTTATAGGGCATTGTTTGCCTGTTACCATCATAGGTAAAATCTGTGCAATGCCCCAGGTGATTGGGGGACACTGTGGGGAACATCTTTCCTGTTTATAGGATGTGATATCCTGTTGGGTGCTGGGATTTAGGGAATTCTGACTGCACAATGAACGGCTTTGCATTCTTCCACCTGATGAGCAAAGTCCTTGCCCATGTGTCATTACTGCAGTGCCTGAGCACGGTGACAGCCACAGCTCTTCCCTCACCTTCCCAGCTGGTGTCAGGTGCTTCTCTAAGCCCTCGCTGTGCTCTGGTAACACCTGGAATGACCTTTTCATATCCTCGCTCAGCCCAGTGGGGATTTAACCCGGCGGAGCAGCGCAGAGCACGACCGCGGCCCTGGCTCTGATGGGATTTCCCTGCTTTGTTCCCATGCAGGTATTCATCCAACACGGATAAAGAAATGGTGGTGCTGAAGATGGTAGATGAGGACGGACACGAACTAGGCCTTATCAGGTACTGACCGCCAGGGCAGCAGGTTTTCCTCCACACCCTCGTTATTTTTTGTCAGAATTAAGCTGTTCCATTTTTTCCCCTTTTTTACCTCCCTGGCTCCTCCTAGTTCCTTTGAATACAAAAATCCCAGCAAAATATAATTCTCTGGGTTAGCGAAAGAGCCAGTCCAGGTCTGAAGGAGCCCTTGGCGGCCCTGATAATGACGGTGACAAATTCTTGTGGCCTCAAGGCCTGGATTGTGACAGCCATGAGCCCCCCTGGTTAGGAAGGGAGAGGACAGGAACACTCTGCCCTTGCTAATCCATCCCCCAGCACCATGAGCCTCCAGCTGCCTTCTCCCAAAGGGAATTCCCACAAACACTTAGGATTGAACGAGCCAACTGCCGCCGCGCAGAGCGAGCAAAGCGTTCTCGGTGTGTGCCTTGTGACCCCTCCTCAGCTGGTTTGCCGTGCACCCGGTGAGCATGAACAACTCCAACCACCTGGTCAACAGCGACAACGTGGGCTACGCCTCCTACCTGTTCGAGAAGGAGAAGAACAAGGGAATGCTCCCTGGACAGGTGGGAGTGCTCCCAGGAACGGGTGAAGCAGGGCTGGGACAGGGAGGGGTGAGGTGGGACAGCGGGGCAAACACAGAAACACAAGCACTGAGGGGAATGCTTTGTTTTATTTCCTCTCTTCCTCTACAGAAGGGAAATTGGAAGGTGTATTCTTGCTTTTCCAAACTAGTAGTCAGTGGCATTTATTCAGACTTTAGGAATAACTCAAATGATTTTTTATTCAACTGTTGAAAACCGGGGAGGTCGGGGTTGCCCCATGCCTGGAAGCGTTCAAGCCTCGAACAACCCGGAAAGTGTCCCTGCAGTCAGCTCCAGTAGCTCTCACCCTGTAAATCAGGCATGGTGAAAGCCTGGAAGGAAAACCAAATCCTGTGCAAGGTGCTACAGTGGCCCATTAACATCTGATCAGCAACGTGAGAAGCTGGGGACACGCTGGGAAGAGCTGAGGGGGAAGAGGGGGAGGAGGAAACACCGTCTGCATGCCAAAGTGCTGTGAGGTTCTCCCTGCAATGGCATCACGTGCATCCAGCTCTCCCTTGCTCTTCCCGCCCCAGCGCTTGGGATGTGCCCGAAGCCCCATTCCAGCGCTCCCGGTGGCTCTGGGAAGAAAGCAGCGTCGTGCACAGGGACAGCAGCTGCAGGGAGAGCTGCACGGGGGCTTTGCAGCTGTCCCTGCAAGGCGCTGAAATGCTCCCCTGGCCTTGGCAGGGCTCCTTCGTGGCCGCCTTTGCCTCGTCCAACCTGGGCGATGTGTCCCCCAACACGCGGGGCCCGTTCTGCGTCAACACGGGCGAGTCGTGTGACAACCCCCAGAGCACCTGTCCCGTCGGAGGGGTGAGTGTGACCCGCCTGTCCCGCCTTCCACAGGGCCCCGTGGTTGACCACTGTGCATGGAGAGGGCATTAAAATTAAAAAATCGCCTCTTTTCGGACGGTTCTGGGTGCCACTTCCAGGAACTCGCTGTGCTTTTTCCCCCTCACACACCAAGTTTTCCAGTTATTCACCCCAAATTTATCTTGAGTGTAGTAACCCCGTGCCCTAATGTTGATGTGGCCTGCAAGAAGCCCTCAGCTCCCGCAGCTGGACAACCACCTGGCAGTGCCACATGCTCTCCGCACTCGCTGATCACCAGACGAATTTCCCCACAGGCAGCGATGTGCATGGCCCAGGGGCCCGGGAGTGACATGTTTGAGAGCACCAGGATTATAGGGCAGAATATCTTCCTGAAAGCAAAGGTAAGGGATGTTCTGCTCTCTGAGTGTGTGGGGGTGCTGCTGTGACAGGAATTCGTGCTCATTTAAGCAGCTTGGTGAGCCTTGTGGGCCCCTTCCCTCAGGATATTCTATATTCTGTATTCTATATTCTGTATTCTGTATTCTATGTTCTATATTCTATATTC
>VZTI01002577.1:158942-229615 GCA_013397865.1 Struthidea cinerea
TCTGTATTCTATTCTGTATCCTATATTCTACATTCTATATTCTATATTCTATATTCCCTATTCTGTATTCTATGTTCTATATTCTGTATTCTATATTCTATATTTTATATTCTATATTCTCTATTCTAGAATCTATATTCTGTATCCTATATTCTACATTCTATATTCTCTATTCTATATTCTATACTCTATATTCTATATTCTACATTCTATATTCTGTACTCTATATTCTATATTCTGTATTCTATACTCTATATTTTATATTCTCTATTCTATATTCTCTATTCTATATTCTATACTCTATATTCTATAATCTCTATTCTATATTCTATACTCTATATTCTCTATTCTCTATTCTCTATTCTATATTTTATATTTAATATTCTGTATTCTCTATTCTATATTCTGTATCCTATATTCTCCATTCTATATTCTGTATTCAATATTCTATATTCTACATTCTGTATTTTATATTTTATATTCTATATTCTCACTATCTTGTACCTGTTTTGGTGAACGTCTGCAGATTTAAATGACTCTCAAGTTTCTTGATTTTGTTGTTAATGGGTAAATGAGCTCTGCAAGCAGCTGTTGATGTCTCCATCTACTCTAGTCAAGAGGACCTCGGAGCCTGGAATTTGTTAGGCTCAGGACAGCGTAGGAAATCCTAACGGCAGTGGAAAATCTCCTCTGGTGCAACAGATCTGATTAGACACCTGAATTTAGGCTGGAAGACACATAGTTTTATTTAGATCCATCACTGCAGGTGTTGCGATATGGAAACGTTGGTTTGGGGCTTTAATCTCAATATTCCTCACTGGGATAGAATGAGGATGTCCCCCCTTACCCTCTCCCCCTCCCTCCCATTCATCTCAAAGGCATCATGATGGGAAAAATCCTCCTGGAAGAGCTCAGAGACACCACCACACACCACTTGTGGGCCAGTTTGGCATCGCGTTCCCAAACTGACACAAATGGGAGGTAAAATGCACGCCTGAAACCCCCACGGAGGATGCTCCCCTTGCTCCGCTGGGCCCTGCATCTCCTTGGCCCTTTTATCACCTGTGGGCTCCGAAGCCACCCTGGGCTGGATTTGCTGGTTCCCCTCCAGTGCGATGTGGGAGCAGTGAGTGCAGGGAGAGCTTCTGGCAGCGTTTCAGGGGCAGCAGCTTGCAGGAACTGGAGCGTGTCCAGCCGAGGAGGAAGAGCAGGAGGCCTGCTGGTGGCATTTCCTTTTGTCACCCTTTCAGTGGCCCTCAAGCCACTCCGGGCTGACCGTGCCTCTGTCCCCAGTCCAAGTGTGCATCAAACACAGGGGAAAACACTGCTGGTGTCTCAACACCTCAGACTCCTGGTCTTCAGAGGCTGTGCCCTCAGTTCCTTCCGGGAGCGTCATTAAACCTGCAAAACTTCTGGCAGCACTTCCCACGTACCAGCCTGAGGCTGGAAAACCATTCCCTGAAGGGCTGGGTGTGGGTAGTAAACACCCTCAGCTGTCAGGGGTGTAGTAAATCCATGGTAGAGCCCCAGCACTTGCAGGCAGTGAGTACGGCCAAGCGCTCCTTTCTCACCGAAAACATTTCTTCTGCTTGGGCCGAGGTGTGAGAAATGCCAGGAGGTGGCAACCAGGAGAAGGAAGTTGCCATCCTGCTGAAATAGGGGCACGTTTCAGCTGCGGACGAAAAGTGTCCTCCCTCCCTGGGACAGGGAGAGCTTGCAGGGTGACAGAAACTAAGGGACTTGGGAAATGCAGATCTGCTTCACACCTGGAAGAGGCCCCGGGAAGGTGGAACGAGGAGATGATCCACATGGCAGTTCCTCAGCACAGCTGGGGTCCTGATCGCTTGTCCCTCAAGGATTTTTTCCCACCTGCTGTGTCCCTCAGGAGCTGTATGAAAAGGCCTCCCAGGAGGTGAGAGGACCCCTGAGCTCAGCCCACCAGTGGGTGAACATGAGCGACGTGTCCGTGGAGCTCAACGCCACCCACACGGTGAGAGCGGGAGGAAACGCCCTAATCCCACAGCAGCCCTGCCGTGCCCAGGGGAACCGGGTTTTCTCTCTTGTTCCTTTTCTTCCCCACTTCTGACCCAGGTTAAAACCTGTAAGCCAGCCTTGGGACACAGCTTTGCTGCGGGGACTATTGATGGAGTGGGGGCTTTCAACTTCACCCAAGGTAATTTGGGGGCAGATCCCAGCGTGGCTTTGTACGAACAGGGCGGGCACGGGCCATCCCCCAGACAAACTGGAACCCCTGGAGTCACTGCACAGCATCCAAAGGGATGGTTTTGGGGAAAGTGGGGGAAACCCCCTCGCAGGTTTGTCTGTGTCCATCAGAAAGATTTGGGAAAAGGATATGGCCGTGCCCTGGAGGAAGGAGAGCAAGGGGATGGATGGGGAGTAGGGAGAAGAAAGAGCCGGTCTGGGACTTTCCTGCTCATTAGTTCCTATCACCCAAAGGCTGCCAGGATGGAGCTGAGCTGGGCTGAAGCTCAGCCCTTCAAACCACCCCAGGAAAGGGAGGTGGTCAGAGTCCACTGGGAAATATCCCACCCCTGGGAGCTGGGAGCGGGGAGTGTCTGTCTGAGAGCTGCTGGGGCAGCTGAGGAACAGGGTTTAAAGATGTTTCCCCCTCCAGGCTCAGTAGAAGGGGACCCATTTTGGGATCAAATCCGGGACCAGCTGCTGGGAGAGCCATCGAACGAAACCAAAGCCTGCCACAAACCCAAGCCCATCCTCTTCAGCACGGGAGAGGTAAGGACACCCCCATGTGTGCCCTGGGGAGCGCAGGGATCGCTGCTCTGGGCTGGGATCAGCAATCCTCACAGATCCCATCCCTCACGGTCTCGTTGGGGAGCTACAGGCGGTGTCAGGTGAGGAACAAGGAGGGAGCACAGGCACGGAAAGAGAAAGCAAGGGTAAAGTGTTGTTGTTAGCTCACATCAGAACGAGAGAGGTGGGAGTTCTCCTCTTTCAGAGCGTTTTTTCCCTATGTCCCAAGAGGAGAAACCAGACCCGCTGCTCTCACTAGGGCCAAAAAGAACCCCAGTGAAATCCATCCTGGCCTAAGTCTCTGCCTGGGAAGCAGCCCTGAGCTGGAGGCACAGGGAAAATGCAGGAGGTGAGGGACGGCCGCCAGTGTGTGGAACTCAGCACTGCCTCCCGGCAGCCTCGGACTCAGGACACGCTCTGCTGCTGCTCAGATCTTTATGGCTCTGCGTGCATTTTCCCTTTGGTTCCTACCTTAATCCATGACAGGACCTTTCCTCTTTCCACGGGGCACACCGGTCCCACAAAACGCAGTAACGCATCGTGGGGTCTTTCGGAAACTCTTCCTGTCACAACAGCAGGGATTTGCTGTGCGTGCCCTGGGGTGAGGGCCCCCAGCAGATCCCAATGCCAGCAGGACCAGCAGCTGCTCAGGGCATGTCCCGAAGAGCTGGGGCAGGGATTCTGCTCGTCCAGGGAAGGGCTGTTTCCCAGGGCTCTGCAGAGCTGCTGCCCCATTGATCCCACCCATCCCCTTTTGTAGTAATGGCACATGGGCAAGGACTTTGCTCATCAGGTGGAAGAATGCAAAGCCGTTCATTGCGCAGTCAGAGTTCCCTAAATCCCAGCACCCAACAGGATATCACATCCTAGAAACAGGCAAGATGTTCACCACAGTGTCCCCCAATCACCTGGGGCATTGCACAGATTTCACCTATGATGGTAACAGGCAAACAATGCCCTGTAAGGCCCCAAACTGCAATGAACACTTCTCACAGGCCCAGTCTGGCCATAAACACACAATCCTCTCTCAGTCCATCCCCGGTGACCTGGATGCACTCCCAGGGTCACCTCCGGGCCCAGGACAGAGCCCCTCTCTCTGATCCTCAGGGCCCATCTCCCTCCATCACCACACAGAGCACCCCAACAATCCCCAAGCTCGGGGCGTGCCCTGGCGTTTGCTCTTCCCGAGCTCTCCCCAGCTCCAGATGGAAATTGCTGCCCCTTTGCCCCCCGGTGCTCCCCTGGCCCTGAGGCAAACGCGCTGCTGTGCAGAGGCATCATGTCCAGGGCTCTTTAGAGCACTCAGGCGAGGCCATCTGGAGAAGGAAATCCATTGTCACTCCTTCCACCAGCCTCCTTAAAAGCTTCCCTGCTGTCACTTGGTGTTCAGTCAGCTCCTCACCTCAGCTCCCCCCCCACAAGAGGCCCCAGCTCCTCCCAGCCTCCTCCTCCTCCGTGCAGGATGGTGTTACTGAGAGGAAAGGACACCTCATTCTTAGGCTTTAGCACACTTTAGGGATGCTCTGGCAGGCCTCCAGCTCCTGATGTGCCTCACAAGCTTTTGTCATTTGTGTTTTGCCCCCAGGAAATTGCTCCTCAGAAAAAAAACCCACCCTTTTTGGGCTCGCTGGAGTGGGATTTTTCATCTCCCTATCAACCCCACTTCCATCCTTTTTCCAAGCAGCTGAGGGGTTTCTAGGTGCTACCCTGACCTTCTTTACCCACTTTGCCTAAAGCTGCCCCTCTGGCAACACCTTATTTAGGGGTTTTTTTTTGCCTTACCCATAGTATTTACACGTGCCTTATGTGACTCTTCTTATCATGTGAAGGTAAAACACCTTCTCACGTGTTTCACAAATCAGTTCAATTCCATTTACAAATAAACCCACAAAATGAATTTATTTGCCTGCTTGACAACTGTAGGAAGGAAAACACCTCGGCTATGTCTTTCCTCCTAAACCAGAGTATTTCTACGCACTTTTTCCTCCCCCTCAGATGACCTGGCCCCACCCCTGGCACCCGGACATCGTGGACGTGCAGATCGCTGCCATCGGATCCCTGGCAATCCTTGCTGTTCCCGGGGAGTTCACGTGTGTATTCCTTGGGCTTTGTTCTACTTAATGCGGCCAAATTTCATTCAAACCTCCTGAAACAGTTCTGCCTGCAGGTAGAAAGGGGGGGTAGGCTCAAAATTGCCCCCAAACTCACCCTGGGAAGGATTGAGATGCACACAGGCTTCCTGAATCCTTTTGTTTGCTACAAAATGCAGTTTTGAGGAAACCAAAAGAATTTGTTAACTTTGATTCTGGCTTTGGCACCACAAACACCATAATGAAGAATTGCACTGGCTGTTGCTGGTACAACGATGCAAATTGAAATAGGAGAATGATTTATCTCTATTACCTTTTATTTCCTCCCCAGCCCTGGGGTGCCTCCATCCCCTCCCTGGGTGGGTGATGGCTGTGAAATGTTTTGAGGTGTTTTGGTTGGACTTGTGCAGAAGCCTTAAGGGATGTTGGGCAGTGCTGGTGGGTGCTGCAAGTCCAGCCAGCAATTCCTGCTTTAAATCCCTGCTCTCCACAACTCTGGGGAGGGGTCGGGCTCTGCTCCCAGGGAACAGGGACAGGACAAGGGGAAATGGCCTCAGGCTGGGCCAGGAGAGGCTCAGGTTGGACAGCAGCAGGAATTTCTCCATGGAAAGGCTGCTCAGGCCTTGGCAGGGGCTGCCCAGGGAGGTTTGGAGTCCCCATGCCTGGAGGTGTCCAAGGAAGGGCTGGAGGTGGCACTCAGTGCTCTGGGCTGGGGACAAGGTGGGCATCGGGCACAGCTTGGGCTCCATGGGCTGGGAGGGCTTTTCCAGCCTCAGTGGTTCTGGGATTCCATGATTTCTGGAGCCTGACGTTGTTCCCTCCATGCCCTAGGACCATGTCTGGACGCAGGCTGCGGGAAGCTGTTAAAAGTGTGAGTTGCTGAGGTTTCCCCAGCCTCCTTCACCTCTGGAACTTCTCCTTTCCTGAGCCTCCCGGGTTTCCCTCGTCCCCTCCCAGCTGGGCTCACGGGGCTCGTGTCCCACAGATGTTTCCTTCTCCCACTTGCTTCAGACAGATTTTCCATGTGCTTCCTGACAGGCGGGAGAAATGAATATCCTCCCAAAACACCCACCTGATCGGGTTTCAAACCATTAAGCCAATTCCCCAGGGATCCAGGCACAACTGATGCCAGCAGGAGTTTGGCTCTGGGATGGAGGGGTTCAGCTCCTTAATCCCTGCCAGGACTTTACAACATGAGAACAATTGCAAAAAAAAAAAAAAGGGCAAAAGTATTTCTCCCATTTGATTGACACATCCTGGCTGCAGCCTGAAGAAAATCCCAGTCCCAGATGCCGTCTCCACAATTCACCGAGCCTTTCTCACACTTCTGTCCCTGATTTTTTAGGAGTATACAGACATCAGCTTCCAAAAAAACCCCCCTAGATTTACTGGAATCTGAGGTCATTTGTCCTGGCTTTTCTTTGGGGAGTGAATATGAGACATTGAGACATTTTCAAATCAAATATTCATTTTATATGAATATTTTTCCCTTAAAAAAGGCAAATTGCACTTGTAGGTTTCCATTCCTGAGCATCCCTTCCCACCATGACTTTGTATCCCGTCCTGGTAAATAATAATAATAAAATAAAAATAACAATAATAACAACAATAATAATGATAACAATAACAACAACAACAACAGTATAGCCATGCATTAAGCTGTTGTTTCAGGGCAAGGGCTTTATTTCCTTCCTTAGGAATTTGATTCCCATGGGACGCCAGGGATGAACGTTGTGATCGCAGGCCTGTGCAATGTCTACACCCACTACATCACCACCTATGAGGAATACCAGGTAAGCGTTAAAACTGGGGATTGAATCTGTCTGAGTTCAGTTTTGGGCTACATGGGGCTGATAATTCGTGTGAAATTATGTTGTGTTTGGAGTTCTTTGCCACAAGAACGGGCAGGGAGAACTGGGAGCTGTCGCTGTTACGTCCGAGGCACATAAAGAAAACCACACAGAGTCCAGGCTCATGAACAAGTGGAAGCCGAAGCTTTTTGCTTTAATAATTTTCTGACTACTTTTATAGGATAGATCACAAAAGTGTGTTGAGTGGCAATAGGTAATTGGTTCCTCGGCCATCCACCCCTTGAGAGGATTGGCCAAGTCCTAAGATACCTATTCCAAAATATTTTCAAAGTCAAAGCCATAACAATCTTGCAAAACAGCCTGCAGGTGCAAGAAGTTTATGGAACTGTGACCTTGTTTAAAATAGTTTACATGGGAAAGACAGTCTGCTCACAGAATATTGAGAAAAGGCTGAGGAATTTCTCTGCTTCTGGCTTTTTAGCACCTACAAGGAGGGGAGGTTGGAAGAACTGGGGTTGGAAGAATCCCACCCCAAAAAGTTGGAGGGGGAGGCGAGCTGCATCAGGAGCCTTTAAAGAGGGTAAAAACTGTGGTAATCGGAAGAGAAAAGAGGGTAAAAACTGATAACGGGAAGAGCAAACAGGCCCTCCCTGTTTGCAACAGGCTGGAGAACAAGGAGTAACCTGAAATTGCAGCAGAAATACTTTGGCAAGTGGTTGGGGCCGTCTCCTTATCAGCAAGGGCGTAAATAACCCCAGTGCTGACCCTCAGCTGGGCGGGATGGGATGCACAAAGCCCTCGGGAGCCCTCCCAACCCTCCCTTCCTGCATCTGTCCTTTGCAGGTTCAGCGATACGAGGCTGCCTCCACTATTTACGGGCCGCACACGCTGTCTGCTTACATCCAGCTCTACAGGGGCCTGGCCAAGGCCATTGCTCTGGTAAGCAGCATTTCCTGCGTGCCACGGGCTGCTGGGCACACCCAAATCCCGTCCGTGGCGGTGGCTGCTCCTCGGTGAGGCCACACGGGTGCTGTCCTCTCCGTTCTCCTCAGAAACCACTCTGAGAAACACTACATGGGACAAAAATAATTCCTGTAGCGGGGGTCTGACACCGCTTGAGAAATTCTGGGCGTTTCGCAGCTCCAAGTGTAGGAAATCGGTGCTTCCAACCTTTCAGCACGGCCCGAAAGTTGCTGCTTTTCTACCAAAAGAAGAACTATCTGCTACGTTTTTGCTGTACCTGTGTCCTAGTTTGGACAAATTTGGAGGAAAATGTCCTCTGACAGAAGGCAGATTGCAACCACCCCTCCCCACACCAGATTCGGGAAAAAAAAATTTCCTTGAAGGAAAGTGAAAGAGATAAAAGCTATTTATTTAACAAACACACAGGAGGGGAATAATAATGCTAAATAATGAGATCTCTCTTTCTGGGGAGAGAAAACCTGGGAAGATTTCAGTCCTTCTGTAGGTGTGGTCTCTCTCCTCCTCGGAGCTGGTCGGCGAGGGGCCACCCCCCCCGGGCCTCCGGGAAAATTCTCCCCATGTGTTCAGATGTTGTTGAAACCGGCCAGAAGAGAAGAAAAAAAAAACCAAGGGTGTTTTTTCCCCCTCTGCTCTCACTGCCCCAAGAAGAGGAGTGTGTCTCGGTGTCCTTGAAACAACCGCTTTGAAAAGTTGGTTTGTTTTTTTTTCCCCTCTGTCCCTCTCAGGCTCAGTTTAAAGGCACAGAAAAGATTGGTGGGCAGAGAGCAGCGATAGGGGATACACATCATAAAGTCACCCCCAGACAGCCTGGCAGTGCCCACTGTCGCTGTGGCCCTGTGAATGGGCAGGAGCTGTGGGCAGGAATATCCCGGGATATTCTAGGGGCTGGATTTAGGAGAGCCCAGCAGCAGGGCAGCAGGTGCCCTGTGGGGATTGCTCCTGCAGGCAGAGCACAGATGGAGATCCCGTGCTTTGCTTTTCCCTCTAACTTTATTATTCCTACAATCTGTGCAAGCAGGGGCGGAGCCGGAGCGGTGCTGTGCTTCCTCAGGGAATCCTGGTTATCCGTGTGGATGTTTAACGAGCACAGGGAATCCTGGTTATCCGTGTGGATGTTTAACGAGCACACCTTCCCTCCCCCAGAATGCCACTCAGGATTTGCCCCGCGGTCCTGAGCCCCCGCTTTTCAACGTGACCAGCGTGACCCTGCTGCCCTCCCTCAGCGCCGAGAGCGCGCCGGCCGGAAAAACTTTTGGGGACGTGCTGGAAGAAGTGAGACCAGAGTATCAAGAGGTGAGAGCTGCAGGGAGTCACTAAAACCTGTCTGGGAAATCGCCTTTAAATTCTTTAGCCCCTCACCCCGCAGGCCTGCGGGTCGTGGTGCCCTGAGACCAAACAGGTCTCGCCTCTCTGGTGGAGAGGGCAGGGACAGAGCATTCCCATGCCAATGCCACCGTGCTGAATGGGAATAAAACGGGTGGATGAAGGGGAAAATAAAACCCCTTCGTTCAGCACAAAGCAGATTGCCCCTTCTGCTTCCAAACAAAGTAGCAGCTGATTAAGTAGGCAAATATCGTACAGCGATTCTTTACAAGCAGCAATCAGGTCACCTTTGATGCCTCTGCTGTGGAATGTAAATGAAATGAAATCAAAATGTCAGAAACGGTTCTGTTTTCAATGCTCAGCATTTAGATAAGATGTTGAGAGCATAATAAGGGCTTTCCTCTCATTGCTGTCTCCAGCAGTGAGGCAGGGAGGCATTCTGAAAAATCTCCCTTATTTCGTCCCTTTTCTGCGTGCGGTGGTGGAGTTTATCCAGCAGGCAGGGCGGGTGGAATGGCAAGGCCCAGGACACCAGTTCAAAGCAGAAACTGTCCAACAAGTGAAACCATAAATAATTTAAAACAACAACCACCCAAACACAACGAAACACCACAAAACCAACCCACCCCCTAAAAACATCAAATGGCCTCTTCAAAGGATGCTCTTAATGTGCTGCTCAGCCCTTAATACAAATCTCAATTTCCACCCCCCAGAGAGAAGTTGCTGAGGTGACTTTTGTGGGTGCAAACCCCAGGAACTCTGCAGAGAATGCGGTAAACATGATGGAATGATGCTGGAATTGGGGTGGTTGGGATTAATGGATATTTTGCTTTGCTGGGAGACCAGAGGCAGATGTGTGCTTTGGGAAGTCACACCACCAGAAAGCTTTTGGGGCAAAGAAGTGAATTTGGACCGTTTATGATCTGTTTATATTATTGAAGTTGAGCCATGCTGTGTGTTAGGCCAGGCACTCTTTGTTGGTGCCCAGGGCAAAGCTGGTCTTTAATTTCCATCCTATCAGCCTGCTGCTTCATCTTAACAAAACAGAGGAAGTCAGAAAAGCTCTTAATTCATCCCATTGCTCACCCTGCACAGACATTGTCACTGCCCGCTCTCTTTTTACAGATAAGTCCTTCGCATCATTTATCAGCCTAAATTTGGCAGTAAAAGATAGCACTTTTGCCAGTAATTCCCACATTTGCCAGTAAAGCATGAGGAAGCACAGTCCCTTCCCCGGTTTGAAGTGCCACAGAAGGGGGGGACGTGCCTGTTCCTTCAGTGTCTGCCCAACTCTGGTGGTTTCATTCCAGACTGAGCATAACTTCCTGACGGTGGAGAGGTACTCCAACATTTCCAGCAGCTGGCGTGTGGTGCTGAACGATGCCTCCTGGGACACCAGGTGGGTGCCCTGAGCAATTTCCCTGTCCCACAGAATCCAGGGAGTCACTCCAGTCTAACCTGAAGGGCTTCATTCCACAGCTCCCAAGCCCAGGCTGGTCTGGGCCCTGCAGGTGATGCTCTCTAGGGGGGGATCAGCCTATGCTTGGGGGGGGTTAATCTGGCAAAACTGGTGTTCTCCTTGGCTCCAGAATCTGGAATGGAGGCTTGTAAATTTGGGAAAGACAGGAATTACAGAAGGTTTGTGGTCCAGCTTGCTCCTAGCCTGTATCCGCCCATCTGTCACACCGTGAGGTTGAAGAGGAAGCCCAGCAGAAACCAGGAGAGACTCTCAGGGAAAAACTGGCCAGATGTGTCGTGCAGCATAAACAGACAACAATTTAAAACTGTTTGGAAGAAAGAAAAGTTAAGGGGACAGATGTGGGCCTTCAGGAAAAACATCCTTGGAGCAGCAAGGCTGGTGTCACCTCTCAGAGCTGCAGGTTAATCTTCATCCTCTCCCTCAGAGCCAGCTGGAAAACCCCTCGTGCCCAGACGATGTGCGGAGTTGGGAAGGCTGAGCATTCTCTGCAGAGTTTTGGGGTTGAGCAAAGAGGCTTTTGCACAAGGAGTCTGTAAAAGGAAACAGGCTTTTGGTGTGGAAATGGGTGCCAGAAGTCCTGAGCTCAGTAATTACAGGCTTGGTGATTTTAGTGAATATTCCCCCTCTTGGTTTAGCTCTGCCCCTGCACAGGGAGCTGACAAATGCTGCTCTCAGGGGTGGTGCTCTAGGGAGCTGCAAATGTAAGAACACGTTGGCCCAAATATTCCCTGTCTACAAGCAGGACCAGGGACTTTTTTTTTTTCTCCTGTGTTCCCAGATACTTTTCAGCCCTGCCTAGCTTGGTTTGGCTTGTTGGCTGCTGCTCTGATGGCCTAAATGTATGAGGGAAGGTTAAAAGAAAGGCGAGGTTAAAAGAAAGATGAGGTTAAAAGAAAGGCGAGGTTAAAAGAAAGGCGAGGTTAAAAGAAAGGCGAGGTTAAAAGAAGCTCTTAAACTACACTTACCTGGAGCGCCTTCATCTCTGAGCTCCAATGCAAAGCGGATTTCCTTGCTGACTGCAGTTTCGGGCCTGTTTTCCAGGTTTTACTGGAGCAAAGGATCCCGTGGCCAGAGCAACGTGACCATTGAGTGGCACATCCCGGCCGGCACGGAGCCGGGCGCGTACCGGCTGCGCTACTTCGGGCACTACAAGAAGAAGGTGTCCCTCTTTCGCACCATCACGGTGCCGTTTGAAGGCTCATCCTCGGCATTTCAAGTCACAGCCCCATAGGTGATGCCATTCCCTAAAGGAATGGTCTCCTCCAGCAGTAGGTTTGGTAGCTGGGCTGCGCAGTGGTGGGGCTTGGATGGTTCTTGTGGGTCCCCTCCAACTCCAGGTGATTCCACGGTGTTCTGGGAGGGGTTTTTTTTTGTGGCTCTGGACATCACTGCTGCCCCTCGAGTGCTGCTGGTTGTCCTTTGCTGTGCAAAGCTCAGCTTCCTGGAAAGTTTTGGCTTTTCCCTGCAATTCAGTCTCCTCGTGTGTCCTCCTCAGTCAAGTGGGTCCTGTCCTGGCCAGACCTGGTTGCAGCTGATTCTTATTGTAATAAAAGATGTAATTTCTTCTTTAGTCCCTAAACCTGTGCCTGTTGATGGTGAATAGGCTCTCCCAGAGGGAACCGGATGGAAATCAGGAAGAATTGAATTTATGATTTAAAGCTGTGGGTGAGGCAGCTCTGAACAGGCCCCAGCCTGCTTTGTTGGAGCATCAGGAAGGACCCGAGGCCAGGAGGCTGTGGCTGGATGAAGGGCCACCCAGAGGCACCTACAGGTGGGTCACCAGAAGGGTTTGTGGTCCCTCTTCAACCCACGTGCGAGTTCATCCAAGCACGGAATGAAGACACCGTTGTAGGGCACAAGGACAGTGCCCAAACCTGTTGGCTGAAAGGGTTTCACCACAGAAAAGTCCCCAGGAAGGTAGAGGATCTTCCCAGGAGGGTTTCACAGCTGCCTGGACAAAGCCATGATCACCCTGAGCCAGTGCTGGTGGCAGGTCCCTCCTGAGCTGCCTCCCACCAGCACTGCTACGGGCTGCCATGAGTAGGGACGGCTCCAGAGTCCCTAAATCTCTTCTGACCCCTGTAAGTGGTAAAACTGGGGGCCACGGGGAGAAGGAAACCTATTTCAGGTCTGGATTTAGGATTCTTGTAGGGCCTGACAGCTAAACAACTGTAAATGTTTAATAAGCTGCAATAATGTGTACCAATTTTGTATGCAATCTCCTTAATTCTTCAGAGAATCATCAATCAGATAATTTTGCCTCTCTTTAAAATCTGCAGGAGAGGATGAATTATTCATTTCCAACCAGCTGCAATCAGTCTCAGAGATCCCCATCCGGAGGAGCTCAAAGCAGTCGCAATATTGAGTCAGGAAAAAAAGGAGAGAGCTTTGAAAGAACATCCCTGGGAATCAGCTCCCTGGAGATGCCCCTGATGTCCTGTCCTAAAAACTGCCCCATCCACCCCACTGACAGCGGGGGTTCTCAGCAGTACAGGACACGTTTAAGCAAGCCGAGTGGAATTGCAGAGTTAAAGGTTTACCCTCTAAACCATGAATGTCTGACCCCAAAAGAGAGGTTTTTCGGAAGCTGGGGGCTCCCATGGGAGAGGAAGTGTTGAAAGCCAGAATTAGGGTATCTGGAGAGTCCCCCGTGGCCCAGAGCAGGTCCCCTTGTGAAACACCTCGTGTTTATTTGGCCGTCACCAGTGGGAACAGGATTTTCAAGTTTTGGGGGCGTTTTGGGGGGGACTTTTCATAATATTTCGTGTCTAGAAAATTCTCTGGGAGACACGCCCTTGGTTTTCATTGCCCTTGAACAGCATCGTGGTGTTGGAACGCAGCCCTTCCCTGCTCCCTGCACGCTTTTTGGGATGCTGTGCCTGGATCCAGCAGCCACTAGGTGCCAGTGCTGTTTTACACGAGAACGAGCTCGAGCCAAAGCCTAGGGAAAAAAGAATTTTTCAGGAATTTGGGCACCTCGCCAGCTGTTAAATATAGCACTCGCTGCTCCCCACAGTTGCTCGTCCCTCTCCCGGGCTGCTCTCCCTCGACGTGGAGCCATTTGTGCCCCGCGACGTGCTGGGGAGAAGGGCAGAATTCCACCTTTGTTTTGTTTTTGTTGTCGTGGGATATGAACTGCCGTGAACTCGTGTGCACAGGCTGAGCTCCTGCGCACGCCTCGGGCACGCCACAGCCTCCCTGCTGCACACCCCGTCCCTTCCCGATTTACCAGCAGCATTAGGAGATGCTAAATTGGGATCTGACCCGAGGCACCGCGGGGAGAGGGGAGAATCCTCTGCTGTCTCCGGGCTTTGATGCAGGATTTGGGGTTTGTTGGATCCTGAGGTCGTCTGGGGCTCTTCCCAGCATCCCACAGAGGGTATTTGTGTGCAGCCTGTCTGCAGCTCCCTGGTTTTTAATGTCTCCACACCCAGGGTCGTACATACACGAGGTGGGGCTGGGGAACCAAGGAATGGCACTCTTCCGGTGTTTATTCCTTAAACAACCCCAAATCTGGATGGGCGCAATCCTGTGGAGAGCTGGAGCCAGGCCAGGGTGAATTTCTGGGCATGGAGAGGAGTTTGAGGTGTCCAGGGAGAGAGCAGCCCACGCCAAGCACCCCCAAAGGACAGGGGTCGGGTTGTCTAAGCCCCCACCAGCACTTAAAAAAGGACAGCTGAGAACTGGAATTTTAGCCAAGACTGAGATTTTGGGGGACACAACAATTTCCAGCCCTTGGAAGAAAGGAACATCCCATCAGAGCACCACGAGCAGGCTGACCCCCAGTCAGTGACCAGCAGGGACTGGTGACCTCTGACTGGGGTGTCACCTTCAAAGGTCATTTGGTTTGGGTTTTTTTTGGTTTTTTTTTCCCCCAAAAAGGGCAAGTCCAGGTGGGTATGTGATGGAGAGATGAGATGAAATGAGATGGTTCCTGGGAGCTTTAGCTGGGAAAAGGGAGCCATGCAAGCTCCAAGGTAAAGCAGATCCCTTGGAAAGTCACATTGTCCCATGGACTGAGGGGGTTTCAGTGGGACCGTGGGAGTTTCCCTGTGGGAGGTTCCAGGGTCTGTACAGCTCCAACCACGGAGGTGTGTCACCCTCAGAGATGTTTCATTCTCACTCTGCACCTCAGATGAGAGGCCCTGTGTTGCAGAGACCTCCAGGAAAGTGCTGGCTGGAAGGAGGGAGGTGGAAAACGCAGTTTCTGTACCTCCTGCCTTGCCAGCAGCCAAAGATGAGGCCATCTGCTAATTTTTCTGGGCATTGATCTCATCACTTACACCTCAAACTCGTCTTAGACTCGGTGGTGGAGGGCGGGTATGGTTTTTGGCTTTGTCTTGCTCTCCGCTGGGAGCCCACCTCTTTACAAATGGGAAATAATGTTTTCTTCGAGTTGGGCTGTGGGTTTGAGACTCCTTGGAAGATCATCCTTGCTCTCCAAAAGCGACCAGCCAGCTGCTGCTGAGCACAGAGGGAATCTCGGTTGTGCCGGGGGGAAACGTTACAGCACAAAAGCAAATTCTCCATTTCGGCCTGGTTTCAGAGGAAATGAAAGCAGGACAGCGGGAGGAGCTAATGAGGGAAAATAATAGAGCTGGCAGACCTGCTGGAGCCCAGAGTACAGCTGACCTCTTTGGAGGAACAATGTCGAGCTATTTTGGCAAAATCTCTTTTGGAGCGGCAGGGAGGCTTTGGGTTATTGGTAGCAAGGTACCAGAGCTTCCCCCCATTTCCTGGGCTCAGGATCTCTCTGGAAAGGTGCAAACCCAGAACCCCTCGTCCCAGGAACCGCTGTTTCTCAGTCATTTAACTGTGACGGTCTTGCAAGGAGCAGGGCCTCATCTTAAAAAAGATTTACCTGCTGGTGACCTGGCAACAGGCTCTTCTCAAGGTGGGGCCAACCCCTCACAGCCCTAAATCGTGGATCTCCCCATTTACCCTTTCTTTTTGCGCGGTGTTGTCTCACTATCGATGTAACCCCCCCAAAAACCTCCGCTGGGATCAGGTAAGGGACAATTGCCACTGTAAGAAATCCACAGCAAACCCAGTTCCTGCAGCACTGACAGGTGAAGAATCACTGACCACAGAGGTGCTGGGAGAAGAGGCCAACCCCCTGATTTTTCACTTGGAGGCGCAGAAGTACAAAACTGCTGATTTTCTGCTGCGTGTGCTTGGCAAGGGTCACCAGAGTGCACGTGGAAAACACTCCCGAACAGCTTGTGACCCTGCCTGGGTGACCTGGGATCGATTCCTCCGGAGCAAAGTGTGCTCCTGTTTACCACAGATGGATAAAAGGACTGAGGCTCGTGTTTAAAAAGTTTTAATGGTATTTCAAAGTCCAGCGAATGTCCTCGGATTACTCTAAAATCACAGAGTTGCTTCGCAGAATTTAGTCCCGGCTCTAATTTGTAACGGATGATTGAGATGCCATTTTTCCCTTCATTCCCTTTAAGCACACACGATTGTCCTCCAGTAAATGGAAATTGTGATTTTTCACTACACTTCACAGTGTTAAAACTCTATACAAACCTTGTACTACTCGTACAAAAATAAGTGCTTCATGCACACATTTTTAATACTGCTTCTTGCCCTTTGCTTTGACATCTTTCTGAACTTATATAAATAGCTGAAAAAGCAGACTAAACTTACTGAACATGGAAAGTGAGAAACACTTCCTGCCAACGGCTTGAGAGACACTCCTGGCTACGTTCCTCGTTGGCAAACACCACTTAAAGACAGAGACAGAAGAGAAGGAAAAAAAAAAAAAAAAAGCCACGAAATCCATAACACTCTTGGTTATTTGGCCCTCTGTGACCGGGTTTGTCCTTTGCTGCGAAGCCAAACGTGGCCAGCAGCAGCCACAGAGGGTTTGTAATACCTTTAGGGTCACCCTAATGAGCTACTTCATAAATAGGAGGGGTCTAATGGGACCTCAGACTGTACAGCTTATGGGGTTTGTTCCACTCCGGGGGAAATCGAGTCAGGAGAGGAAACACTGGGTTCCTGCAGTCACCACCTTGGCACAGACCCTCGTGCGTTAAACAGCTTGGGGGATGCACAGGAAAAGCTCCCCTGGGAATGGCTTTTGCTCTGCCACATCACAGCATCTAGACCAGGTGAAAAAATCTGGGGCCGCATCTGCTGGGTGTCATCGACCCAGCTGCAAATTCTTCTTCCCCAAAAGGGTTGTTTTGGTCCTAGACTGAAGAAATTCAAGTTTCTTTAGTGTGCATCACTGCAGAGGATTTACGATAGAAGATTAATGCTGTAGTTATCCAGCACTGAATTCCTCCTGTATCTCCACCGTTACCCCTGCCTCGATCCCGTGGCACAAATAAATGGATAATTTGTACCCCAAAGGGTGCTCCCAGCATCCCCACAGGGCTCGAACACAGCACCTCTGCTCTCCAAAATAAGAGGTGCCTTTACTGCTGGCCCAAACCCTCTTCCAGTAAATTAATTTTTGCTGGAATCAGAGCAGGCAGCAGCCTTGATTCAATGTGCAAAGCCAGGCAGGGCTCTTTCCAGCCTGGGAAAATGTTCTTTGGATAGAATTTTATTCCTGTCGAGGTGCCTGCTATTACTGGGCCATGGCTGCGAGCTCTCGTGCTCTAATTAAGCAGAGAATTGGCCTTAATGAATAGCACTTTTCTGCTCCTCAGGCGTAAAAGTTTCCCTATTTTTCACTGAATGTGCCATTCGATGGGAAGTGCGCGAAAATACGCTGGGATTTGCTGGTTTTTGGATATGGCTGGGAGGGAGCGAAGTAAGAGGGAAAACTCTGCTGAATTCTTATGCCCTGCTTTAAAAATAAAATTAGCACGGAAAACTGCTAAAAATTAGCCTCCGAGGCTGGGCAGAAATGTTTAGGATAAATGATTTTTTGCCTCAGCTGGGCCAGGAGGAATTTCAAAGAGCCTCAAAAAGTGCTGGTGGCATGGGGGGGGATCAGGGGCAGGGAGAGGCAAACCTGAGTGGCTGAGGGGTACCTCTGCTCTGCCTGGCCAGGGAAACTTTGGGATGGATGGATGGATGGATGGATGGATGGATGGATGGATGGATGGATGGATGGATGGATGGATGGATGGGAATTCCTGGTGTACAGAGGGGTTTGCTGGGCTACCCCATCTTCCCTAGTCCTGGTCCCAACAGCCATGGGACCAGCTGTTTTCAGCACGGGTTGTTGCTTGTAAACACACACACAATAGGTGTATAAATATATATCTCTATCTCTAAATATACATATACACCTGAGAACCTCTCATTTCCTGGGCTGAGCTTTTGCTTTCTAGTGTGAAAATCTGATTTTTGCATGATTTTTTCTAATTTCTCCTTCCCCCCACCCCCCACCGCTTAATATCCCGTTACAAACCTAAAGACCTACAAGACTGGAACTCCGACTAAAACTAACCTTAGGCCACAGATCAGCTTAAAATCATGAGGCTGTAAGAATTACCAGACTGAGATTGGTTTGCTTTTCCTTTCCTCCTGCGCTGGGTTTTAGGGAATTTGGTTAAAAGGCTCCGTAGCCGTCGCTCCGTGCGGCGACAGCGAAGGCGGGATAGGCTTCGTAGGTGGCATAGGTGGCCAAATCTTGTCCCATCGTCACCGCCTGCTTGAGCTGAGTGGCTGTGACAGTGGCAGCTGCGTTAGCAATGGTGTACCCTGAAGGGAAAAAGAGAAGGAAAACCCACGGATCAGCGAAAATCCCTTCCAAACTCGCCATGGTTTTGGTGGGACGGCTTTCGATGGGGACGACTTGGGCAGCGGTGAGTTTGTTAGTGGGAATAATGTAAATAAATTAAACGATTCATAGGAGAATGAGGGCATTTCCTCACCCCTGATTCGTTAAACGTGGTGCTGGAAGAACGCCCCTCTCTGTTGAATATTTTTTCCTCAGGTTTTTGTTATTTCCAAGATAATGGTGCTCGGCACAGGTTCCCCCCCACCCCGTATGGCATGAGGAGGGCAAGGAAACAACCTAAAATAGGGGAGATTTGGGCAGGATTCGTGGAGAAAATATAGCTCTGATCCCTTCACAGCCAAAATACAGACAGTTCAGGACAGCCATGGTAGGGAAACTCCCTCAGTGCAACAGCAGGGAGAAAATATTCAGCAGACGGGATTTTTTTGTTTCTTTCCCATCGGTTTCTAATGGAAAATGTGGTTTCAACACTTCCAGATTTTCCATGGGAAGATGTAAGCGTTGCTGTTTGAGAATGAATCACTGGGAAAGCAGCATCATTTGGGGCTGGCTCCTCTGAAGGCAGGCCATAGCAGCTCGTCAAGCAGACCGCAGTGTTTTGTTGTAAAAGAATCAGGAGTCAAGACAAAGCCTAAATTTGGGAAGAGCAGCTGGGCTATCCATCGGATCTGCTGGACCAGGCTCTGCTCCCAAACTGCATCTCCCAGGATCCTGTCTGACCAGGTGGGATCAACTCAAGGTCAGCCAGAGCCAAGGTCCTCTCGGTGGGGGAATGGAAACACTGGGCAACAGGGAGCACGCGCTGCCTCGCTGGAGGTGTCACTTTGGGGAAGAACATGAGGAATTCCTTACAGTTTGAATATCGTGGCTGTCCAGAGTATTTTCTTTGCATCAGCAAAGCCAGGTGCAACGTTTCAAGCAGGAATTGAGAAATCTGGGACTTAAGGCACATCTGCCACCATCAGGAGAGAAACGAGCTGCGACCTGGGCACGGCCTGAGCCGAGCTTTAGCAAGACCTGACCAAGGACCGGTGTGTGCTGCGAGCAGCAACTTCGGTGCGTGTCCATTTGCCGAGCTCCCGAGACAAATAAATAAGGGTGGATGAAAGAAAAGGAGAGATGCTAATTAAGCAGTAAGTGGGGGCTGGATTCAATAAAGAGCCCATTTGGTTTCCACGCTGCGGAAGCTGCACAAGCCCAGACAAATTGATTTTTCTGTGGCTTTTGCGGACTCCTGTGGCAGGAAGCCGGATAGATTTTTTTTATATTATTTTTTTTTTTAAATCCATCCTTGAGACACTCCAAACAACCCAGTAGTACTGACTAATGCGTTCCTCATGTGCAGCTTGGCATGTGGTGCTGCCTCTCCACCAGAGCTACCGTCGTGCTGGAGAGCACAGCAGATGTAATTCCCGTGTTTTCCATGACTTCCCAAGCTGTTTCGGGCAGTTGCAAGAGCTAGTGAGTATGAATTCTCAAACTGGGAGAAAAACCTTCCACGGGGGTGTGAGAGCTGGGATCAGATCCAAGCTTTCATGACTGTGTCATTTTTTTTGGCGGAGGAAACCGTAAATGCTGGTTCAGAAGGAGCTGGGGGTGCTGGGGGAGGACGGAGGGCCTGTGAATTCATCAGCCGTGTGTCCTTGCAGGGAGGAGGATCTCCTCCATCCCGGGGCCATCAGGGCCAGGGAGGGAACTCACTCCAGATGTGGCACTGGGGACACCAGCTTTGCGTCCTGTGTCCTTTCTGGGGCTCCCAGTTGAAGGAGGCATTCACAAATGGGGAGGTGTGGAGCTGGGATGGGCCTCTGGATGTTGGGATTCCCTGCCCTTGGACACAGTCCCACCTGGGGCACTGACCTGAGGGGCCGGGGTTGGAGCAGAGCCCCCCCCCCCAGTGCTCCCAGCCTGAGTTGCTCTGGGGTATGGACACAAAAATCCGGGCAGTCCTGGCATAGAGATAAAATCCTTTATAGGCAACAAACTGGCACAGGGTGCCCAGAGAAGCTGTGGCTGCCCCTGGATCCCTGGAAGTGCCAGGGGCCTGGAGCACCCTGGGAGAGTGGAAGCTGTCCCTGACCATGGCAGGGGGTGGAATTATGTGACTTTTAGGGTCTCTTCCAACCCAAACCCGTCTGGAATTCTCTGCTAAAGATGCCAGACCCACGAGTAACACGAACCACTGTGCGGCAGCGCAGCCAGGCCGGCCCTCGGTGGCCAAAACCTGCTTCATTCTCCACACCCACAAGGAAGCAGCAGGAAAAATGACATTCCAGGAGCCCTCTGCCGTACAGACCTGCCCATACCTGGAAAAGGTGGCGCTGCAGGAGGCACCTCTGCCCCCTCCACGGGGATGCCCAGGGTCTGCAGGGTGTACTCTGCCGCGTAGGTCTTGGCCTCGTCGATGTAGGCGCTGAGCTTGGGCGGCGTGAAGGGGTGTCTGTGAGGACAGCACAAAGTGAGCTGGGTCTGCTCTCCCCAGGGCTTTCCCGCGAGGTGCTGCGGTCCACTTAGAGCTGGCATCATCCCACCCAGCAAATGGAAGCACCGCTTCCCCTGTGCCGGTGCATTAACAGAGCTGCTCCTCTCCGAGCGCTCCGGTTCCTCGCTGAGGTTATCGACCCCGGCTCTCGGTTTGGATGCGATGCCCTTGCAGAGTTTGTTGTGCTTTTCCAGTCAGGAAAAAAGCCCCTACTGCGTTTTTTTTCCTTACAATACCCAGTCTGGGTTTTTCTTTACAATACCCAGCAAACAGGGGTTTAGGTCAGAAGTGTTTAGAATCGTATTTGGAGCTGAAATATCAGCATGTTCCTTCATTTCCCCACAAGGGCTATCATTTTTTTGTACAAAAAAAAGCGCACCCTTTTGCCCGATTGTGCCAGGCTTTCTGTAATGTTTGCACCCGATTGTGCCAGGCTTTCTGTAATGTTTGCACCAGCAGAGAGAGCACCAAGCACGGCAGTCAGCAGTTAATTATGGTTTGTGGAGGTTTTTCTCCCTATACTTTTTTAAAAAAAGTATTTATATGTATAATTATACAAGCATATATAATGTATAAATATACATTTCATCGACATTCTAAAATCTATTCAATAAATATTTCTTAAAAGGAAATGGAGACCTATGCGATTGTGACTTTGAGGGCAGCTGTTAGCTAAAACAGAATTTAAAAAAAACAAAGCCTAAGCCTCAGAAACCTTCCAAAAATGACGTACATGGTGGGGTTCTGGCTGGCGAGGGCAGGGATGGTGATTTTGTAGAGGAAGAGCTGTCTTTGATCCTGGCCGATGGCAGAGTGCAGCTGGTACACAGGCTGGCCCCAGCTGTTTTTCTGGCAGATTTCTTCTAAGATCTAGAAGGGGGAAAATAAAAAAAAGGATTTGTGCTTGGGTTAATTGCTGTGCAGAAGCCTCCTCGCCCAGCTCCAGCTCCTGTGCTGAGCAGCTGCCTTCCCTCAAAGGGCTTTCAGGGAGTGCTGGCAGCTTCCTCAAAGCTTAGCAAAAAATACAAAATGAGTGGCGGACAGGATACTGCACCCACCTTGAAGTGTAAGGTTCATCTAAACGCTTTATACTTCGAGATCTGTCTAATTCCTGAAATGATTCCCTGTTCAATTGGGCATCTGTGTCCTTTTGCTGATTGGATTATTTCAGTGTGGTTTTCTTTGAATCCTCCTCAGGAGCTCTTGTCTCCCGGACTTCTGTTTCAGAGGACTAAAGAAACTCGGCTTGCATTCATCTCTGCTCTGCTGCCTCCCTGACTCAGTGGGTTACAGAGCACGACAAGCCCAAATAGGCTTCTTTTTAAAAAGGAAAAAGGTTGTGTTTCCATCCAATTCATTCCACGGGCTTCAACAGGCGATTGCAGCTTTTGAAATGCTGAACCACGCTGCCCTCAGCCTTAGCACAGCTGATCCCCTGGTAATTGGGAACTGCTGTCCAGAAACACTCCTGCTTTGGCTTTGGATCCCAGGGTTTTTAACCCACTGCCTGTCTGCTGTCCCAGCTGGCTTCGGACACCTTCCATTAAACCAGGTTGCTCTGACCTGGCCTCGAGCACTGCCAGGGATCCAGGGGCAGCCACAGCTTCTCTGGGCACCCTGTGCCAGGGCCTGCCCACCCTCACAGCCAAGAATTCCTCCCAATATCCCATCCATCCCTGCCCTCTGGCAGTGGGAAGCCATTCCCTGTGTCCTGTCCCTCCATCCCTTGTAAAGAGTCTCGCTCCATCTTCCTTGCAGCCCCTTCAGGCACCGGATGGCCACAATGAGGTCACCCTGAAGTCTTGCTGTGGTCTACCTCATTTACAGCTAAGTCTTCAATGGATTTAAAATTAAAATGTAAAATTGAAGCCTCAGTGCTGCTTTCAGTTTTGCCACCACAGCTCCAGCTGAAGCTCAGCGTCTTGCAGCGTGAAACGCTTCGTTACGTAGTCCAGTTCTCAACTGCAATAGTTAATTTTCTCACTGTGGCTGCACTCGTTCCCTGCTGTCCCAACTCCTTCATGTGTCCATTTTCTAAAAATGAATTTCACCTGCCTTAAGACCCTGCAGAACCATTCCAGGGATTTCACACCTCTGGTGGAAGGTGCCCCTGCCCATGGCACGAGTTGGAACTGGGTGAGCTTTAAGGTCCCTTCCAACCCAAACCATTCTGTGATTCTGTGATTTGCTGACAAAATAGAGTAAGGGGACATTTGCAGGAAGGAGAAAATCCCACTATCCAGTTTTCCGGGAGAAAACACGGATGTTTTCATAAACTTTGGCAAACTGGATGCTGTGGCAATTGAAGTTGGTTGAAAGGCAAAGACATGCTTCAAAATTCAGGGTGAAGTTGGCTTCTGGTGTTGCTCTGGACAGTGTAAGGGGAAAAGAGCTACTGTCAGAGCTGGACATTCAGAAACTCAGGGAATTTCTTCTGGATTTCCCCTCAGCCCTCATCCATCCATCTGCACCAACACGCACAACCAAATCCAAAGCCCCCCTGAGCCAGCAGAGTCTCTGCGCTAGGCTGGGTTATGTCAGCACCTCTTTCCCCAGAAATGACTTGAAAATGTGCATTATTTTTCTACACGTGTGCACTGTCCCTTGGTGAAGCCCCGGGTGATGCATTTTACGTCTCAAACCCGTCGTGGGTGGGAATCCCTTTACCTGCGGTGCTTTTATGGCGCGACAGCCACAACTGGATTAAGGCATTTATGACAACTCTCCTCCGAGGCCGATGATGATCTTACAGGTCTCCTCCGACCCCAAACCACTCCATGACTCCATGAGGGTGGGCAAGGCAGGTGGATATTGCAAGAGGCAACTGGTACTGCTCATTTTTTAATGTCTTTTGAGACACAGGGATGGATTTATTTACCAGGCCCCGAGGGGCCCGTTTTCCTGACGCAACCCTCGGGATACGGACGCTCTTTTTGGGGCACGTACCTGAGGGGCGAGTTTGATCCCCTGGGGCTTTAGGGTGACGTGGTTCATGGGGGTGAGCTCCATCCCTGGCAGGAGGTCGTAGAGCTTTTCCTCTCCCCTCTTGTCTCCCTTGAGGTGGTATCCGCGCCCCAGGCCCGGGTACGCCAGGTAGCCGCGGCCTCCCAGGCCTCGGACGCCCGCAGCCCCTACAGGTACATTCATGTAAATTTCTAGGAATGTAAGAAGGCATTAAACTGAATCAAATCACGGGAAAAAGGACCCTGATTCTTGCTGAAAGGGAAAAGTTAGCCCCGCTTGCTGGGGTTGGGAAGCAGGCAGGCAGGAGGCCCCATAGCCCGGTGGTGGGATAACGCAGGCTCGACACTGACACCCGTTCTTGGATAGCTGAGGGGTTTTGGGGAGAAACGGCTTCTTTCTGCCCATTATTCCATCTTCTCTGGTCAGTTTTGATTTCAGGATAGCTTTTTACCCAGCTTTGTAGCTGGAAGGCTGTCCAGAGAGGGGACAGCTGGCATCTTTTGTTACCCACCAGCGTAATTTCACCTTCTTGAAGAATTCATGGCTTACACAATTTCACCCCTATATGAACAAAAATCCCTTTTGGTTGTGCCCCATGACACTTCCATTTTTCCCTCAGGGAATCCTACTTGGGAGTCTGGGGGGAAAATGAGGCAAGAGACAGGTGGGGGATTATCACATCTGCTCCTTTCCCAATGCAGCCTTGAGTGGAGCTGGTTCACCTGCGGGGGGAAAAGCTTGAGGAACAAGGGATATTCCTGCTGCCCTGCCTCCTTCCTGGTGAAGGGAGAAAAACTGGTCACCATGATCCTTGCCAGGCCTACCAGGGTGCCACACAGGGTCCCAGCCTGCTGTGGGACTGGGCTTGGGGACACAAGGCATCATCTTTGCAAGGAATATCATATGACAGAATTATTTCTTTGCTAGCCCCAAACTTATGTCTGCACTTACCAAATGATGTCTGCACTGACATTTAATTTGGGGGTGCCTGAGCGTGGGGATTTGATTTGGCCCCAGGCACGGTCACCCAAGAGTTTTCAAAAATACTCTCTTTTATTCATAGATTGAATTAATTGAATTAATTATTATTAAGGTTAACAATCCCCCCAAAACAGGCCTCCACCTCGCAGAGCACACAATGGCTTGCTTGATTTCAGCGCTGCTTCCCTACACTGCAGCAGGTCAATGTGACCTCCTCGGGAAACTCCATGGCTTTGGGCCAGAAAACACCAAAACTGGTTAAAATTTTCCCTGCAACCTTCAAAGCAAAGAGGAAACATAGTGGAGGGGGTGGTGGCTGGAAGTGGGGAAAGGAAAAGTGTTTTATTTGCTCTTCCCTGCTGGGGCAAAACCAGGAGGATTCGTGGGTTATTTACACCGGACTGAGGGCAACCTGGAAGTTCTCTCCAGGAAAACGGTTATTTTTTTTTCAGCTGGAAGACTGCCTTTGGGAAAGACAGAGCCTAAACCCCGTGTTTTCCATCCCTTCCTGAGAGGCATCCAGGAGCCGGGGCCAAGCCAACGCCACCGGCACGCGCCTGGGAGCAGCCGCTCGCTCCCCGGAGGGGACGCCCGGCCGAGCGCGGGCGCGAGGGGAATTACCTCGGACGGAGGGGGGCCGGAGGACGCTCCTGGTGCCGAGCCCCTTGGCGGCGGGGAAGTGCAGGTTGGGGATGGCCGCGTAGGCCTGGGGTGCGTAGAAGACCGGGGCGCCCAGGTAGGCGGCGGCGGGGTCGTACAGGTGGCCCAGGGTGTAGGCGTAGTCCCCCTGCAGCGCCGGGGCCCTGCCGCCCGTGCCGCGCGTGTACCTCACGTAGCTGTCCTTGTCCACCGGCTTGGCCAGCGTCACCTCGATGGGGGACCCGTCCAGCACCTGCGCGGCGGGGAGAGAGCATGGCACAAGCACGGGGTTAGGTGGTCAAAGTGCTTGATGGAAATCCAGCACTAATGGGGTGGGAAGATGGAGGAAACCAGCCCAAAAAAGCCCCGGAACTCCC
Organism: Struthidea cinerea; assembly: GCA_013397865.1. Lineage (NCBI taxonomy): Eukaryota > Metazoa > Chordata > Aves > Passeriformes > Corcoracidae > Struthidea > Struthidea cinerea. The sequence goes on from VZTI01002577.1 coordinate 184,551, forward strand.
TGACGCAGGTGGAAGGCGGCACTGGCTGGGTGAAGGCTCAACCTGAGAGCGCCCAGCCTTGGCCCCAGCTGGGAGAGGCTCCCTCAGCAAAGCCTTCAAAAGGCCTCACTTCCCTGCAAAGGCGGCGAGATTCCATGTGCTCCCGAGAACAGCAGCGGCACTAAAAATAGGAGCGGGGTTAACACCTCTTTGGGAACAGCTCCGGCTCTGCAGCGAGTTACATGCAGTGCGAGAAGGGCTAAATTCAGCAGCCTCCTCACAAATCCTCATCTCAGTTTGGAGCAGATGTTTGGGCTGACCTCGTTTGTCCCAGTTTGCCATTCACACGCTGCCCTGCCAGTGTTTTTGTTGGCAGTCTGGAACAAGGATGTGAGTGTGAGCCGGGGGGGATCGCAGCCCCTCCTTTCCTAGTTCTTCTTTCAGCTTTTCCTGCTTTTTTTTTTGTCTGAGCAGTGAGCTGGAGCCAGGCAATCACTTAGCACAGATACAAGGAGCCAAAATGAATCGTTTGTGTACAGCAGAGCTGCTGAAAAACAAATCCAGGAGCATAAAAGCAACCAGCAAAGAGAAAATCGGGATAACACCTCCGGGAGGGTATGGAGCGAATAAAGCAGGTGGCTTTGTATAAAATACTGCACCCAAGCCCCAGGAATTAACATTTACAGCAGCGTTACCTTCCCATTCAAGGCTTTCATGGCCTCCACTGCGTGTTCTCTTTTATTAAAGTGCACAAAGGCGTAGTCTCTAATTTTCTTTACTCTCTCCACTGCACCTGTGGAAAACATTGGAATATTAGTGGGAAATGGGGATTAGTCAGAAAACAAGAGACCTGAAAGAGCAGCGCTGTCAGGTTGTGAGCCCGTGGAGAGCAAAGGCTGAGCGAGGGTAGAAGAAGAAGAGGTCAGTGTCCCCTTACCTCTTTGGATGTATATTCCACAGGAAAATCAATATATAGAGGTTGTAGCATTTCAAGGCAAACTAGAGGGTTTTGGGATCAGACACCAGTAAGCTTCCCATTAAACTGGAGAGGTTTTCTCCTGTCCAAACCTTTCTGCTGGACACCAGTTCTGGTCTCGTGTCTCCATTCTGTGACAGACCATGCACCAGCTGTGGGAACATCCCCATGTGATCCCCATCTCCCTGCTTTTGTACGTGCACGGGAGGCAGCTGCAGGGAAGCCGATGCCTCTGCCATACAAGGAGGAGGCTTTTCTCTTGAACACCAGCTCAGGATGCTCAGGAAGAATGAACAGCCAGCCCTGCCCAGGACAGAGCAGCCCAGGGCACTGGGATGGGCTGGGACTGATGGGGCGGCAGCTCTCTCCCCAAGAAACAGCCTCTCGCTAGGAAACAGCCTTTCCCGTGTCAGCGGGGCTTCCCTGGATGCCCCAATTCACCTGGAAATGGCCCCAGTCAGACTCTGCAGCTGAGGGTTGGCCCTGCTGGGAGCGTGCTTGGGCTGGAGAATTTTTCTTTCAGCCTGAATCTTTCTTACACCCAATCTACCCGAAGTAATTCAAACGTAAATGGCTTCTTGTTCTTCTTTTCTAAGCCCATCCTCCAGGGTTTTCCCTTTCCCTCGTCAGCTGCTCTGCTGCCAGGAACTCTGCACTGAGGAGTCTGTCCCCAAAATAACCCCACCAGTCCTGCTCCCCATGGCCACAGCCTTCAGCCATTTCTTTAATTCCTCATCTTCTCTGCTCCTCTGGCTTGGGAAGCACAACATCAGCCAGCCCAGCCCCCTGTGAAACCCCCAAAATACCCTTTGGAAACGCGGCTAAGGGATGCTGAACAACCCTTCTGTTGGCTCCTTACCTCCTAAAGCTGAACAGGTGCACAGGGAAATGTCATGTTGCCACAAAAAGCACTTACTTAGAAAAACGCAGGAGAAAATGAATTTCTTTGGTGTTCAGAGGGAGTCATTAAGGAGCTGCAGAGGGCGAAATGAGCCCGTCCCAGCCTATAACCCGAGCAGGCTGGAATGACACAGGGATGGTAAAGCAGCACTTTGTGTCCTTCTGGGACAGAGGGTGATTTTCCAAGCCTGAAGTTCTGGGAGTTACATGCTGATGCTTTGTGGAGGCTCTAATGAACTTGCTGCGTTTTGAATATCCCCCCTTCTGCCTCCTGGAGAGTGTTCCAGGACACCAATCCTGAGCCGAAAAGTCTGCTCTTCCCTGCTCCTGCCTCTGCTGAGCAAAGCAATGTGGTACCCACCCGTGGGTCAGCTCCAAGGGGAGCCCATCCGTGGGACATCCCAGAGGGAGCGTGGTCCCTCCAGCACACCCCGGGAGCACCAACTTCCTGCTGGGAGCTCTACCAGGCAGGAGGAATTTTGCTGGGATCCCCAGGGAGCAAGGGCAGGGCTTTCCAGTGAGACAGCTCTACAGGAGTCATCAGGCTGTGAATTTGGCACAGATTTAAGGGCTGATACTCGTACTAGAGCCCAGCTTGAGGAGCCCAAGCAGCATTCCTGGTCCTGCCTGCCTGGGATGACCCTGTCAGGGATGTGGCAATTGCTGTGGCACGGAGACCTCTGGATCATTTTTTATTGGATGACTTGCTGATGTCAAAACAGCCTCTTAATGCCCTGGATCCAAGGTAATTTCGGGTAAGTGGTGCTGAAATGTGGCTCGATGAGTGAGACAGAGAACCAAGGCAGGGCAATGAATAATTTCAGATCCCTGCTGCCTTTTTTTGTCTCACTGGAACTTTAACTGCATTTTCTCTCCCCAAAGCTGAAAGTTTTGCTGCTCTAATGCACCCATTCCTGATTTCAGCCACCAAAGTAAAAGCTGTCCATTAAAAACAAAAAAAATTTAAAAATTCCAACACGAACACTGAAACGATAAAGGGAAAATGAAAGATGATGCAGAACTTCTGTTGCTGTAGCGGAAAACTTCTCAGGAGCAAAGCAGATGACTGTTACCAAAGTGCCAAAAGGCCACAAATGTGTTTCTGGGGAGTGTGAGCTTGTTCAAAGCTCGGGAGCAAAACTGGGTAAATAAAAGAAGGAAACAGTTCAGAGAGTAGGATAACATAAATTTAACTCAGGGGTAAAACGGGGTTTGCAACAGCTCGACGGTGGCTGAAAGTACGAGCCAGAAATGCTGGAAGGACACAAGGAAACCTCGTGAAGAGCTTTGCATTGCAGCCTAGTCCAGAAAAAGGCACGTACAGGGCAGAAATGAGAAGTTAGTGGAAGAAAAATGAAGCTCTGCAGTGTGTTTTAAAAAATTAATAGAAGGAAGTTAACAGGAATGAGATGAAAGGAGATCTCACACTGCCAAGCATCAGCTCCTAATGCCTAATGGACTGCGTGGCCTGCAGAGCTGCAGAAATGGGTTATTTTTACTTTGTTGGTTTTAGGTGGAATTTCCTAAAGCTGGAGCAACTCAAGTCAAATCTCCTTTGAAAGCCAGCAGGACTTTTATTCCCAACTAATCTCCTTGCTTTTTTGGAAAAAATCTCACCCTAAGTGCACGTAAGATATGCCACAAATGAATGCTGAATTAAATGTAGAGCACTAATTATTCACCAATTTACACGAGGACTGGGGGGGACGTATGAAAACGCGTTCAGAATTTAGACAGATCAGATAAAAAGGATTTGTGTTAAATCACTCCATTTTTATCACCATCCCTGGCCACAGAAGAATGCTGAAGTCACCCAGCTGCTTCACCAACTCTTCGTAAGAAAGACTGAATGACTCCAGAGCATTTGGATGACACAGGGCATCCCCACGCAGCATTTTGGGTCTCTTCCAGTTGCCAGCCATCCTCCTTCGTGGTGGCTGCAGCTGGGAATTAAGCAGCCCCTAAGGGGATGGCATTTTGGGTGGGAGCCTTCAGCCTCACGACAGTTGTTGTGGCATTTCACAGCAGACAAACAGCTATTTTTATCTCTTTTGGCGTTTTAGGAACGTGGAAATACTTCCATTAGCAGCACCTGTTGAGGAGGCACGGCACCCGTGGGCTCCTACCTGGTTTGATGTTGTTGAACTCCTTCTCGATGGTCTCCTCGGTGGTGGAGAGCATGAGGTTCCTCACGTAGAGGATTTTCACCGAGGACATGGTATCCTCATCCACCTCCACCTCCGGCTCCGCCCAGTCCACGGCGATGGGGTGTCCCCACAGCTGGATCCTTCCTGCAAGGGAACGGGCAGGGTCAGGGCTGGGGGGCTTTGCTTCCTCTCCTCCTGCTCACGCTCTGTTGCACAGCACGACAGGCCCAATTCTACAAACTCGACCCAAAAAAAAGCCTTCCCGGCCCAAAGCACCGCTGCTGCACCAGCTCCCTCCCAAAAGCAGATGGCCACACTCGGAATGGCCTCCTGCAAATGCCTTGGGAGCCTCTGGAACTGAAAGAAATGAAAATATGGAATAATTCACTTCAAGCCTGCGTTCTCTGGAGTGCTCCCTAAAGGGGACTGTTTTAATGCACTCATAAAAATCCCTTTTGGCCGCCAAATTTCATTCCCTTGGTACCAGAACAGGGATCCTGAAGTGCCAGCGTGCAGTAATGACACATGGGCGAGGACTTTGCTCACCAGGTTGAGAGATGCAAAGCCGTTCATTGCGCAGTCAGAATTCCCTAAATCCCAGCACCCAGCAGGATATCACATCCTATAAACAGGAAAGATGTTCCCCACAGTGTCCCCCAATCACCTGGGGCATTGCACAGATTTTACCTATGATGGTAACAGGCAAACAATGCCCTATAAGGGCACAAACTGCAATGAACGCTTCTCACAGGCCCAGTCTGTCCATAAACACACAATCCTCTCTCAGTCCGTCCCCGGTGACCTGGATGCACTCCCAGGGTCACCTCCGGGCCCAGGACAGAGCCCCTCTCTCTGATCCTCAGGACCTCTCTCTCCATCACCACTTGGTGCACTCCAATACCAGCAGGATGAAATAAAGCAGCAAAAGCAAGGATGTCTCTGTGTGTGTTGGAATTCGTTCGGGGGAAGCTGCAGCAGGAGAAAGGAGGGACACAAAAAGGCCCGGGGCATAAACCAGGGTGTGGGCGTGGAGGGTAAACCCAGGGGCTGTGTGTGCACTGGGCTGATCTGCTGAGGGGCAGGGAAGGAAAAGAGCAAATAAATCACATTGCTGAATGCTGATGATGGAGCTGGGCTGGTGTCCCCACTCCTCGAGGCTCAGCTCCAGATTCAAAGGCACCTGACGGGAGACTTTCAGTGAACTCGAGGGGAATTTTCACAGGCCCCCATTTCCTTCTGTCTGCAGGTGTGTGTAGTACCGAGGCTGCCATTCTAGGCGTGCCATGAAATTAAATTTTGGTTAAGTGGGATGTATGGTTCTGTTGCGCTTATCCAAAACTCTACTGAGCTTTGGAGGTGTTAAATTAGTCAGTTTATTAAGAGCTGCCAGTGTTGAGTCGATTAGATATTGTCATGAATGATAAACCATGATTAGATATCGTTATGAATAATAAACTATTTAGACCTAAACTGCTGAGCCAGTCTGAGGCTGAGTTTGGCAAGGGGGTTTATTCTGTCGGGACTCAACCCTTTGAATCCCTCACTTTTTCCCTCCTCACCCCTTTGCCTCCCTGGTCTCCACGTGAATCATTCTCGATTGCTTTAATCTGATTTTTCTTTGTCTGCTTTATCTGTATTAGAGTGACCCTTGCCATCAAACCCTGTCGTGCCCTCACCAATTTATATTAAACCTGCTTTTGCTCAGGCCTTGCTGGTGATTCTTTAAGTGACCTAAACCCCTCATTTGCAGCTGAGGCGACAAAGAAAATCCTGCAAAACACTCTTTGCCACATCTAAAAAGGCATCTCTGCTCGGACAACCCATTTAAGAAGGGGTCGAGCTCCAAAATGAGAGGGTGAGGATAGAATTTGGAGGCTTACTGGAAGTGTAAAAGATCAAACTAAATGGAAAGGTGCTGTTCCCTCGGAATGCCTCGTGAATGAGCTGGGATCTGTGGAGCGAGGCTGAGCTGCTGTTCAGCTCTCAGCAGGGCACAGATCTGAGCTGCCAGTGACAGGGATAAAGGCAGGGCTGCTCACGGGTCTGTGCCCCTCTCTCAGTTGCTGTTTTCAGTCCAAGGGTGGAAATAACCACCTGGCTGACCTGCAGCAAGGAGCTGAGCTTGGTGCCTCTTGCTGAGACCCAGTCTATCTCCACCCGGCTGTTTAGCCAGGAGACAGGACAAAATTGATTTTTCGATAAAAACTCTCCACTTTTGAGCACTTCCTCTGTGGAGTTCCCTCGAAGAGCAGCGAGGTTCAGTTTAAAGGAAGCATCGTGACAATGATATTCAACCTCACATCAGCTGGAGACACATTTGGCTCTGGCTTAGAACTTTTTTCCAGTTCCTGCCACATGCTTGAGACATCAGGAGACCCTGGCTCCTGCTCATGCCTTTGGAATTCCCTAAATTGTTTACTGAGATGCCCCCAAACTGGAAATCCCTCATGCCTTGCACATGTCTGCTCAGGGCTCTGAGTTCCTTCCATCTGTCTCGCTGTCTTTGCTCAGGGTTTTAAGTGCTCTGCCTGCTCCTGCCTTCCTTTTCCTCATAAAATCCATGGAAAAGTTGTGCTGAAGCACAGAATGTGCTCCCACCATCAGGGAGATGCTTAAGCTGAAGCAGAAAACGCAGAATAAAAGGAAAAATTGTCAGCGTGAGATATCTCCCAATACCAAAGCGAATTCATTGCTCAAAATCATGTTTCCTTTTTTTCACCATAAGAAAAAAGAAAAAAAAAGAATTTCAGTTGTGCAGGATATTTCATGGGCTGCTGTGTAAAACAGGTGAAAGAAGGTTGGTGGCTATGAACAAATCTCAAACCCCAAGGTTTGTTGGATGCTTTCACCAGCAAGTGAAAGCTGCACTCAACAAGGCAGTGCAGGAGCATAAGAAAGCAAGAGAAAATTGGTGAAATCCCTGCAAATGCACTTCCAGTTAAGTGACTTCTTCACTTAATACCTGCTAAACAGCTCTCTCCCTCACAACGCCCTTTGGCTGTCCCCCAGTGCTGAATTTCAGAGATTTACTCAAAAGCAATTCCTCACTCCAAGTTCTTTTGCCAAAATACCCATTTTCAGTCTACTCTCCAGCCTGAATCGGCTCTCGGATGCCTTCCTGAGTGATTCTCCCCGAGAGGCCATAACTGATATTTTGTGTTTAACCCCAGACAAGCACAGGACAAAGCACATCCCACAGCAGAGCCGAGCGGATACAGGCGGCTAAATCCATCTGGCTGGATTTCCAACAAACCCCAGCTCCTGAACGGCGAGCACGGATCATCAGCGTGGTGCTGCAGCAGGAGCTGCAGCGAATCCCACACCCTGCACCCCGTGGTGCGCTGGGGAAGCTGCTGGCTCTGCGTGTCTCTGGCAGAAAACTGCTCTCTGAGGGCAGAAAACGCAGCCACGTTCACTTCCTCGGATTCCTGGCTCCCCCGGAGACGTTGTCACCGCAGCACGAGGTGACCCCTGAGCTGAAGCCACCCCTGCCCACCCCTGCTGACCTGGGAGCAGCTTCCTCCTGGCCATGGCTGCTGCCCGGTGGCTCTCGTACTCCACGAAAGCAAAGCCCCTGTTTTTGGTTTTGTCGGCTGCGCTGGGGTAGACGATGACGTCCACGACGCCGTCCGTGACCTTCTTCATCTCCGCCAGGATTTCCTCCCTCTTCTTGGTTTTGGGGATGCCCCCCACGAACAGGCGGCAGTTGTCCACGCTGGCACACACCCCCAGGAGCCTCCCGTTCCTGGAACAACAGAGCTGCTTTGGCAGGAGCCAGGAGAGGGGAAGGTTAAAGCAAAGCCCCTCTTCTGTCCCAAAACACAAGGCCGAACACAAGGCTTCGGTGTCAGCTGCTCTTTGGGATGTTCCAGCGGCCTCGCTCGGTGCAGAAGCTGCCACTCTGCTAAATCTGACACCAAAGCCAGGCAGCGCAGCTGAAACGAAGGATTTGAGGAAGAAACCAAAGCCACATTTTGCTTTTCCTTCCTGGGATTCTCCCTTTTGCTGCCACCAGGCAACTGCACCCCCTCACCCCAGGTCCCCGTGTTGTCACCAGTATAAGCCAGGACCTGTGTTCACCAGTGGCTTGTGGCTTCCCACTCACCTCCTGACTGAGCTTCTGGGGAAAGGAAATCCCTTGTCATGGAGAGGCACCATCTGGGGACTCGCTGATGCCAGCTGTTGTGAAGACCCCAAAGTAAAAACTTCCTTTATTCACCACTACGGGGTCAAACTATCTCTCACAGGTCTGGAGAAGTGCAAAACTTCTTCAGAGGAGTCTTTGGAACCAGGGAAGGAAGTGGAGGAGGTGGAGGTGGATGAAGCCTGATCCCTAAGGCCTTCCAACCTCTGCTACAAGTGACATCTCCAAGCCCTCCGTGTGCCCTGTGAGCTGCTCAAAGCAGTTCGCCACCCATCTCTTTTTCTTAAAAGCAAAAATGAAAGCTGTGCAATTGCCAGAACGGTTTGTCCCAAAAGGTTTTTAAGCAAAGGCATCAACTCATCCCACTTTGAACTGGCAAAAAACATTTCGTGTGGTTGAAATCCAACCACCACGCACTGATGGGCCCATCTGTTGTTGATTGCCGGGTGTTTTGTTCCCAATTTTTAGTCACAAACATGAGGGCTTTTTCTGTTCCTTTCTATTAGGAAATGGCTCTGTTTTGCCAATTGGTTTCCATCCTATTTCACCATCTTTTGCAATTGCTCCGTCTCCCAGAACATATCTGCACAATCTGTCACGAGGGAGACCATGAATAGAATAAATCAACAACAAACAACCTGAGGGGAACATAATAAACAGCACTGGTTAGGGGAAAGATAATTTGATCCAAAGCAGAATATTTTTTTCCAATGTTCTGATAGATCTTTTTGTTGTTTTCTTGTGAGGAAGAAATTTCCTGTGAAAGATGTGGACTTTATTGAGCAGTGCCTGCACAGGGAGACAGGAGGAGATTCCCCCTCAAAACTCAGGGATCTAAATAACCTTGCTCTGGGCTGCCAGGAAAAATATCCCTTACATGCCAAAACATGAGAGAGATACATGTGATTGAAAGCTGCTGCGAGGGTGTTTGCCACGCTTACCTGATTTCATAATTATTGAGTGTCTTTATTGCGTTCTTGGCCTCCTGTTTATTGGAGAAGGTCACAAAGGCGTAGCCCCTGTTGTTGCCATTGAAGTCCATCATCATCCTCATCTCATAGATTTTGCCAATCTGCCAAGTGAGAGGGATTTGTCAGCAAGGTGGGAGTGCTTAGAGAGGACCGGGATCCTAAAGCCCATCCAGTTCCAGTTCCGTGGGCAGGGACGCCTTCCACTGACCAGACTGCTCCAAGCCCTGCCCAGCCTGGCCTTGGAATCAGCTCAGGTCAGCCCTGAAATGCAGCTCTGACCATCGCTCACTCAGCAGCTGCCTCCAAGTCCCACCTTTTCACAGAGAGGGATAAGCTCATCCTCGAAGAGGTCCCGGGGCAGTTTCCCGATGAAGATCTCACAGCCCCTCTCTGGTGGAGGGCCATCCCAGCCCGGCGGTGGTCCCCCGTACTTCCTCTGCCCATTCTCCTGCCGTGGAGAAAAAGGAAAGAAAGGTTCAGCCGTCGGTTTTTAAACACGGATCAAACCAACCCCTTCTCTGGGAACGACCCTCGAGGCAGACACCCTCCTTCCCATCAGCTCCTCACGGATTCATCGGGATAACGCAGCGTCCCGCTGCCACGGCTGGCGTACTTCCACAGTCCAAGTGCAGACAGCCAGGTAACTCCCTGGAAGATGGAAATCCTCCTGGCTCTGGGAGGGGAATCTCCGTGGGCTGTGTGTCAGCTGTGGGCTGGCTAATGGAACGCTTGCCAAATTGATCATTTGCCTTGATTTTCATCCAATCCAAGGATGACACCGGCCCACGCAGGAGTTCCTTCTGGCACACAGCACATCTCGGCCCCAAATAACATCCAAAGATGTGAAGGTCAGTCAGAATTTCCTTTTTGGTATGTCTTTGCCAGATGAGGGTGTCTCTGTTCTCCTATCCTATTTCCTTAATCCTATTTCTTGGTTTCCTTGCCTTCCTTCCTTCCTCCTCTCCCTCGCTCCCCCGTCTCTCCTTCCCTCTCCCTACAGTGATTCCCTGCTCCCAGAGGAGCCGAGGCTCCAGTAATTTTTCCATTTTTGGCTCCCTGACCATTTCTTTAGTCACTTCCCACTCCGGGATTGTCCCAGGCAAGCGAATGCCTTGTACAGCTGATTTAAGAGGAACGTAAACAAACAGGGATCCTTACGGGAATATAGGAATATACCACAAACCCTTTTAGTTTTCTTGAGCCTAGAACACGCCCTGAATTATCCATGCTCATTCCTGGTTTTCCCAATGTTTTCAGCAGTGATGGAGTCCTGGGGACACTTGAATTTATGTCTGAGCTGGTGTGTGAGAGGGCACAGCAAGAAATAAAGCCTTCCCTCAAGGTGCAGGGGCTTCGTTTGCGGCTGGAAGGGAGCACACCAACAAACCCTTCTTGACAAGGTGCCTGGAGGGCACGTGGACATCAGCCACTTCCCAAAGATGAACCAGCCAGGTGTGCACTGAGGAAGAAGATGTTTGGCTGCACCCACAGACAGGTTGGAAGAAAAATCCCTAGGGTACAGGGAAATTAGGAGAGAGGGGGAAGAGAAACAGATAAAATAGCAAGGTTGGCACGGAAAAGGAAAGAAGAAGAGAGAGGAGTTAAAGAAGAAGAAGAAAAGAGAAAGATATTGAAGCGTGTGGGGGATTGGGGGCTGAAATCTGTGGTTCAGCAGTGAGCTATAGCCAGATGTGCCGATAGGAAAAATGGAACATCAGGATAATCCCGGGGCTTGGATTAACCTGGGCCAGTGGAAGGTGTCCCTGCCCATGGCATGGGGCTGGATTGAGCTGGGCTTTAAGGAGCCTCCCAACCCCTGTGACTCTAAGAAAGCCCCAGTAAATCCAAGACACAGAGCTGAGTCCCTTGTCCTGTGGGTGAGGTACAGCTGAAAGGCTCCTCAAGGGCACCAAACGCAGCTGCTGGCCTGCTCCTGGAATGTGCTTTTCCCCAGGAATCCCAGGTTTTGCTCGGGGCTGTCGTGCCCTCTAGTGCTATGCAAAGCAAGGCCAAGTTCACGGCCTGCACCTGCCTAAAATCCCGAGTTTCCAGGTCCTTTTTCCAGGACGCAAGGCCGGCCATGGCAGTGCCCAGCGCTCTCCAAGGCTGAGCTCGTTTCGGTCGTGTCAGCCAAGAAAGGCTTTCTCAGGTGGGGGTTGAAGGTCATGCCCAGGCTCCACCTGCCCTAACCACGGGAGGTTTGGATCTTGGAGACCTTGGAGCCTAAACTGGGAGCAAACCTTGGGGCAGGTGAGGCACCTGCCTCCCACGTACCTGCGCAAGGCTCTGCACACAAGGTGATGTGCCGGACTTCCCACCTCCTCCCTCCTCTGAAACTCTGCTCAGTGAGTTTTCTTTGGCTTTGAGACACCAATCCCGACCTTTCCCAACATTGAGCAGTGCTCAGGGTTGTTCTTCCCCCACCTTTATCATAATTTCCCATCGAGCAACAAATTCCTGGAGGAGTAAGATTGTGCCTCGTGAAAGACAACGCAGCGATGGCCAGCACGGACCATGTGAGAGACAAACAGAGGGAAAAGGAACGAGCAAGAAGCGATTCAGGAGCATGGATTCGCTGCTCACGCCCCCAGTGGAGCTTCAGGATGAAGCTGGACACTGCACAAAAGGATGGGACCGTGAATTCCTACCTGGATCAAATTATATCCCGTTCGCTGAATTAACGCACGGAGGGCAGCTTCTTTCTGTGTGCCGGTCAATCCATCCCCGGATTTGTGATTTGATTCCATTGGGAGTGATTATCAGCAAAAAATCAGGTTAATTAGGAGTGCTCACTGCAATCAAATTTAAGATAAATTAAATCAATTAATACGGCTGGGAGGAGAAAGTCCACCCTCCCGAGCAAGTTTACAGGGTCGCTCTTCCTAAATCAGTTATTTTGGAGATAAACCCAAACCAGAACAGCAGAGACCATGGAAGAAGCAGAAACGTCCCCCTTGCTGAATGGAAATAAGCAGCATTTAAACCCACAGTCAGATCCTGGGGAGGTGCAGAGCGAATTTGTAGCCTTTTGGTGGTGTCTCAGGAGGAAAAAACATGTAATTATTATTATGCCTAATCCTGCTCTGAGTGCACAACAACGAGTCCCTCAGGCCTCGTGTGATGCTGACACTGGAACCTTGTACCAGCTCCAGCACTCCGTGAGCAGCAGGACCTAGCTCCAAATTTGGCCTATTTTTACTTTCGGAATAAAGAACATGGGAGAAACTTCAGATCTCAGCTCAGCTCAGGGCTGGAACAACCTTGGGTTCACACATTTTGAATCAGAGCTGCGGTTTCAGGTCACGGCTGATTCAAGATTGTTTGCTTTGGTTTGGGTTTGGGCTGAAAACATCATAAAGCTGAGATCTGAATCTGACTTGGGCTAAACACTGGGAAAGGGACATTTGTGAGACGGATTCGCTGCTGGCGATTCCCTGTTTTTCCTGAATGCTGAGCTCTGAGCTTGTCCAAAATCCATTTGTGTGTTCCAGGCAGACAAACAGGGTCTGTAGGCACAAGGCTGAGCTTGAAGCCTCAGGCTGATGCTGAACAAGCAGCCAGAGCAAACCCAGTCCCCTCCTGAGCTCCTTGCAGCCAGAGCTGGGGGCCAGCAGGACCAAGGACTCCACGCAGGAAAAGGCTAAATTGTGCTATCCAACATGGCTGTTATTGCCTAAAATCGCATTTTGTTGTAGAAAGGTGGAGATAAGGAAAGTTGGGAACTCCCAGGCTTGCTTGGAGAGCAAACAGGGCCCAAAGGGGCTGGGAGGGGTGGCCTGGGGGCGAGGGGGATGGGGCACCCTGGGAGCACAGCGGGATGGGATGCTGGGCAGAAGGGAAATCCAGAGCAGCAGGAAGGTGGAAGGAAGGTGGATTGCTGTGCCTGCACCCTGAGCTACTGCCGGGTTTTGGGGAGGAGGCCCTGAACAATCCCCCCGCACAGAAGGTGAGCGCTGCAGGTAAAGAAACGCAGGCAGAGAAGCGCGATCTGTCTGCTTACAGCTGATTTTCTGAGCGAGTCACGATTCCGTGGAAACAACAGGAACAGCCTTTCCCATCACCCAGCTTTGAACACCAGCCCCTTTCAGCTGCACATGCTGCTTTTGAGGTTCGCTGAGGGAGGGGCCAAGGCGTGGGGCAGCCCACTTCGCCCTGTGCTTCTCTGCCTTTGTGCCCTGGAAGACTTAAAACAGCTGCTGTCAATTTAAAACGGATTATTCCCAGCACCAAAAACGGGGCCCGAGCCCGGGTGTTTTGGGGGATCTCAGCCTCACCGAGATCCAGAGACTGTGGCTCAAATACTTGGGAATAGAGGCACCTCTGCAATGCCAGATTTTGGGGCTGTTTAATGCAGGGGCTGGCGAGGCTCTTCTGATTTTATTTTAATTTTTTCCCCATGCTCCCAGCTTCTCCAGTGTTTTAATTACTACCCACGTGCAGGGGCCGGGACATGGCTTATCCAGTGCCACAGCTCCCCGCCGTCTCTAATTCCCAAATGAGTGTTTTCTGCAGCAGCTGGAGCCCGGTTGTTGGTTTGTTTCGCCCTTCTGAGGGCAGCAACAAAAGCCTGTCGATGTTTGTGGTGTCTGCGCCCGCTGCCTCCTCCGGAGCTGGCGTTCAGCAGGCACGGGGCAGGATTAGCACGCTGCTGTGCAGAAACCACTTGCAGCCTTTCCCAGGCTGCTTCAGAGAAGGAGAAGGTGAGCGTTCAAAAACAACCCCCGTTAAAATCCAGGTTGGTTTCGCACCCTCCCCTGCCTGGGCAGAGACACCCTATATCCACCCCGCAGGGGAAAGCTCTGCCGCGCTGCAGATGTGCCCCCTTTTATTCTGCTTTTGGAGCACCCTGGTTTCGTCGGGGAACGGAGGGATCACGCTGCAGCTCTCGGTGGGTGGCTGGACGGGTCTCTCTGAGCCCTGAGAGCTGGACTTGAGCACTGCCAGGCTGGATGCCTGCTCGGCCGCCGCTCCGGATGCGTTTGCTCGTGGAGCCTTCAAGGCCACGCATCCTCTCTTGCAGGGAGGAGGGATTTCCAGGAAGGTCTCCCTCCCGGGGATGCTTTCACGCCGAGCAGTGAGCACAAGCCTCCGGGCTGGCGGATGGATGGGAACAGAGCATCTCCCTGGCTGGTGCCTTTCCAGCAGGAGCAATATCCTTCTCTGCCTTATTAGATAAGACAGCCGAGCTCCTCTGGGCTCTTCTCGTAAGACATCCTGCGAAGATTGCAGGCTCTGGACCAGCATGTCTAGACACTGGTGCACTCCAGGATATGCTGAAGCGATCCGCTTGGAGTTAGGGAGCATTCAAGGTTGCGATGAAGTACTAAACACAGCCTGCTGCAAAAACCGGGCTCTGGGAGGGGGTTTGTTAGCGAGGATCTGGCTTTAATCCGTGCTCGGTGCTTCCACACATCCCTGCCTCTGGAGAAAGCCCGGCCTGGCCCAAGGAAACAGCCCTTCCCATGGAAGAGCTGTAGGATGCCCATCCTCAGGGATGCCCCGACTCACCTGGAGCCGTGGAGCTGGTCCTGCTGGAAGTGGGGTCCAGCTGGAGACCGCCACCCCAGGGTAGCTCCAGCCCCTGCGAGCCCCCACTCCTGATTCCAGAGGGGACCAGGACTGCACACAGGCGTGGACGCACCCCAGGGCACCGCCCAGGCTTGGTAGCCCCACTGTGAGCAGTTAATTCACACCTACTAATTACCAGCCGAGCGTCATTCACAGCTCATTTATGGGCTAAAGAGCTTTCCCCCATCAGTGCGGTTCCTCCGGGCTGGAGACAGCAAACACCTCTCTTTTTTAAGAGGCATGAATCCCAACGCGACAAATCCCAAGCCCAGGAAAACAGGCTTTCCACCCTGCAATTTTCCAAGCACTTCTTCTCTCCGGCCTCCCTCGGCCCAAGGACATCCAAACACTTTTTGGGACAGGGTACTTTTTCCACCTCTACCACCCAAGGGTCCAGATCATGGAATCACAGAATCACTGAAGTTGGAAAAGCCCTCTCAGACCATCGAGTCCAATGATTTAACCCAGCACTGCCAGGCCCACCACCAAACCGCGTCCTGGTGTCCATCAGTGCACCCAGACTATTTCCAGGGTACAAATCACGGGGGGATGTTTTATTTCTGAAACCGGTGGCATTCCAGCCCTTTCCCCTTCATTCCAGGCCCCAGCCCCGCTCCTTGCAGCAGTGCCAGAGTGCTGGGAGATTTTTTTACCTTAAGGGAGGAGAATTCCTGTCACCCAGAGGAAACGCGATTACTTTCTCTCCTCCTTTGTTCCCCGAGCCAGGAATCAATTAGCAAATCCGCCCTCACAGGGGGAAAACCCCCCTTCCGTGGCTGCTGATGGAAAATGTGAATGACTGCAGCAAATTCAGGCAGTGTCTTCAGCACTGCTTTAAAAAAAGGATCAACCCAGCCACACTTCGTAGAAATAATAGTTCTGGAATTCAACCAATTTCGGGGATTTGCCCTTAAAATGGATTATCATTAACAAGGGCCACCATGCAGAAAAAGAAAAGGAGGAGGGGAAGTTGCATTTTGTTCAGAAGTTTAAATTGAAATTGACACCTTTGGAAATGCAAACTATCCATATTTCCTATTTCATCCCCATTTGCGATGAAATTTTGACAATACCACCAAGTTATCATGGTCACAGCATCAAGAAAAGGAAGGTTCTGCTTGTACCTGAAATCAGAGTATCCCTGGGTCTGCTTTTCCTCTCTCCACTCTCATTTATTTCAGGTTTCTGCTAAAATTCGGAAGTGCCAAGGCAAGAAAAGGTCCTTTTATGCCTTGTAAACCCACGTCAACAAGAAACAAACCTATTATGATGCCACTTCACCTCTCCATGATCACTTCTACGTGGCTTCCTCACACCTACCACAGCACAGCCTCTGACTTTGCTCCATCCATCCGGGAGCGAGATGAATCCAGAAGCTTTTACCCCCAAAAATGTGGAAAATTTTGCTTCACTTTGGGATTATCTGGAAAAGGAAGAGTCTCTTATCCTCAGCCAAGGGATGTCTCCCACGGCAGGATTTTTGCTGAGGGGAGCACAGGTGGTGTTTGAGGGCAGAGCCTGCCCCTCTGCAGCCTTTTCGGGGAAAAGCTGGTTCCTGGTTCCACGAAGGAGATACCGAACCCCCGTTCATCCCACGGGATCAATGCACACCTGACTGTGCTGAGCCACTCGGACGCATCTGTTTTGTGCCAGTGCCCCCTCAGATCAGCCGCTCCTCCTGAAGAATAACAACCTCGGGAAAGACTGGATAATGACATTCACTCTTTCCCCTAATAACCCAAATCGGTCACTGGAGAAACGATTTTCCTCTAGCTTAGCAACGTTTTGGGGATTTTCTTTCCCTCCCTCCAGGCTCCAAGCAATATATATTCTTTTCTCTACATCCATAAAGACCAAGCATTGTTCATTCTCTTCCCCAAAACTGCAAGCCCTGTGAGCTGCCCCAGCTCCTTGCGTGTCAGCTGAGGGACGGAGTCCGATTGAGCAACGCAGCACGAGGCTTTCGTCCCTGGGCTCTCCAGGCCGGGGGATTGTTCTCCAGCTCAGCTGGCTCCACACGAAGTGGGAACTCACAGGCATTAGCAGGAAAGCAGGAGGAATTCGGAGCAGTGTGAAAGCACTGCAGCACATGAGCCTGGAGCAAACATTTCATGCCTAATCCGGCACGATTTTTGCTCAGCCCCTTTTGCTTGGGAATCAGCTTCTCCCTTCGGAATCCCTTTCCTTTGGGCACAGCTTTTGCAGCACAAAATGCTGCAAATGCACGCAAATACCCCCCAAAAACCCCTCTGTGATGCTGAGCCCAGCCTCCTTCCCTCCTTCTTAATTTGCATCCCCATGTGCCGGACACTTTGAAACCATCCTTCCTCCCCTGCCTGCTGCCACCCAAAACTCCTGTTGCACCGAGGGAAAGAGCCTGGGAGGAGCATTCTGTGCTGGGCAGAAACTATCCCCGCTAGTTGGAAGGGATTAGGGAAAACGGAGGGGTTTTTAGGAGCATTGATTGCCTTTGATAGGGAGACCGGGCTCTGGCAAAGGGAAGGAGGGATCCCGAGTCGGCTGGAAAGATCTCTAATGATTAAGCCCCAGAAAGTTGCGCTTTAACAAATCCAGGGCGAATTATGGCAGGGAAAATCCCGTCCTCCCCCTCCGCCTTGTCTGGCCTGGCTTTCCAGGCGAGGAGGAAAAGCAGCAAACCCCCTCTTTCCATGGCTTTGCCAGGCAGAAACCGCGCCGAGGCCCCCGAGGAGCCCTTCTGTGCCCACCCTGCTCATCCCAAACTCGGAGCCGGGGGTGTGGGGCTGTGTGGGGCCAGCCAGGAGGTCCCGGCCCCTCAGTCCAGCCCTGCTGGTGTGGGGCAGCCCCGGGGTGTGAGTCTGATGCTGGGGCACTGTCGGGGTGGGAGCTCCCGATGGAGCAGCTCCTCCCCAACCCCACCAGCAGCCCCGTTTCACACCGCCAGCCCCACTCCCCCGAACCCCAGAGCCACGAGCAGCCGCCTACCTGAGCAATTTTGGAGATCACCCCCCGGGGAAAAGGTCTCGTTGATTGTGGGGAGTTTGCGACGTGTCACTGCGGTTATTCCCTAATCATCATATCAAACTCCAAAGGTTCAGCAGCCCCGGCTGCTTTACAGTCCCGCAGGTTAAACGTTAACCCGCCCTATCTGCTGGCTCCCCGCAGGCCTTTGACCAGATAGCTGCCTCAGACAGCACCCACCGGGCCCAGCTTTCCCCAAATAAACGCAGGGCACCACAGGCAGATCCCAGTTGAAGGGCTGGGACCGTTCCGACGCCGGTTTGCTCCGTGCCGGGGCCTTTCCCACCTGAGCCATCCCCGGTGCTGCAGCTCTCCCCAGCAGAGATGCTGGGAGAAGGGACACGGCCTTGTGCCACTCCTGGGCTCCACAGGAGGTTTGGGTTTGCTGGAGGACGATGGCAGGAGTGAGAAATCCCTCCTGGTGGCGAAATTCCTCCTGGTGGCGAAATCCCTCCTGGTGGCCTAAGCAAAGCTGTGGGTTTGCAGGAATTGCTCCAAAAACCTCATCCAAGCAAAGACTCGCAGCGAGGAAAGCCAGTGCAGGCTTTGGGGAGGGTTTGTTGCACCCAGGAAAGGCTGTGGATAAATCCAGCAGCCACGAATCTCTGCGAGGGGCGGCTTCCAGTTGGGGCAACCTCTGAGCACCCCGAGTCCGTGGTCCTTGTGCCACATCTGGTGATGCAACAACTGAATTGAATGTTTGGCTCTTTCCAGAATCCTTCTGGACCCTCACAGGAATGCAATGGGCACCACAGGACTGTAGCAGAGTGATTTCATGGAATTATAAAATCGTTAAGTTTGGCAAAGACCTTTATGATCATCAAGTCAAACCAGCACCTCCACCTTGCTTGCCACTAAACCACTTTTCTCGTTTGATGTGCAAGTTTAGGATCCCAGCATCGGGATCCATCCCTGGAATTGCATCCTGCTGACCTCAGAGCTGGACCACAACCAGGCTGGGGCACGGTTTGCCAGCCCAGAGCTGACCTCCACCACACTGATGCAGTCCCGGGCTTCGTTTGCAGCCCTGTGAGATGAAGCATTCGTAATTGGGTGTTGCTGACGCTTCAGCTTTGGAAAAGTGCCATCCCTGTGTTTGCTCAGCTTTAAAAGCGTGAGGTATCCCTGAGGGGGGCAGGTGACAGGGCCTGGATCACTCACGGAGAGCAGCAGCATCCTGCTCCTTCCTCCCTGCGTCCGCCGTCTCACGGGGGGCTGCTCCTGCTGCCCGGCCCAAACGTGGGATTGCTCCCAAGGAAACGGCTGCCCTCTGGCATCCACCTTTCTGCAGAATTTAGGGGTGCAAATGCAGGTTTGGGAGCACATTCCAAGGAGATAAAACCCCCAAACAAGCCCTTCCCAGCCAGTTATGAGCACCTCTCACCGAGCACAGGTTGGGATCTGCTGCTTCTCCTGATCTCCGGGCAGAGCTTGGGAGTGACGGGCAGATGTCACGATGGATTTTTTCCCTGTCAAGGGGATTTTTCTGTTTTTAGCACGCCATCCCTCCCTGTCCTAAGGGATTGGTGGGATTTGGTCACTGGTGACACTGGATTTCAGACTGAAGGCCCCGGTGTGCCACTGAGCACAGGAAAACGAGCTGAAATCATTCAGTGACCAATTAAGGGCCTCTGCCCTGGAGCTGTGACAGTGGGAGGAGCAAACCAGGTCCCTAAAATCAAGTGTCACACACGTTCACGGGCCCAGCACTAAAAAGAGCAACGAAAAAGTCTCTCTGGGAGAAATCTGAGGTGTGACCTGAATGCAGGTAACGGGACCCTGATGGCCTGTGAGCAAGGGGGGGATGAAGCGCAGGTGGCCGTGGCATGGAAATAGGGCAGTTTGGGATGGAAAGCCCCGTTTTGGGGTAGAAACCAGCTGTGGGTTGAGCCACAGGTGTGAGGGAAGCATGACAACACACGTGGACATGGAAAGCCATTCTGATGCCAGGAGGATTGGAATTTCAGCCTAATTTTTTGAGGTTGTGCAGGAAGGGCAGCTGTGGTGCTTTTCTTCCCTGTCTTTCTCTCTCTGCCGCAGATTTTGCTCAGAAGAGGAAAAGTGATCAAGAGAGGAGATGTGACTTGTGCTCGTGTCTCCTTGAAAGCCTCTCGAGAGGCGGAGTGGAGCAGCCCCAAGAGCAGCAGGGCGTAATTGTTTCCTTCTCCACAATCACAGCAGCGGTGGGCTGCCTCCTCCAGGGTCCGCCTCAGCCTGCCAGGTGGGATCAGGGAAAAGCACTTCCAGCTCAGGAAAAACGACACTGGAGTGGATGTCACTCCGTTGTGTTATTTATTTACTGCCACAAACCCCCTAAGGGGGGCCTGATCCTCTGCCTTTCCCTGCAGGTGCTGCACGAAGTTTCCCAGGATGTCCAGCAAGGGGTTTTGTGGCAAATCTCTGGCTGTGCCGAGCCCTGCTGGGGATCAGCAGCTGTCCTTTAACACGGCAATAAAGCCAATAAAAACATCCTTGGTGTCAGGAGGAGCGGGATCAGAGCCCGGCCTTGGAAAAACATGGAAATGGTGACGATGAGAGCATCTCCTGAGTGTGGCGTTTGCTGTGCTTGGTGGAGGCACCCTGGCAGACAGACCCTGCTGTGATCCAGCCATGGGGATGCTCTGGGTGGTGGCATTCCCACTGCAGGGACTGCTGGGAACTGGGGAAGAAAAACTTTGAATTCTCCCAAGTCAGCTACAGATTTCGAGGGACGTGTATCAGTTTCTGGGGAGGGTGCTAAAGGTTGTTAAACGCCGTTGCAGCTCATCACAGCTCTCTAAACATCACCGTTCTCCCTTTCCCCCGAATAAATCTGCACGCTGCAGTGCCACTGTGCTCTGTAATTAGGAAGGATTCAGCTGAAGTCTCAGTGCCTTCAAAAAACGATCCTGTGCTTCAGCAGCCTGACTCACACCCTGCTGGAGAGCTGCTGCTAGGCTGAAAAGGAATTGATGGTGGAGCAAACAGCCCGTGTCTGTTTGTATTTATAGATGTGAAAACCGCTTGGTTCTAATTCCAAAACTGATATTAGGTGAGGAAAAAAAATAATTATTTTTAAAAATGGGCACAAATGAGGTTTCTACACGCCTTTCCCTCAGGCTTGGGAGTCTCCAGACTCTCGTGGTGCCACTTTTTCCTTGTGGCTGAGATGGTTTAGGTTTGCTTGTGCCATGGAGAAGCAGCAGTTGTGCCCAAAAGGGGGCTGGATCGTGCTGCTGCCAAAGAAAATAGAATTAATTATAAAAGTTTCGTGTGCCTGTGGCTTCAAGACAAATCTGTGGCCACAAGTACTGCTGTGATTTAGGATAGTTTGACACGACCTGTGTTTGTGGAAGGCTGATGTTGGGATATGGATCAAATACTGACACTCTGCTGCTCCAGAAATGTTCTGCTGTGAGCCCAATGACTTCTGCAAAGCTGTGGTTACAGCTTCTTCAGTCTCAAGTGTTTCTCCAGTGCCTCCGGATAACAAAAGTATTAATAGTGGGTGCGCAATTCCAGCCTCGTTCCGTGGTGCAATGCCAGCCTGAATAAGCACAGCATAGGAACAGGGTCCTGCACCTGCACACAGCAAACTGGGAGCCAGCAAGCTCAGGAAATGCCCTCCTTCCCCACTTCTCTGCTCAAGATCGGCTCCTAAAATCCGTGTCCAAAATTAATTGCAAAGAAGAGGTTTCAAACTGGAGCTGGTGGCAAAAGCACTCCTGCAAATGTGCGTGACACGAGGAGTGTTTGAATCCTGTCCCTGCTGGCCTGTCCTCCCCTTGGGCAAAGAATCCTTCATAGGGCTTCAGCAGACCCAGATGTTTGGGAAGTTTAATTGGAAGCTACATCCCACTGTTTTTAGTTCTGCTGACAATTTCCCAACCTGCTTCCCAACTTCTGTCCAGGCAGTTTCTTGACACTGAGAGTGTGACCTCCGCCCGGTCTTAGGAAAAGGCAGGGGAATCCTGGGCCTAAAGATACCAGGTACTTCAGAAACATTGTAAATTTATCAAACAAAGTCCTCCTATTAAATGTGAAGGCAAACCTTGAAGTCACAGGTATTAAGATTTCTGTAATGCAGCTTAAAAAATAAAATCCTTTTTGCAAAATGTTACAGAACCTCAGACTGGTTTGGGTTGGAAAGAACCCCAAAGCTCATCTTGTTCCACGGGCAGGGACACCTTCCACTATCCCAGGCTGCTCCAAGCCCTGTCCAGCCTGGCCTTGGGCACTTCCAGCTCTCATTTCTCCCTTAAATGCATTCAGGAAAATACAATGTTCTGATAGTAATGGTTTACACTGAACAGAAGTGAAAAGCAGTAATTGGATTTACTGTACAGATCACTGACAGGAAGTCCTCTAATGCTGTTAAGGACTCCTTAAAATAATAGACTTAAACCTCTCTCCCATCTGAAACCAAAGCCCCCAAGGCAAATAATTACACTTAAAGGCCAGATGTGGTTGTTTTGCAGCACCTTTTTGTGGCTGCTGTGTGTGCCGGAGAAAAGCCTCGGGCTTTTTTCCTTTTTCTCTCTGTTTCAGGACAAATAAGTGGGATGGGAAAGACAAGGACTTGCACAGGCCTTTGTTTGCTTTGGAAGGACACCCTGCGCAAGGGTGGCATGAACTCAGTGTGCCCCAGCCTGCCCACAAATCCCAATATACCCTAATAGATACATTTAATATGTCCTACCTGGAAAGGGAAAGCTGCAGGGGAGAAGGGAACACCCCAGTGGCTGGGGGCAGGTGTAAAGAAAACGGGGTCAAGGCCACTGGTCCAGTTCGTTGGTGAGGGCAAACGGGGGAGGTAGGAAAAGTGGTATTGATCTGGGGATATAAGGGCACTGATAAGAGAAATGGGAACAATTTGCATGAACAGCTGGGCAAGTCTGGGCAGGAGAGAGAGGAACGAGGCTTTAGCTTTCTATATAAATGTGCTTTTAAAAAGTTTAAAAGGCGGTGTTGTGCCTTGGAGATTTTTCCTCTGCTGGGAGGGCGGGGAGGGAGACAAGATTTTTCCAAGCAGCAGGTTGGCACTTGTAAGCCAGGCCTAACCACTAAGCTGAGCCTTTTACCTCTTCTGAGCTTTGGCCACCTGGGCAGGCAAGAGCAAATAGTTTGTGAGTTGTTTCCTTCCATGTGGCTTTTGCTTTTTTCCACTTGTGTCTTTCATCAGAGCCCGTTTCAGAACTCCTGTGCCAGCCTGGTGGATGCAGGCATTTGTGGAATATTTCCCACTTCACTCCTAAAGGGGTGGCTGTGTGCTCGTGACTCAGTGTGCCTTTCTAACCTGTAATAACTTTCTTCTGAAAAGCGGTGCTGCAGCACACTGAGTTCAGATGTGTTTTATCATCTTGTGGGATGGCAGAAAAGCACTTGGGACATCCTGGTGTCATTAAGGCATCGAGTACAGAAGTTTATAAAACTGGCCCAGGGCCTTTACGAGGGGTGCAGGGATGAAATAATGGCTGGGATAGGCTTTGATATCCTGAGTGGGCTTTGTAAGTCCCTGGGTTATGAATTCGTCGAGAAGTTGGATCACAGAATGGGCTGGGTTGGAAGGGACCTTAAAGCCCATCCAGTGCCACCCCTGCCATGGGCAGGGACACCTTCCACTGTCCCAGGCTGCTCCAACCTGGCCTTGGACACTGCCAGGGATCCAGGGGCAGCCACAGCTTCTCTGGGCACCCTGTGCCAGGGCCTGCCTGCCCTCACAGGGAAGGATTCCTTCCCAATATCTGATATAAACCTGCCCTCTGTCACTTTAAAGCCATTTCTTGTCCTGTCACTCCATGCCCTTGTCAGAAGTCCCTGTCCCTGACTTTCCCCGTGGCAGGAAAAGCAAGTCAGGGTTAACTTTGTTCTTACTCAGGCAGAGGTGCCCTGGAGAAGATCAGGAATGTGTGGCCTGTCCCACATCACCTTAGGGATGAAGTGTGGAAAGGTGGGTGTGGGAAACTGCAAAAGGAATTTAAAAAGGCTCCTGTGACCCGAAGAACCTGAGAAACAACCAGTGGGTGCTGAGCATTCCGAGGAAAGGAAAGTCCCAAGCTGGGAATGGGTGCTCAGCTCCTCCAGCTCGTAGGTACAGGAAGAATTACTCACCTACACAAATTGCAGAGGTGCCAAAGTGGGTGTTAATGCCCCACTGCCCCCCTACATACAGCCATCTCATGGTGGAGACTTCCACACCTCTGCTCCAGCAGCCTCAAAGTGCTCAGAACCCAAAAAGTGCTGGCCAAGGGATGGATTTCTTAAAATATTTCCGTAAGCCTTGCTCTTTCCCTCTCTCCTTTCCCCAGCGGGTTGGTGGGTGGTCTGTTTGCTGGCTTTGGGTTCGGTCATGGATGGCCTTGAGCTGAAGGTTGGGGGTTGTCGTGGCAGGGGCCGGTGCAGAGCTGGGTTCTGGGGTGGGGGACCTTGCTGGACCCTGGCTCAGAGGCAGGGGGGATCACTCCTCCTTCAGCAGGCTGCAAAAAGTAGTTCAGGCTCAAATCGTGAGGCTTGGCCCCTCTGCCTGGGCTAAACGTGAACTTCCCTGAGGGTTTGGGTTTGGATCCAGCCAGTGAGGTTCCACTGTTGGAGTTCGGGGGGGCTGCCAAGCTGTCCTAAATTCAGGTGGGTGGCGGGGCTGGATCTCCCTCCATGAGGCCAACTGTGAACAAAAAAGGGTCTGTGATTCAGGGCAGTGGTGTTTAGCTTGGGATGTGTGACTCCTAACCACAAACAGAGTCAATATTTAATAGAAAAGAACGGAAAAATAGTAAAAATAGTAGCTTAAGCAGACCTGTGTCACTTCAGCATAGCTGTTAAGGGGTATCTTTTGTCCTTCCAAGTGTTTCTTTTATTTTTATTATTTTTCAAATGAATCTTGGACCCCGGCAGCTTTTGGGGTGTGTTGAGGTTTGCTGCTCTGAAGATGCTCTGCCAGCACCCTCCTCCAAGCTGCCCTGCAGAGTGAGGGATGGGAAACACACTCATTTTGCAGTGAATGTTTTTAAACAAACCTTTTTCAGCTGTGGCCAGACTTGAACTGTCAAATGTTTCCATGCCTGGTGGAAATGGGGTTTCTTTAAATAAAAACTGACACCACCACTCCACAGCAGAGTCCCCAGGATGGTTTGGGTGGGAAGGGACCCTAAAGCCCCCCAGTGCCACCCCTGCCATGGGCAGGGACACCTTCCACTGTCCCAGGCTGCTCCAAGCCCCAGTGTCCAGCCTGGCCTTGGACACTGCCAGGGATCCAGGGGCAGCCACAGCTGCTCTGGGCACCCTCCCAGGGAAGGATTCCTTCCCAATCTTTTAGATAAGCTCTGGTGTGGGGGGTGTTGGAGGCACCTTCTCCTCTCTGAGTGATCCTTGCTCTTCCCATCACGTCAGATTCCTGCTGTGGATGGGGTGGCTTGGGATGGTCTTGCTGGAAAAACTAAAATATATAAAAATGCCATCCACCCTCCAAGATCTCCTGGCCTCTCTCGCTGAGAGCAGTGCCACCATCCTGGACTCGACTTGCCCTGAAGTTCTGTCATTCCTTCGAGAGAGTTTCGGCTCTGGCAAGGTGTCATTTTCCCACTGGGAAAAGCGGCTTCTCAGGCAGCTCCAGCCCAGCTTTCTGCTGGAGCTGTTGGAAAGGACACGGCCACCCTTCCTGGCAAACCTTGCTAGCAACACTTGGGTCATACTCTGCTTTTATTTCCCCTGCTTTGAAAGCAGCCAGACTTCTCCCAAAGCTTGGTGCAGCTGGAAATTGCTGAAGCCTCTCCAGCGCCCAGCGACAAATTACAGCTGTGAGATAACACACAGCCCTGGGCATTGGCTAGAAATGGCACGCTCCAAATATTTTAATTCCCGATTTGTATGTTTGGCAGGAAAAAAAGCCTTCAGATGCCGTGCAATGCATGTATAAATTCTGAATTGTAAATAAATATCCTCCCTGGGACCTCCGATTTTTTTGGCAGTTTATCAAGCGGTGAGGTTTAAATGGGAGCACATTCAGCTGGACTAGAAAGCACTCAGAATAGCTCTGGGATTTTGGAGTGGGATGGGGCTCCCTGAGCTGGGCAGGCCTCTTGAATGTTGCTGTCCACGAAAATTGAGACTTGAGAGCATCCAAAGGGACCTCTGGAGGGGACAAGAGTCAAGGTTTTGTCCCGTTCATGGCCTGCAAGAGCCAATTTTGTTGTGAGAAGGTCACAGATGAATCAGAGCTGCTTCTCCAGCCTTGCCAGAGAATTCCTGCTGCCCAAGCTCTGGGGCCTCTGGACAGGGATGCTCTGTTCCCAAGGAGGATGGTTGGCACCTGTGAGATTGCTCAAATGACTCTTTAAAAACACTGAATGTGGATGCACCCGGTGCTGCTTCCCAGGCTTCAAACTGAGATGTGGCAGAACTGCTCGTGCAGCAGGAAAATAAAAGTATCTATTTAAAATGGCAAGAATCCAGTTAGGATAGGAAAAATGCCTCCCACAGACCCGAAGTCAGGTTGGAATCTGCTTTGTGCATCTCGGAAATTGCTTTTCACAGGTCCTGACTTCAGTGGAGAGGGGCATGGAGAGGTTTTGCCCCCAGCCTTGAGCAGTCACGCAAGGCTGGCTGTAAAACCCCTCCAGGTGAGCTGCCAGCAGCTTTTCCAGGAACACCAGGCTTGGGACCAGCTCTGCCTGTGGGAATGAGCTTGGGAAGGCAGGAAAACAAGGCTTTGAAAATGATACAGCTGGCTCTGTCACCTCAGTGTTTCCCTTCTTCATCAACACAGCTTTACCTGGGTGCAGTGACTCTGAAGTGACTCTGAAGAGCAATTCTCCCTCCTTTCCCTTTCCAAAGTGGTTGGAATTGTCGCTTAGCTGCTGGACGAGGTGGTTCCTGGGAGCAGAGCGTGCTTACCTGGCTGTTCCCAGGCTCCAGTGTGGGGAGCAGGTGATGCAGAAAATGCTCAGACGCGGAACAAACCAAGCAGAGGAGAAATATTAATTGAGGTTTTTCCAAAAGGCAGCTGGTTTTGTTGGTTTTGCTCACTGGGTTATGCAGATGCTCCCTTGGTGTCAGGGATCTCTGACTGAGCTGGCGCTTTCAGCTGTGGCAGAAAGTATAAAAAAGGTCATAAGCACAGCTTTGGCTTCAGGTAAAAGGTAATAAAATCCCCCCAAAAGACAGACAAAACTGCTTCTAAACTCGGCTTGCAGCAATTTCATACTCTGTATATGCAAGAGGTTTCTGTAATAGTTCAGTAGCATCAAGAATTCATCGTTTTTCCCTGTAAATAGTTCCTAGAGTAAAGAAAAAACCCAAACCATTCCCCAGCTGTGCGTATCCCTGATGGATTTGTACCTCCTGAGATGAATTTCATTATTTTTCACCTGTTCCACCCGGAACAGATCAGGTTTTACCGCCACAGTCAGTGTTGACTGAACTTTTTCTGTAGCTTTCATGGTGTCTTTGAAGATCTGGGGGGGTTTTCACTTAATTACCCCCCCCCCCCCACCAACTGTTATGAACAGGTGGTGAGCAGAACAGGGTGTCATTCCTTAGTAAAAAAGGATTTAATCATGAAAATTCAATTTTTAAGGAGCCTCAACCTGAACACCTGTGTTGGGAGAGTCTGCAGGAGCTGAGGACCATCTTGGAATGGTTTCTCTGCTCAGTCGCTTCCAAAAGCAAAAGTCACGGAAGCCGAACGTTGCTTGGGATTTTAAACTGAAAAAGTATTTAGAAAGCAGAGAGTCCTCGAGGGAATCGAGGTAAAAATAGCTGCCAAACAAGGCGAAATTGAAGAGGAAAAGAACATTGATATTCAGTATATTCATTTCTCACGGAGCCTGACGCTAATGGCTCTGCTGGGAAATTACATTATTATTGTTAAAATGCTGTGGAAATCCAAATAAAGGCTGGGAAGCTACAGGATGTTCTCGGAGGATGCAAGCTTTGCTGGAAGAAAGTGAAATAAACAGTTCAGCTCCAACACCTAAATATTGATATAAAGATGTAAAAGTTGAGGAGGCTTCACAGACCAGCACGTGACGGGGATGTCCCAGGGCACTGGGCAGGCTTGGAAAGTCAAATATTCTCAGTGTCCCTGTGAAGCAGTTGGAGTTCATGCGGTGTCCTAGAAAAGCAGGATGTGAGCCACGGAATAAAGGAATAACAACCAAAGTAACGGAGTCAATGACTGGGTTGTGCAGGAGTTGGGCTGCAGCAGCACAGGGAGGAATGGGGTTTAAAAATAGCCTCGCTGGTGGGTGAAAAGTCCCCTGGGAGAGCAGCCCGGAGCAGTGGGGGATCCCCATCCTCGGGGACAGCCCTGGTGCTCCCAGACCGTGCTGGGGCCCCTTTCCCAGTGCTTCCAGCGGGAGCCTGCTGGGATTGCTGGGAGATGCCAGAGCAGAGCGACTGCACGTGCTGCCACTTGAGGAAAGCAGCTCCTGAGGCGGTGTCCAGGTCAGAACAGCACAGGGCAAGAGCCCGTTGTGGGAGAATCCTCCTGGAGTTCATGGCTGTGCGTGGAGGTCGCTGCTTTCCCCGCCGTGGGTCAGGGCTGACATTTCCATACGGAGCCCACGGAGCTGCTCCCGGCCCGGGCCCAGCTCGCACTGGCAGTTACTCCTGCTCAGCGTTCCCTTCACAGCAAAACGGAATGGGGGCCTTTTCCATGGGCCTTTTCCAACCGCTTTGTCTCCCTCCTGATTTTCCAGAGCCGCTTTGGACACGTCAGAGTTTCTTCCTGACGGTCGTGTTGTCACCTCCAAGCCCTGCATCCCAAGGCAGGACGCGAGCAGGCCTGAGGACGGAAAAGCTGGGCTGCACCTCAAATCCCGCTGCTCCAAACAGCCACAGCCAGGCTGCTCTTGGAGCTGATCCAAAGTGAATGTGGAGGGTGCTGAGGAGGAGCAGCCTTTAGAGGCATCGCCTTCCCAAGATATCCATCAGTTGTCACCCAATTTTGGCACCGGCCACGACTGCAAGGAGCAGGAAGCTTTTTAGATCGGTCCCAGATGAGATGCTGAGCATTTTCCAGGAGCATTTCTGTCTGGGAATAGACAGTGGGAGGCGGAGTGGATTTGTGGCTGGCCAGGTGGCTGTCACAGCTGTGCTGTGCTGCTGGATGTCACCCCTGCCACCGCTGCCCTCGGGGGCAGGAGGGGTGGCAGGGCTTTGTTCCATGGCTGCAGAAGGGAAGTGCTCTGGGGGATGAAAGGTGGAGCCATGTTTATTATTGATTTACAGCTGCCTACAAATTTTAATATTCATTTTTTAAAACGTATAATGATATAGACAGTAAAATCGCATATTTTAAAAAATATATAGACAGTTCAGAAAAGTCTTTGCTTAAATTTGTAATAAGGTCAAGTGATGGGAGATGACAAAAAGGGAAGTTTTTACGTGGCAATCATCTGTTTAAAAGTCTGGCAGAAAGTGATTTTTTTTTTTTTTATGGAGTTATGCCAAAACTCTCAGCTTTTGTTCACTTTCACCATTTCTCAAAAATCACCCCGTGCTGAGTGGGAGGGAGGATACAGCCTTAAGAACCACAAATGCAGAGTGGGAAATTCTTCTGGGATAGCAGAGAGGGGAAAAAAAAACCCAACAGGAATTCAGGCGTAGATGTTGAGAGCGTCTAAATTTGGCTGCCGGGTTTTTGCAGCCCCAACAGGTCCCACTTGTGCAGTTTATTTTTTCCCCCCTCTTTATTAAAAAGAAAACTCTTTGCAGTCCGTGGCTGGAGTGTCCAGTTGTGGAAGTGCCTCCAAAGGGGAGTTAATAATATTTATCTAAAACATGCCAGAGCCCACGTGGAGTCTGGGGGATTGGGCTGGATAAAACCAGAATGAAATCCCTGCTATCCTGGGAGTCGCTGGAGGGGCTTTTTTTTTTCTTTCCCACCAGCCTCTGATGCTGTGGAGCAGTTGTGGTGAGAGCATGGATGTGATGATACCCTGGTAGCCAAAGGAATATTTTTAGCTTCCTCGTTTTCCTTAAGGAAAATGACATCCTGCTTGCGACATTCGCAGGATTATTTTAATTTATATTAATAGGGGAAGAAGTTGAAGCTGTGGGACCATTTCCAGAGCAGTGTCATAAGCAGCAGTGAGAAAAAATGCCAGAAAGAAAGAGGAGGATACAAGGGAGTATTTCCAGCTTATTGCTGCAAGAAAAATACTTAATGTGGGATATCACAGTATTTTATATAATCCTAGAATGGTTTGGGGTGGAAGGAACCTTAAAGCTCATCCCATGCCATGGGCAGGGACACCTTCCACTGTCCCAGGTTGCTCCAAGCCCCAATGTCCAACCTGGCCTTGGACACTGCCAGGGATCCAGGGGCAGCCACAGCTGCTCTGGGCACCCTGTGCCAGGGCCTGCCCACCCTCCCAGGGAACAATTCCTTCCCAATATCCCATCCATCCCTGCCCTCTGGCACTGGGAAGCCATTCCCTGTGTCCTGTCCCTCCATCCCTTGTCCCCAGTCCCTCTCCAGCTCTCCTGGAGCCCCTTTAGGCCCTGGAAGGGGCTCTGAGCGCTCCGTGGAGCCTTCTCTTCTCCAGGTGAGCACCCCCAGCTCTCCCAGCCTGGCTCCAGAGCAGAGGGGCTCTGTGAATTTGGGAAATTTCACAAGAAAAACTCCTAGATTTGGGTGATTGGAATAATTTCCCCTGACTTACTGCACGCGCAGTGTCATTGTGCTGGAAGGTTTGATGGGTTATAGTGAACAGCAGAGAGAGAATTCAACCCAGTTTCCCCACTGGCAGAGAGAGAATTCAACCCAGTTTCCCCACTGGCAGAGGGGTTAGAACCGGATGACCTTTCAGGTCTCCCTTCCAAGCCAAACCATTCTGGGATTCCACGGAAATGCCCGAGCAGCATCGCCAGGAGCTTTCTGTGATCCAAAGGAGTGGTGGATTTCTTGCACACTGCAGTAGCTGCAGGGCTGGGATGTCGTAGGACACACAGCACATCCCCACACTGCTCGTGCCCCAAGCCAACTCCAAGGCACTTTTTGAAGGTAGCAGGCAGCGAGAAATCCTGTGAGAAGCTCAGGAGGAACTCAGCATGCCGGCTGCTCCATGGCATCATCTCCAAAGGGATTTGGAAGGCTGATTTTTTAATATAAACATTGTTGTTCCCATTTAGGGAATTAGTCCGTGGTGAAAAGGCTCATATCTGTCAGTAAATTAGGCACTGAGGAGGTGACACAGTTTATTAAATTACCCAGTGAAATAGGGACTGAAATGATCACCGAAGAAGGAAACAGCACAAAATTAATCCTTCCTTTTTGTGGTCTTAAAATGCCCTCCCACTGAAATCTCCTGTGTCCATAAGGCAGCTCCATCCCTTAGGGAGCTGCCATGAAGCAGCTGGTGTTAAGAGATGGGGGTGAAAAACAGGTTCAGACTTTTGCCACTATTTAAGCAAGTCACAAATAACGGGATCTTTTCTTTTTTAACATGGTGGGGATTACTGCCTCCATCCAGCTCCTCCAAATCACACGGGGCTGTGACCTTGAGTCCACCCTGCTGCTGCTGCAGAGGCTCTTTGCTTGCAAAAGCCAGTTTGGAAGAGAGAATGGTAGGGGTTGCAGAGGTGGAGTAAAAGGCAGGGTATTGATTTTATCAAAATCCAGCATCACCTTTGATACTCTGTTAAAGTTACACCAAGGGAGAGCTGGCACGGCTTCCACAGGGATAATTACGGCCCCAGTCTGAGTAATGTCTGCGTGCTTTGGGCTTGCAGAGTGAGCTGCCTTTATTAGAGCGAGCTGGGATGAGAAATGAAGGCGCTGAGCCTTCCTGGGTTCAATAGCTGGCGTATTTTACCTATCTGCTGGCTGTAAACTGTTCTCTGTAGTGCCTCGTAACAGAGCAGCCGCGGGGAGCCGGGAGAACGAGCTCTGGCAATGCTGGCCGGAGCCGAGGGGTTCCTTCCAGCAGCACTCTCTGTTTTGCCTCCTCTGAACGTGCGGATGTTCACCCTCCGTTGGGAGTGAGTTGTGGGAAGGGAGGGCTCAACCCTTCAGGACATTCTGGGACCCCTTCCTTATGGATGGGATCGTGCCCTTCCTTTCCTTGGATGGACTCACGAGGGTCTCACTGGGCAGGCTGAGAAGTTAAAAACGCGCACGAATAAAAGGCACCAATGATGAGGGGGTTGGAAAGCTCCTCCTCAGCACTTGTAGGAGCTGCCCGAGCTACAGCCACCGCATCCTCACCAATAACTGCGACCGTCCCTAAATTAACAGCGCGGCGTTAATGCCGGCGAGGGCTGCGATGGGTTTATCCCTGAACAACGGGGCTGTTCAGAGCTCAGCCCGGGCGGCGGTGCTGGGGCTGGCTCCAGGACCTGCTTCTGTGCCTCTTGATCCACGGAGAGCGGGACACAAAAATTCGCCTGTCTCCTGCCCTGCTCTCATTCTGCATCTCCTGCTCCGTGCCTTGAGGAGCTGCTGAGTTTCCCTGCTCCTGGCCGGGCTCTCCGGGCATCCTGGTGGGCACAGAGAGGAGCGGGATGCCGCTGCTCCTGTGCCTCGGGGGTGCGCAGGGTCCCTGTCCCTCTGCTTCCAGCCGCTGCTCCCGCTTGCTCTGGGCATCCCTGGGGCGCTGCCTGTGTGCCCGCTGTGCCAGCCTGGGAGGACAGCGGGACATGTGCAGGCTCCCAGCCGGGACAGGGATGCGGGCACAGCGGGGCTGTGGAACTTCATCCCCCTCTTCCGTGCCGCTCCTGGCTCTGTCGGTCTCCTCGTAGAGGCTTCTCAGTGCCGTGCTGGCGCTTCGTTGCCCGCTGTTTTATCTCTGTGCTTATCGCAGTTGCTTCGGGCTGAACTCAGCCCCTCCCGCTGGGAGCGTTCCGGGAAGGGCCGATGGATGCGGAGCGTGGCTCTGGCTCGGTGTAGGGCCACAGGGAGCCTGTGACCCCACAGGCTTCCAGGGCCTCTTGCTCTGTGATTTTGGCCTCCCGGGCGGCCTTCTGTGCAGCCCAAACCAGCTGGGATGTTAATAATGACCACTTGCTGAACTGCTCCCACACTTGGGGCCTGTTCCTGCTGCTCCAGAGATTGGATTTTCTTTAAGTGAAAGCTCTTCCCAAAACAGAGTCACAGCCCAGTGTCTCCAGTGGGGGTCCAGTGACGTGGGGAGGGCTGGAGAGACTGTCAGTGTGGGGCTGAGGGCAAGGGCGTAGCTGTTGGTTTAATTCACAGAAAATACATAATTATCCTTAATTCGCGGCATCCCGGGGGTTTCCTCTCTGTGCTGCTGGCCCCTGGGGCTGCGAATGAACTCAAACCAGAGGTGGTGTTCCTGGGGTAAAAACATGGAATTACAAAGTGTACATTCAAAGAGGTTTTTAAAAACCTTTTTGGGGAAAGCTGCATCCTCCTTCTGATGCATGTGGGATTGTTGCAAGACAAAAAATGCATTTTGGAGCAGTCAGGGGGCTGCTGCTTGATGGAGAGCCCTCTGCTTTCCTCATTCAGGAAGGACAGAGGTTTGGGAATGGCAGCAGCACGAGTGTCCCCTAGGGATTTGAAACTGCCTCAGGTTTTCAGTAAAGGGGATTCTCCTTTCCTGACTGGCTATCCTGGCAGAAAGGCCACAAGTTTTTATATTTAAATAGACAGAGGACTCCCTCATCCATAATTACATCTATAAACAGAAAATAGAGAATTTCATTGATAAGAGAACATAAAACTGCCTCAGGTGACCATGTTTTGAGAAAAGGAGACGATTTATTTATTTATAGCCCATTATTATTATCTATCATTTAAAAAACCTGGATGAAAGTGATGGTCGTGCACCTGAAATTGTTAAACAAATAATACGAACTCATCCTGTCTCATTCCCAGGGGAGTATTTTTATCCCCAGATGAAGGTATTCCTCACCCAAATTTTGTTTCTACACAAGTTGATGCTCTCCTGGGAAAAACATAAAGTCTGTAAAATAAGTGATGAGAAACAACCAACCCACTGCCCTACACACACACAAAGGACCAGGAAAACCCTGAGAACTTGCCCAGTGAAAGTAAAAACCCCAAAATGAAGCTTTGAAGCATTTCAGAAGTAATTAAAACACACCAGGAAGTGATCATTCTGCCTTTAAAAGGAACAATCTACCTAAAGCTGCTCCTTTCTGTGGAGCAAAGAATTCTCAATGCCATAACTACATACACAAATAGAAAATAAGGAACTGTATTGATAAGAGAATTTTTCTTTCTTCCCTACTAAAGAGGTTAAAAAAAGCCCCCACCTCCAAAATCTTCATTTTCCTTAAAAAAAGAGATTGGGGAGTTACCACTCTGCCATGAACTCTCTAGCATAGAGGAAGTAGTTACAACTCAAACTATACTGTGACTCCAAAACTGGTCGTCTTGAACCATCAGTATTTATTTAACTTAATTAAAAGCTTCATTAAAGCTTTAATTGCAAAACACGCTGGGATGAGTAACTGGGCCTAAGTGGAAAGAAGGTCTCCCTTCCCCAAGGGGTTTGCTCACCTTCATCTCCCTCAGAGACAGCTGAATCTGCTCTGCTTTATTCCCAGCCAGGTGTGAGGGATCCTCGTTTTCCCCGTCCTGAGGCTGAGGGGAGGCACCAGAAGGTCCAGGTGAGGATCCAGGGTGGTTCCTGCATTTCCTGTCTCTACCCGAGGCCACACCTGCCCCATCCAGCTGTTTTCTGCCCTGGGCCTTTCTTCTTCTGCCCAGCTGCTTTGCCACATATTCATTTTCACTACTGATGCTTTTCTCCTACTCATCCAAGGCACTTTGACAAGAGGAATTCAGGAATGTCCTTCCTGGCTGAGTTCCTGTCCTTGTGACAGGTTCCACGGTGCCAGATTTAGAGGAGACAGGCAGACGTCCCTCCTCAGGAGCCAGCTGTGCTTGCTCCTGAGCTGAATCACCCCCACATGGTCTTTTCCTTCCTTGATTACTTTCTCCCTCCTTTGGCTGAAGGGAGACGTTATTCCCGTTTTGGGCTGGAATTTTCTCTGTGTTCCTGATGATTTTGGTTCTGGTCTTCTCCAGTTGTGACTGTCGGGGGTCAGTCACCACCATTCTGGTGTGACCCGAGGCTGACTAAGGCTCGGGGGGCTGGGGGGAGCAGTGTCAGTCCCACCTAAGGGCTCACCCTATTCCCCCACACACTTCGAGCTGGTTGTCTGGAGCCAGCCAACCATTCCTACAGGAGTTTTTCTCCCGATGGAGCAGGCAGAGAGGAGCACCATTAGGATGGGAATCCTTTATTTGGGGCCCGTGGCGAATCACAGACTGGTCTCAACGAGCCACGGCCAGGAGTACGGAGCCCAGTCGCCGCCCTCGGTGGATTCCTGGAGCACCATCAAACCCCCGGCCCCTGCCGTGCGTCCCTGTGCCGCTCCCAGGGGATGCCGTGCCCGTTTGGGGCCGCAGCTGTCCCCAGGGACCCAGCTGGTGCTGGTGCCGAGCGGCTCGGGCTGTGCCCCGGTGCAGGAGCCGCGGAACACCCGGAGCAGCCTGCGGAACAGGGAGAGCCGCTGCCGGCGGCCCGGGGGCTCCGGGCCTCCGGGGGGGGCTGGGGCTCTGCTTGGGGGCAGCACCGGGGGCTCTGTCTGCGTCTCCCGATCCACGAGCAGCGGGACTCGTGAATTCCGCTGCTTTTGGGTCGGGGTCTCGGTCTGCGTGGCTCGATCCACGCGTTCAGCAGCACCGCAGTGCTCTGGCGTGGGGGTCTCTGTCTGGGTGAGCTGGTGGACGAAGGGCGGTTCCGTCTCGGTTGAGACAGGGGTGGGGGGTGTGGAGGGCACTGCTGAGGGATTCTCCGGCGTGGCCTTGCCCGAGCAGGCCACGCAGCTCCTCAGGCGCCGGCACTGCCCGCGGGCCGCGGTGTTGCCCGGCGGCGGCACCGGGACGGGACTGGACACGCTGGAGCTAGGCCCCTGTGCCCGCGGCAGCTTGGCCGAGCTGGGATGGCTCCCGGCGCTCTGCTGGAGGCGGGAATGCCGTGAGGGCCTGTCCGCACGGACGGATGGAGCCGAACTCTGGGACTGCTGCTCCTGGAGGCGGGAATGCGGTGAGGGCCTGTCCCGACGGAGGGATGGAGCCGAGCTCTGGGACTGCAGCACCGGCGGGCGGGAGTGCCGTGAGGGCCTGTCCGCACGGACGGATGGAGCCGAACTCTGGGACTGCTGCTCCTGGAGGCGGGAATGCGGTGAGGGCCTGTCCCGACGGAGGGATGGAGCCGAGCTCTGGGACTGCTGCTCCTGGAGGCGGGAATGCGGTGAGGGCCTGTCCCGACGGAGGGATGGAGCCGAGCTCGGGCAGCCCCGCGGCTGGGGCTGTTGCACCTGGATGCGAGAGGAGAAAGAGACGCGGGAGGTGTGGGATGGAGGCGGCTGCTTCGGGCTGGTGCCGGCCCCATCCCCGCCTCTCTCTGCAGCCCCATCCTTCAGCAGGTGCCTCTTGGAAGGCTGAGGGCTGAGCTTCCCCTTCTCCATGGGTATCTTCTGGCAGCTATCCCGGGGAGCTGCGGCCTCCGGAGCGCGGTGCTCTGCGCTGCTGGAGGGCACAGCCCGGCAT
Organism: Struthidea cinerea; assembly: GCA_013397865.1. Classification (NCBI taxonomy): domain Eukaryota; kingdom Metazoa; phylum Chordata; class Aves; order Passeriformes; family Corcoracidae; genus Struthidea; species Struthidea cinerea. The sequence goes on from VZTI01002577.1 coordinate 220,762, forward strand.
GCTCCTGAAACAGCCCGGGCCCCGCAGTGCCACACGGGCCGTGCTGCCATCAGGAGGCGTCTCTGTGTCACAATGGCCCCGTGGCACTGTGACACCCCGGTGTCACAATGGGCCCTGGGCGCCGTGAGCCCCCTTTGTGACACGGCCCCGGGCTTTGCCATGGGACCGCACGGGCCCAAAGCGGCTGGAAGTGGCAGGACCGGGCACGGGGCAGCCCCTGTGTTCCGCTCCTGGAGACCTCGTCCTGATGGGAGCGTGTGGGGATCCCCCCGCAGCCCGGGCAGCGGAGCGGGGCGCTCCCACGGCTGTGGAACATCCCCTTTTCCCCTTCCCGAGCTCCCGGGAAGGGCCAGGCTGTCCCGAAATCTCGGCCCTGCTCTGCTCGATCGTGTCGCCCACGAGGTGGCGCTCTCTGCCTGCCAATAAAGCCCAATGCAATTATTATTAATAATTGTTAATTAGTCGTCGTCGTCTCCCTCCTCCGGACTGTCTGACCCCTTGGCCGCAGGGATGCTCCCAGTCTGAGGATGGGGCAGCTCCGAGCCCGGAGGTTTCCAACCACGCGTGAAAGACTGAAGGCACAGACACAAGAGTGCACAAACACCCCACCACCCCCACCTCCTTAAAGGAAAGAGAGGCTGCTAATTGATTTTTCCACCTTAATTTAATACTCCATCGGTACAGCCTTGTCCTCCAGCTCAGATGCTTTGCCCTCTCCTTGCCCTGCCCTAGCAGACAAGGGAGTCTGTCCCTAAAGCTTTGGCACAAGATTCCATGGGTTGGGATGTGGACCCTGAGCGGTTCCTGGGTGCCCTGAGTGCCCAAGGCCTGGCTGTGGGGGCTGGGATAAGCCCTCTCCCCTTTTTTGCCTGCAGCAAGGGGCTCCTGAAATCCCTCCTTGGAAACAAGAGTGGTTTGGGAGGGAAATGTGATAAGGGAGCTGACGGTGCCCTTTGCCAGCCGGCATTAAAAATTCACGTGCATGATGGGCTCTTCCAAATAAGTCCGGGAAGGATGAGTTCCTCCCTCCCTGGACATGCTGGCAAAGCACTCCGGCTGCCTCCCCCCTCAGGTGCCACCAGGGCCCCGGTGTCTGTGCCTGGGGACGGGCTCCACTCCCTCAGGGCGTGGGGTGCAGGCTGTCCGTGCATCGTGGGATGAGGCACACCGGGTGTCTGGGAAGCTGCGTGTCCCACGGGGCGGTGGGGCTTGGCTGCCGTGTGCTGGGGGGTGACCTGGAGGGCAGGGAGGGGGAGGCAGCCCGGGGGGCACCGGGAGGAGGGCAGGGAGCAAGGAAACCTGGTGGGGAGGGGTGTGGAGTCCTGGATGGGGAGGGATGCAGGTAAGCAAGAGGGACGGGATGTGGGGAAGGATGCTGGCTGGGATGTGGGGTGCCCCAGCCGTGAGGTACACGGAATAACCTGCGCAGGGAAGGATGGAGGGAGGCGTGTAAGGTGCCCAGGTGCCCTGCCAAGGCGTGTACCCAGGAGGGACCAACAGGGGAGTGCTGAGGGTAACGCAGCCTGGAATGTGGGGTGAGGACAGGGGTGGGATGCTGAGCTCCTTGGGGGGCGGGATGGGATGCGGAGCTCCCGAGGTGAAGAGCCGGGGTGCTGAGTTCCCGGGGGGGAAAAGAATGGGATGCTGAGTTCCTGGAGGAGGAGGAATGGGATGCTGAGCTGCCGGGGGCCGGGCCGGGCGGGCCGGGGGGCGGCTCCACGTGGCTCATTAGCAGGAGGCAATTTAATATTTATGAAGTGTTCTTGTTTGAATCCCAAGTCTTCGGCTCCAGTTACAAGGAGCTGCGTCACCCTGCGATCACATGGTAATTGTTGCTATTTCCAGGATCCCAGGCTCGCAGAGTGGCACAAGAGCTCTTTTCCCTTTTCTTGTTCTTTCCCCCCCCCGCCTTTTCCCTTGTCTGCCGCTGGTGTCGGGGCTGTTTTCGCTCGCCGCTCGGCCGGCTCGGCGCTGGCCGGCGGGCGCGGGGCGATGCCGGGGCCGCTGCCCTGAGCCGGGGCGGGCGCAGCCGCACCCCCGCCCCTGCCCCTGTCCGGGAGCCGCTCCATGAGAGCGGGACCGGCCCGGCGCCCCCAAAATGACCGAGCTGGAAGGGGACTTCACCAAGCTGCTGCTGCTGAAGGAGGAGCGGATCAAGGAGCTGGAGCGGCGCCTGGGGGAGAAGGACGAGGAGATCCAGGAGCTGCGGCGGCGGCTGCACAAATGCCAGTCCGTGCTGCCGGCCCCCAGCCCGCACATCGGGCCCCGCACCACCCGGGCGCAGGGCATCTCGGCCGAGCCGCAGACCTACCGCTCCTTCCACGACCTCCGCCAGGCTTTCCGCAAGTTCACCAAGGCCGAGAGGTAGGGACGGCACCCCCTTTTCCCCCCTCCCGCGAACCCCTGTCCCGAGCGGGGCGGCCGGGACACCGCGTCCCCCCCGCCTGGGGTCCCCGGCACGGACCGTGCCCGGGGCGTGGAGCGGCTCCGAGCCGCCGGGAAGGAGCCCTGCGGGGGATCGGACAGCCCGGACCTCCCTCCCTCCCTCGCTTCGCTCTTCCCTTCCCGGGGGATGCTCGGCCGGACCGCGGCGGGGCGGCGGTGCCTCCCCGGCGCTGGGAAAAGTTTGCGGCGGGGCCGGGAAGTTGTTCGGTGGCTGCTCGAGAGCCGCCAGCACCGCCGGCAGCGCCGTTCCCGGGGCAGGTGCTGCCTCTCGCCCCGGCCCCCGTTTCCCGACCCCATCCTCCCCCAAAAGCAGAGCCCGCGCTGCTCCACCTGCGGGCTTTGCACCGGTGCTTTGCCTCCTGTTATCCCGATGGGACTCGCTGATCCTGGAGGACTTTTTGCACGCTAAGGATTCTATGATTCTGTTCCCCTGTGCCGGTGTCAGGCACCCACAGAGAGAATTTTTGGGGGGAGCATGGGGTCTGCATCACTCAACCCCGGGTTCTCGGGGATTCTCCTGCTTCCATACATGTGGGAAAACTGGGCAGCGTGGTGCTGTGTCGGCTCCAGGGCGGGTTGACTGCGATAGAGAAGTTGTGAGGGTGTTGAGTGCGGTGGAGAAGTTGTGTGTGAGCACAGTGGTGACCCTGCTTTGGGCAGAAGCTGCGGCTGCTGCTACTCGAGCGAGGCACGGTCTCACGTCCTCCGTGCACAGCGATTTTTATTTCAGCAGAGCCGTTCCCGACGGGATTTGTGCGTGTGTGGGTGTGAATCCACAGTGCTCGCCTCAGTCCACTCCCAGCCATGCCCAGACCAAACTCCAGCCCTTTCCTCCTCACCTGCCCGTCGTTGACGAGACTATTGCTCAAACGAGGAGCACTTGGCTCTGGCCTTTCTTTAATTAATCATTACTCTTTTCCCTGCCTGTGGTGATTTAATAAAGTGATAAGTGCTGTGCCCGGGGAGGTGTGTGAGTGCGAGCAGAGGGTGTCCACTCGTCCTTCCCCGGGGCAGCACATCCCTTTGTACCCCCTGCCCAAGGCAGAGGCCAGGTGTTGTGGATGGAGAAGAAACCCACGTCCAACTTTTCCTCTTGCTCTTGGTTTTTTTGGAGGCAGTGATCATCCCAAGCCTCATCTACCACAGGGAAGGTGACGGTGACCTGGCACCTGTGGTGAGGGCAGGGACCCAGTGCCCCCGCCCTGTGTAATCACTTAGTTAGAAGTTGTTAAACCTGGTCATGGCTCTAGCGAGGTTTAGTCCTGGCCTGAGGCTCTCCTGTGCTGTTCCCAGGTTGGGCATCTCCAGGAAAAGCTGTGTCCGTGTGATGCTGTGAAGGTCATTTGTCCCATCCTACACCGTTCCCATCATCCACAGATGATGTTTCAGTGGGCAGGAAAAACTCCTGGTGGGGCCTGCGGGCAGTTCCAGGCTGGAACTCCGTCCCCTGGCATCTCTCATGCCTCAGCCTTGCTCGTGGTAGCCATGACAATGGTAACCAAGCCAGTCCAGGACTGCTTTTGGGTTTTAATTCTTAATTCTTCCTTTAATTCCGCTTAATTCTTCTCCCGTCTCGTTGCTGGGAGAGCAGCGGGCAGCTCCGTGGTGTGCTGAGCACGCTGCACCCGCAAGCTCCCTTTTTCCCCTGTTTCCCCCCAAATCCCTGTCCCCCCCGGGTTAGATCGAGGTGTGTTTTCCTAGCAGTGTCTGGGTCCTGGATCCAGTTCCAGGGTGCTGCCCTGGGATCGGGGAGCGCAGGGCTGTGCTGCAGAGGCCTGTGCCAGGAGCATGACGAGCTCTGCCCGCTCCTGATGCCGACCGGAGGCAGGAATGGCTCTGGCTGGTACCAGCTCCCCTCAGCATCCCCGGGGCTTTCTCTGGCTCTGGCATCTCAGAACTGCTGACAGCACTCGGCTGATTTATTTATGGGGGAGCTCATGTACCTCCTGCCTGCGCTCCAGCGACAGCAGCAGCATCCCAGCTCTCCATCCCACAGGTCCTCGGCTCCCTGCAAGGCTGAGGATGGGGAACACCTCTTTTCCAAAACCCACAGGTGACTTCCAGACCATAAAACCCCCGAGGGGATGTTCAGACCCGTCTGTTTTCAACTGAATGCCAACAGAAACCTTTTTACCTGGGACCAACCTCCAAACACTTTCTCACCTCTGAAGATGTAGTTATTGACAATATAATTGGATTTATTTAGGGCACGCTTGTGTGTAATATACACCGACACAGAAAACTTTCAAGGAGTGGAAAGCAGCAAACTATGGGAGGACAGGAGCTCAAATAGGGATAAATCCCAGCTGAAAACAGAGAATGGAGTTTGTTTTAAATATGTTGTGCCTCTTGTAATGCATCCCTGTCGCGTGCAGCAAGGTCAGAGTAGCAAAGACTCGCAGAGGTCCACAGAAAGGGGATGTGAAAACAGAAGGGTGTTGAAGGATGCGTTATCTTTGGTCTGGAAGTGTGTCTTTATGCTGCTGTTCCTCCTGATAACACAAAAATATAAATTTTAATAGCAGGAAGCATTGCTGTGTTGATGGCCAGGTGTATAGAGCTGTCCATGTATCTACATTCAATCTGTAAATTAGATTTTCTTTCGAAATAGCCGCTTTCTGTGCCTGTTGTCAAAATAATTCCTCCCTCTCGTTCCCTGATCCGTTCCTGCCAGCAGAGATTTGAGTTGAGAGAGGAGCCACACTTCTTGTAAATGATTCCTTAATTTATTTATGGCCAGTGAGTTTTTACTCGCTTTCACCCACAGCCAGGGAGTGTTTCAGATCCCACCAGGCCTCGGGGCTGTCTGATCCAGCACCTGCCAGTGCCTTATGGCAATCCAAAGCAGGAAAACCAGCTTGTCCCTGTTTTTCCTGGCGGGGCGGGAGCCATCCGTGGATGATGCAGCAATCCAGGCACTTTGCTGAAGTGATCCCCAGTTGCTAAGCAAAGGCACTGCAGATGATCAATGATGCACAAAGTAAATGCTGAGGTGTGGCAAAGCCAGACCTAAGAGCTGGATCAGCCCTGCCTGTCTCTGCACCCAGGGGTGCTCAGCGGTGGCTCCCCAGCGCCCAGAGGTGCTCTGTGCCCCGGGAGTGATCGACCTGAGCCATGATCCCACCTCAAACCACCCTCCCGGGAAATTCCAGCGGCTGCCTGCCTTAATTCCGAGGCGCAGCGTCTAATTCCAGCTAAATCCTGCTTATTTGGGGCGAGAAGCCGCGTTCAAACCCGGGCGGTGCGAAACGACTTCGGGAACTCCGGAAGGTTTTAGGAATAGCGACTGAATCTCTGCTGCGCCAGAGCCGTGCCTGAAGCCCTGGCCCTGCAGGCAGTTCCACTTTTTGTGTGTGGTTATACCCTCAGCTCCCCAAATCCAGCTCGGGCTGTGCCATCCCGGGGTTTTTCCACGCCACTTTGAGTCTGACACTGTGCTGTAGGCTCAGCCTCAGCAGCATTTAAGACAGATGAGTTTCCCCACGCTGTTCCCGGTAATTTACCCATCCTCCTTGGCTCCCTAACTTTCTCTGCAACTTTTTAACGGATTTTCCCCCCTTTTTTACTTTATTTCGGGAAGCATTTGCCACAAGATGGCAGTGGGGCCTAACGTTTAAGGCGAGGTATTGGGGTGCACTGTGCTTTCAGCCTCCCAGCCCTGGACCAGTCCTCCTGCAGGTGGTTTTCCAGATAAAATCAGGCATGAATCCTTGTTTCTCCTGCTTCCACCTTCCCTGAGGTGTTGGAGGACGCTTTGCTGAGGGAGTGTTATCATCCAAGGTGTTTAAACTCAGGATTAAAGGCTTTGGGTGGTCTCTGTGGTACCGGGGGTGGAGGATTGGAGCGGATGCCCTCAACTTTATGCAGCAAAACTTGGGCTAAGCTGGTGTGTGCTGATGGCTGTGGCAGGATCAATCCATCTCTGGGGTTTGGGTCCTGCCCAGGCCAGGACCAGCTGTGCCCAGGGTAAAAACTGGGCCGCCTGGGAGGTCTCCAGTCCAAAACTCAAGGCAAAGTCACCTTCAGAGCTGGACTGGGGCTGTGCCAGGCTAAAGCAGAGATGTCCTGCACAGCCCTGTAATTCTCCATCACATTTTCCCCCCCATAACGCTTTTGTCTCACATCTCCACCACCCCTGGAGCTGCTCTGTTGATGGCCTCCACCCCCTGGGCAGGGCAGGAGGGATGTTCCCCCTCCCTGGAGCCGTGTTCTTCCTCCCTCAGCCCCTTTCTGGGAAGTGAGCTGCCTGCCCGTGTTAATTTAGCCATGATCTCATCAGCTGCCAGCCACTAAAGCGATATCGATCCTGAGCTCAGCCTGCCCGTGAAAAACAACCCAGCTGCTTCCCCACTACCTGGAACCACCCTCCCTCGGGGCCTGGGCAGCCTGCAAAAGGGGCTTTTGCCTCATCTTTTTACTGGTGGGAGACCAGCGTGTGACACTTCAGCCTTCAAGCTAAGGAAGGACAGTTTGGGACTGTCCTCATGCAGTGTTTGACACCACTCAGCTGTGTCTGAAATAGTTCAAACAGGGAGCTTTTGCTGGATCTGAGTCTGCTCTTTCTCTCTGTGAGGGTCAGCATCGCTTTGCAAAGCTCAGAGGAAGGATAGCAGTGATTTTGACATTAATTACAGCTCTAAAAACGCCTCTCTTCCTCATTTACCCATCCCCAACCCAGTTGCAGCCGCTCCTGATGCGCTGCAACAGCAAATTCCTTGGATGCTTCAGCCCTGGGTGATCCCCACCAAAGATCAGAGGGATTTTATTAGCTGGAATTATATTGGCAGAGGAGGAATTAACGCTGCTCTCATTGCTTGTTGCGACGGGGGCGCGTGGCTGCTCCAAGGGAGGGAAATACAGGGGGGATTTGACAGGGTTGTTTAACTTTGGGGAGAGCTGGAAAATATTCCAAAGAGAGGGATGGGAATGGGAGATGGACTCTTTGCTCGGTCCTCCCTGCTCTTTCGGATGGAGCAACTTGTGGCACGAAGCAGTGGAGGGTATTGAGTGAAGATGGGGGGGACAAGGGGGTTGTCACTGTAGGGGGAGGTGTGACATCAGCCCCTCGAGAAGCCCAAGGTCAGACAAATAAGCAAGGAAGGGTTTTAGAAAGGGAGAGCAGCAAATGTTTATGGTTAATCAATGGAAATAATTTCCTGTCTTTTAATTTTTAATGGGCTGAACTCACTGCTTCCCCCCCCCCTTCCCTGGGCATCGCTTCCCTTTGGTTTACAGGAGACCTGAAAATCGAGCCAGGACGGGGGGAAATTTGGCTCCCAAAGGGCATCAAATGGTGCCTTTCCACTGGGTACAGCCTGGCGTCCGTCTGTCTGTCTGTCTGTCACCAGCAGCCCTGCTGACCCAATCCACCTTTTCCACTGTATCCCTCCGGTGCCTCCTCATGGGCACAGCGGCATCACCGCCAGGGCAGCACAGCAAAAGCACCTGAGCTCAGTGTGCTCTTCCACCTCCTGCAGAAATAGTGCAAAACGGATATTAATTTATATATAGACATCTGAAATATAAAAAGAAAAAGGATTAATTTATATATAAACATGTAAAACAAAAAAAAAATCCGATTATTCGATGTGATCCCTGGTCCTGGTGAAGAAGGGAAGGGCAAGATGGCAGGATTATCATTTTTCTGGTGGTTTGGGATGAAAACTTGGACTGTTTGGCTCTGCTGTGTGTTTCTCAGTTGTGCCCTGAGGAAGGGCACCCACATCCCAAGGCTGCCCTCAGCAGGAGCGGCGCAGGCCGGGCTGGGCAGGGAATGAGGCAGTGCCCATCCCTGGCTGACGCAGGCTTCGTCCCAGCGGCGTCATCCCAAATTCTTCCTTCGGCCTATTTTTAAACGCCTCAAGTCAGGAGGTTTTTGGAGCCTCCCTTGGGGCACCAAACCACAGGCCCAGAGATTCCCAGGCAGCTGCCAAATCTCCGCGTCCCCCACCTTCCCTCTGCTTCCCAATCCCTGAAAACCTGGTTACATGTGGGCTCTAAACCTCAGCTGTGCTCCCAGGCAAGGCTACCCTGAACTGCTTTTCTCTCCTGGATCTTTGATTGGACTGTATTTATAAAAATACAGAAGGTTGGGAGTTGGGATTGTGCTGTTTTTCTGCAGCAGCTCGTGGGCGTCTCTTGGTTTTGGAGGAGAAAAAGGGTCCTGGTGTCCCTCTTGCCGCTGCATTTTTAAAAGTGGCACGTGGATGTGGTGGTGTAAAACTGCTTGGCCTCACTCACTCTGGATTTGGCCTCTTTCATAATTTTTGTCAGATTTTTTTTAAAACCATTTTTGTCAGAATTTTTGTGTCCTTTTCGTCAGAATTTTTGTGTCACTTTTGTCAGAATTGTTCTGTCGCTTTTGTCAGAATTGTCTCACGGAAAAGGTGAAAATCCCTCCCCCCCCCCC
>VZTI01002577.1:229637-250028 GCA_013397865.1 Struthidea cinerea
CCCCCCCCCCCCGTGGTGAAGTCTTATTGGAGTAAAATGGCATAGAAGGGACTAAAATAAAACTCCGAGTGCCTCTTTCCTAATGAGAAGCTTCAGGAAAAAACCTTCCCAAGATACCTACTTGGTTGTGGAGCTGATGCAGGTCCTGGAAAATCTCTAACGGAGCTTGGCATGGGGCTTCCTGAAGAACTTTCCCCTCTGCCGTGACCTCCTGAGTGGAAAAGATGAGGGTCGGGGGTTTTTTTTAATAGATTTGTTTTCTGTGTCTCGCTCAAGGGTGTTCTTGGAGCATTTTTGTTCCATTAGTAATAAAACCCTGTAGTCACAAACGAGGAAGAGGAGGCTAAAAAAGGAGGGAGGGAGGCTGAGCTCAGGGCCGTGGGTGTTGGCAGGAGCTGGGATGATCCTGGGGAGCCCCAAGGATAAATTATGAAGATAATTTTAAATTTAAAATTCAGTTTTTGGATTAAAGTCGTGTTGGGGGCTGAGCCTGAGCGTTGTGCAAGTTGCTGCAGGAGAGGGGGAGAAGCTCTCCAAGAATGGGATCAAATCTCTTCTGTCTGACTCAAAGGAGTGTAAATAGATTTGGCAGTGATTCTCTTGGTGATTCCTGGTTTTGAGACGTTTTAAGGTGTGAAATGGGGTGAAAACATCCAGCTCATGGCAGTAAATTAATGACAGGCTGGTGAGGTGATGGAAAACTCGAACAGCAGCCACAGGGGGAGAAAACAAAGGATTATTTAACGCAAAATACCCAGAAGGAAACTGTGCAGCTGGGAAACAGGTTCAGGAGAAGTATCTTAATATTTGGGGTTTCTGGCCCAAAGTTTGCACTGAAGGAGGCTGTGATTGATTGGTTGATTGATTGATTGATTGATTGACTGATTGCAGGAAGCACAGCAGGATGGGAATTCTGAGTTGTTTTAATTTGCATTTTTCTCTTTCTTGGGAGTTTCTATAAAATCCTCCCAGCTAAAAAACCATCACCAGGATTTTAAGTATAAAAATTCTGCTTTAAAAAAAACCAACAAACCAGAAAGTTCTATTGAGCTGTTTGCAATAAGGGATCAGATCCTGAATCTCGGAATTCCACTTTCTATTTCTGTATCTGCCCTGTATTGCCAATATTTAACTTTTTTTAACTCGTTAATGCTTCCGTTTCTGAGGAGCCGTGCTCTGTATTATTTTTCCTGTGGTGTGTGGAAGTGGGAAGGATAACTGGGAATAATTCCTTGAGACTCCAAAGAACTACACCCAAATCCTCTGAGTGGCTCAACACAAAATTTTGGTGCTTGTAATTATTAAGCCAAAACTTCAACTTTAAGAACTGGCATCGGTGGGAATAGCAGGAAGTGATCCCTTAAAATTGCACCCCAAAGGTGGCTTCCAGCTGGGCTCTTTTTAAGGAATGTCAGAAGTGACTGTGGAGCAGGGAAAGAGGCAGAGAGAGACCCTCGCTACACTTACTGAAAGGTGTCTTTAAAGAAAATCAGGAAGCTGGAAGCAATAAATACATCCAACGTCCCCTCTTGCTCCAGCTCATGGGTTTTTTGACATTCAAGAGAAAATAAATCTGTGCCTGTGGAAACAGGGAAAGGTTCTGAAGGTTTGGAGGAGTTTGGAGAGGCGGAATGGAGGAAAGCTGGGAAGGAGCTTCTGGGAAGGTGGGGAAAGCACCGGGAAGTCGCTTTATCTGGGAGAATTTGGCAGCGCCAGGGCTGTATATCCCAGGGGGTTTTGCTTCCCACCTGCCAGCCCACCCAAACCAGTCTGGGATTCTGCTTTTTCTGCATTTTGTGTTCACCCTTTTCACAAAGCCTTGTGGGCATTTCTGATGCCGTTTCAGCCTGCATGGAGGCAGGAAAAAAAAACCCCAAATCAGCTCTTAGAGGGAAAATTTTCATGGAATGACACTGAGAGTGTGTTTTATCAACAGACAGCAGCCATCTGCTAGGCTATTTTATTGCAATCTTCTCTGTAGTTCAGAGAAGGACTGTTCAATATTTAAAAAAAATAAAATACTAAAATGAGAACAGCATAAAAGGTGGTGGTTGTGGGGTTTCTTTTTCCCCCCCACTGATATTCATGCTACTTTATGAAATCTGTGTCAAGTAGAGGGTGAAATCTCCGTGTTCCCTTTCATCCCATAATGCGGGGCTGGGCTCTCCCTGCCAGGAGCACGTTTCTCACTTTGATCTGCAGGTTTATGATCACATGTCCAACCCGGGGAAAAGGCTGGATTGCCTTTTGGGAAGCACAGACCGGAGCAATTGCTCTCCCCTGCAGAAACCCTGACTCTTTAAATCTTCTTCCCCACATTTCTCAGCACTGCTGGGGCAGAGAGAGTTGAAGCCGAACTGAAATTTGTCCCTCCCCTCTGTGACATTAAAATAATCACTTTAAAAAATAAGGATTTCAAAGTGTTTTATCTTTTGATAGGAGAACGCTCGTGGCAACTTCAACCAGAAACTTGTTCTTCTAGGGGGAAGATGTTGGAAAAATACAGGCTGAGCTGGTGTGGGTATTATGAATATGAAATTTTCTACTCCATAAATCCATATGTTTGGAGGCAGAAAAGCAAAAAAGGAAGAGGGAATGGTGCCATGGATCAACTGAAGGCTGGTTTTAGGGAAATTTTGGGGTCTGATTAATCTCTCCCGGGTCTGTGCAGCCAAATCCATCCTGAAGCAGGAGTTGCAGGGACCATTTGATTTTGGGACAGTTGTGTCTCACACACGCAGTTCCTGCTGCTGCCGCTCGTTGTCTCTTGCACCTTTTTGGCTGGGTTGACCCTTAAATTGTAGTTTCTACTCTGGGATTAAAAGCAGGTACAGCTGATTCCCATCTTTTTATGTTGGGCTGGTTGATTTCTATTTTGGGGAGGCTCCTTCTCCTTCTCCTTCTCCTTCTCCTTCTCCTTCTCCTTCTCCTTCTCCTTCTCCTTCTCCTTCTCCTTCTCCTTCTCCTTCTCCTCTGTTTTGTTGCCAAATATTCAGTAGCTAAAGATCAACTCTCTTTTAAAAGCTTTAAATCCAATGGAAAACACAGGGGGAAACTTCACATGGAATTGATGCCATGGATCTCCCCGGCCAGCATTTCTTTTTCGGCTCCTGCCCAGGCAGCCCATAAAAAGTCCACTGGAGCTGGTTTCCCCCACAGTGACTCCTTTCCTGACCCTGCTCCGAGCCTGTGATTCCCTGGGAACTGGAAGCAGCAGCTCCCTGCGTGGGTGTTGTGCTCATGGTGTTCACATGGCGAGGGGGAACGTGGAGCTGATAATTCCCTCCATCCCCATTCCAGCCTGCAGGAAGTTGGGCTGGCGGCGTCTGTAAATCCACAGCGTGACCCTGATTTGGGGAGAGAGATTGAAAATCACATTTGTGGCCGCTTCGGAGCCCTTCTGGCGGGGCTGGGAGATGCTGGGGGGCAGAGGATGAAGGGGAAGCGCTGCGGCTCCATCAGTGGGAATCTCAGCTCCATCAGTGGGAATCTCAGCTCCAAAGTGGGAGTCTCAAACAAAGCCTCTGTGCAGGTTTTGTTTCCACGGGTGCATTTCTGTCATGAATAAAATCACCCTCTTCCCATCCCGGCCCCAAACCCTGCCGGTGACTGGGGCAGCCCCGCGGTCCCTGCGAGCTGCAGGGACCATTAATTGCTGTAATTGCTCTGCCTTAAGGATTGGTTCCACATTTCCAGCCTGAATCTGTCTTAACTTCCCGGCCCAGCTGCTCATCCTGCCCTGGCTGTTTGCTGTCCTTCCCACGCTCCTCCCGAGCGCTTTTCCCTCGCTTTTAACCCCCCCTGCGCCAGGATGAAAACCCCTGGAGCTGGAGATGCTCTCAACGAGCTCGAGTTGGTGACTCAGCCGCTTCCCAGCAGCCTTTTAATTGCATTACATGGCTGCAAATGCTTTTTCCAGCCCAACTTGCAGGTGATTTAATAAAACTTGCTAAGCTCATTCCACGGGATCTGTTTTCCATAGGGCCCTGTGGATTGGCATTTGTTGTCTCGCCTTAATTTTTCCAGCAATTAAATGGAGGCTCGCGCATCCCAAGGGACGTGCAGGGTTTGATGTCAGGCTGACACACTTACCTGTGGGACTTCATTTACCTGCTAAAAATCCTGGCGGACTCTTCGCTTTCCTCTTGCTCTCCAAAATTTATTGTTTTGCATTCCAGAACTCAGCAAAGATCAAGAGCAGCGCAAACTCAGTGACCCTCTGGCCCGCCTTTTATTGGAAATTTAAAAGCCCAGTGTGTAAAGACCTGAACCACTCTGTTTTCCAGTATTTTGGCTGTCCGTAATTCACATCCTGCTCCATGTTTTATCTGTTAAGGTGCTGACCCATGAGATAATTTTTTATCCAGGGACTTGCCCAATATTTTCCTTCCTAAGGCAGCTGTGACCATGAGTTTAGTCCCCATCACTTGACTCTTCCTGCCCCCTTCAATTGATGGGAATTGAGTGGGATTTGGGCAGTTTTACTGTGCTGCTGATGGGCAGGAGGTTTTTCTTTCCAGCCTGTGCTGCCTGGGCAAAACTGTGCTAACACTTCCATTTAATTATACAAAATCCCTCCTCATTTTATTTTATTTTATTTTATTTTATTTTATTTTATTTTATTTTATTTTATTTTATTTTATTTTATTTTATTTTATTTTATTTTATTTTAATTTGTTTTCTTTTGTTATGTTATTTTATGTTATATTATGTTATTTTGTGTTATATTTATTTTATTTTATTGTATTTTTTATTGTATTCTGTTATGTTATTTTATGTTATTTTTATATGTTATTTTATGGTATTTTATGTTTTATTTATTTTATTTTATGGTATTTTATTGTATTGTGTCTTCTTTCCTTTTCCTTTTCCTTTTCCTTTTCCTTTTCCTTTTCCTTTTCCTTTTCCTTTTCCTTTTCCTTTTCCTTTTCCTTTTCCTTTTCCTTTTCCTTTTCCTTTTCCTTTTCCTTTTCCTTTTCCTTTTCCTTTTCCTCTCAGTCTGAGGCACCTGATCTGGGGAGCAGGGGGGGTCTTTGGCCTGGAGAACACCAGGATTGCCACGAGTCTCTTGCTGAGGACACGAGGATGTTCTGGTGAGGTTTCTTCTGCCCTTTTCTCTCCGCTGGTCCCATCCCAAGCGCTTCTCTGCCCAGTCCCCATCCTAAGGGGCAGATTTAAGGAGCAGGACTTGAGGGAAAAGCCGAGGTGCTGCTTCAGGAAAAGCTGCCTGAGCCTGATATCCCCCCAATGAAAGTCCGGGGGGAATGATTTCCCAGTGCGGGGGAAGCATTTTCTGCTGGCATTATCTCACTTTAGCCTTCAGACCCAACAGAGGGATAATGGGGTAATTACAGCCTGATTTGATGTGCTCGGGCATCGCTTTCATTCCAGACAAATGTTCCCGGGGAAGGGAAATGTCATCCCATCGCTGGCTGATCTTTAAAAGCTCGAGGTGGTCGCTGGCTTTTGCCTTCCCAAGCCTGGTTTCCCTGCACATCCCCAGCCATATCCAGGGTAATGACTGTGTTTATCAGGGGGAGAAAGCAGCCATGGACCCTCAAAGAAATGAGAATTTACTGATCTCCAATCAGTAAAAGTGTCCAGGAGGTCAAACACAGTTTTGTCTTTTTAAGTGTGCTTCTCACTCAGGAGCACTGGAGGAAAAATAAGGCTGGAAATGAGGATTGGCGCAGGTTTGTTTGGGACTTGGAGCTTTGGCATCTCCCAAAGAAGATTCAAGCCCTGCGTGGAACTTTATTGCTCTGCACAGCTCCCTGACAGGAGGGGGCAGCTGGGGGGTCTCCGGCTCTGCTCCCAGGGAACAGGGACAGGATGAGGAAATGGCCTCAAGCTGCTCCAGAAGGGGTTTAGATGGGATATCAGGGAAAATTCCTTCAGCAAAAGGGTGGTCAGGCCTTGGAAGGGGCTGCCCAGGGAAATGGTGGAGTCACATCTCAGAACTGTGGGGACACGGGTTAGAGGTGGCCTTGGCAGTGCTGGGGAACGGCTGGGCTCAATCCCAGATGGGTTTTCCGACCTTCAGGATTCTCTGTGGAGGATGAACCACCAAGCCCTAAAAACCCCGGCCTGTTGGTAAAAGAGCTGTCAAACCTGGGCTATTTCTCCTGGGTTTTTTTGGGTTTTTTTTTTGCACAGCCAAACTCTCCCTCATTTTTCAATTGGGAAGAGCTCGGCAAAGAAGCGGTGCAAGAAAAGAAAGGGTTTGGTACCATCTGGGAGAACCAGGGCTGGGACTGGGGTCTGGACAGAGCATTAATGTAAATCCAGTGTAAAGCCAAGCTGACGGATGGGTTTTACGCCACCTCCCTCCTGGCCTTGGCTTCTGACGGGGGGGAAAGGAGATCTGGGAGAAAAGTGCAGCTTTAACACCTGGATTATTTCAGCTTTACCTTCCACGTGGCTGGAAGCGTTTGATGCTTGAGGCAGCGACAGACCCGCGCCTTGGGGTGAAACCCTGACGGGATGCAGGGGACTATCTTAAAAAAAAGCTCCCAAAACCTGAGGCCTCATTGCCGGGGGAGCGCTTAAAAAAAGCTCCCAAACCCTGAGGCCTCATTGCCGGGGGAGCGCTTAAAAAAAGCTCCCAAACCCTGAGGCCTCATTGCCGGGGGAGCGGAGGGAGGGAAAAGCTGTGGGGCTGCACAGGCCCCCGGCTTTCCTGGGAATCAAACAAGGCTTTCAGCTCTGCCTCCCCACCCTCCGCCCTCGCGAAAGGCCTCACAGAGCCGAGATCCTCCAGCAGCAGCTCTGAATAAGGGCTGTACGAGGCGGTGGTGCCCTGTGGGTAACCACAGCCCCCTCAGGAGCTGCGGACCGAGCCGGAGGAGGCCCTGGCCCGGCGGCCCCGGCGGGGGCTGAAAGGCCGCGCTGTTCCCGCTCCGGGGTTTTTACCGGTGTAAACCCCGGGAAGGATTCCTGGGGGGAGCTGCCAAACCCCCGAAGCCAGCGGGGAGCTGGGGAGAAGCATCCCCTGCGGGCTGGCGCGCAGGGCTTGGCCGTGGAAAATACCTTGGCACGTCTCTTTGGGACTGGAGGGGGACGTGGGGTGGCTGCGCCGGCAGCGGAGAGAGCGAAGGGGGAAGATTTGGGGATAAACACACTTGGGCAGGAAAAAGCTGGGGTGGTTTGGGGGGTTTCAGAGCATGGATCTGCTCAGCTGGGGTAGTTTGGGGGTTTTAGAGCACGGATCTGCTCAGCTGGGGTAGTTTGGGGGTTTTAGAGCACGGATCTGCTCAGCTGGGGTAGTTTGGGGGTTTTAGAGCACGGATCTGCTCAGCTGGGGTAGTTTGGGGGTTTTAGAGCACGGATCTGCTCAGCTGGGGTAGTTTGGGGGTTTTAGAGCACGGATCTGCTCAGCTGGGGTAGTTTGGGGGTTTTAGAGCACGGATCTGCTCAGCTGGGGTAGTTTGGGGGTTTTAGAGCACGGATCTGCTCAGCTGGGGTAGTTTGGGGGTTTTAGAGCACGGATCTGCTCAGCTGGGGTAGTTTGGGGGTTTTAGAGCACGGATCTGCTCAGCTGGGGTAGTTTGGGGGTTTTAGAGCACGGATCTGCTCAGCTGGGGTAGTTTGGGGGTTTTAGAGCACGGATCTGCTCAGCTGGGGTAGTTTGGGGGTTTTAGAGCACGGATCTGCTCAGCTGGGGTAGTTTGGGGGTTTTAGAGCACGGATCTGCTCAGCTGGGGTAGTTTGGGGGTTTTAGAGCACGGATCTGCTCAGCTGGGGTAGTTTGGGGGTTTTAGAGCACGGATCTGCTCAGCTGGGGTAGTTTGGGGGTTTTAGAGCACGGATCTGCTCAGCTGGGGTAGTTTGGGGGTTTTAGAGCACGGATCTGCTCAGCTGGGGTAGTTTGGGGGTTTTAGAGCACGGATCTGCTCAGCTGGGGTAGTTTGGGGGTTTTAGAGCACGGATCTGCTCAGCTGGGGTAGTTTGGGGGTTTTAGAGCACGGATCTGCTCAGCTGGGGTAGTTTGGGGGTTTTAGAGCACGGATCTGCTCAGCTGGGGTAGTTTGGGGGTTTTAGAGCACGGATCTGCTCAGCTGGGGTGTTTGGGGGTGGTTTGCGGGTGGTTTGGGGGTTTTAGAGCCCAGATCTGCTCAGCTGGGCTGGTGATGGGCACTGGAGGTGGCCCTGCTGACCTGGAGCTGCAGGTGGAGACGGGGATGAGCTGCCCCTTTCCCAGGGATTTCATGCACCTGGATATTTGTCCTTGTTTAAAATAGGTGCCTCACTTTTCATAGGGATTTACCCATCTTCCAGTTCTTGTAAAGCCTTTTGCTGCTCCTCCAAAAATGCCACTTAATACTGAGTGCTTAATCAACATTATAGCGTCGATATAATGCAAAATCAGATTTTTATTCTACTTCTTTTTCCTCATAAGCCCCTTCTGCCCTTGACAAGTACCAGCTCCCATGTATTTGTTTCCCTTCTTCAGCACCATCTCCAGCTGTGTCCTTTGCCACAGGGGGAATTCTAGCACTCTGAAAAAGCAGTTCAGCCCAAGCCACCAGGAGTTACAGCTCCTTCTTGGCTGTCTCTTGTCCTCTGAGTTCCTGGTTTCCTACTTGCACGCGGGGCAAACTTCACCCTCTGGGTTTGTGTGGGGCCATTTCTTCACCGAGGCCCCACCAAAGCAGAGGATGGAGGTGGAGAGGCTCTTCCCAGCAGGAGGAGAGCTCCAGCCTGGCTTTTCTGGCGGGTGGGGTGGGCACTGGTAACATCCCTGTTTTTTGGAGGTCCTGATGCCCATTTTATGGCCGTAGGGGCCTTCCCTACCTAAAGGCAGTGCTCTGATTGCCAGGAGAGCAAATCATGGCCGAGGTGATAGGGGAGGAATGTCTGAGCTGCACTGCTGTCCCTTCCAACACATTCCATCAGGAAAAGCTGATTTTTCCCCCCCACATTCCTTTGATGTCACTGGCATCCCCTATAAGCCAGGTACTGCACGTGGGGAGATTTAAAACCACGATATTTTTGGTGGCTAAATACAAGCCCTTCCCCTTTTCCCTGCTGCGATCCCTGGGATAAAGCAGAGCTGGGCCTGGTGGGGCAGAGCTTGGCTTTGCCTGCCAGGTCCAATCAGTGGCACTGAGTGCCAACAACTCCTTTGAAAGAGCTACAGTCCTTAAATAATTAATACCTGCTGAATTATTCAGCCTGGGAGTGCAGCAGATGAATGCAGGGAACTGACCAGGCAAAGAATGAGTAATTATGTTAATTAACCCGTGCAGCTCGCTAGAGGTGCAATTAAGTTCATCCTTCGGGCTGCTGTGATTTTTTAGGAACAGAAATGAGGTAACAACGAAACAAACTAAAGCTGCAGTTAGAAAAGATGTGGTTGGAATGATCAGCAGACGAGCTGTGCTCTAATTCAGGTGGATTTATGTTCCAACAGCCTTCCTTCAGTTCCTTGCCTTCAGGGGGGAAACAGGTACATTTTTTAAAGCTTTAATCACTGCTCTCTGCAAGAGCTTCAAGATACTTCTGCAGATTTAGTAGTGTAATGTGCCAGTCTCTGCTTTTTATTTCCTGTGTGTTGCTGAAGAGGCAGAAAAATTAAAAAAAAAAAAAAAAAAAAAGCTATTAAAAACCCATTAGCATCGCGAAATGAGTCCTAATAATGCTCTACAAATTGAAAGCTCAATTTTGCAAGCACATCACTTGCCATTTGGTGGCCAGCAAAACCTGAGTTCACATTAAAAGGCTTTTCTGGTGAAAAGAAAAAAAGAATTTAGGAGTTACAAGTGGAGAATATTCCCAATATTTCCCCCTGCTCTTGTGTTGTTCATAAGCATTGCTTTGTGCCGGGAAGGACTGGGTCAATGAGAGAGAAGTTTAAGGAATGACTGAGATTTTTCCCAAGCTGACATGGGAAGGATCTGCTCCGAGCTTTGCCTCTCATCAAGGAATTACCCAGGTGGGGTGAATTTGCCACTGACATCTCAAAACCTGCTCCAGCTGTGAGGCTTTTGGTGAAACCTTTCAATAGGAGAAGTGAGGGTGGCAAACCCCATGCTTTCCTCTCCTTTTGGAAGAGCAGAGGTGGCAGGATTCGACTCATCCACGAGCTGTACTTTGGACTCAGGGTTCCCACCTCCAGTTCCACCTCCCGGTAGGGATTTTGTGCCACTAAGGAATTGGGTACTGGGGCGTTTCACCTGAGGATTGATTTATTTCCCCGAATCACTTCATCTGCTTGGGTTCGATTTGCCTTTTAACAACTTTATTTACCCCCTGTCCTGGGCATCCCCTACAAAAATATAGAGAAGCTTGAGGGGTAACAAACATATTTACTTAAATCCCCATCCTAGTGGGGCTCCTGGATCGATTCTCCTCCCATAATTTACCCCTCCGTGCTCAGTATTTGCTGTTCTACTGCCCAATCAATACTAATTCTGCCTGGTTTTTAAAATCGGAGGTTTTTTTGCAAAGCTTGTCTTTATCTGTAGATCGGAGCAGTTTGGGAAGTCGGGGTTTGTTGTGGGTTTTTGGGGAGGTGATGGATTAACTGCAGTTGCAGTGATATATTTGTGGTGTTAGCGCGAGCTGCTTAAATTCAATTGACTTTTCTGGGAGTTTACAAGGGGGTATAAATGCAGAGTAAAGACTCCTGAAAACGGAAGAATTTAAAATGCAAAGAAATGAGACAAAACATGGCATGTGTAGACGAAATAAAGCCCCTTCATTTTTCAGACTGGTCAATAATACCAAAAAAACCAGACATGTTTGGGTCTGTGTGGCCTGAATGTTGTGTGCACACTCGGAGTGGTTGGGGGTTGAGCCAGGAGCTGGTGCAAATCGATGCTTTAATGTCCATTACTGCGTCAAAGCATTGATTCAAACTCGAAACAAATCAATCTTTCGCGTCTCTTTAAGGGGGAGCTCAGTCAGGAATGGTAAAGGAAACCCACCCAAAATGTGGGGTCTGCAGGCAGCGCTGTTACGGCTCTGAAATAACTTGGTTGTTGGGCAAACTGAGCATTAAGCAGAAGCAGGCTGTGAGTCTGGTCGCTGTCAGGGACCTGCAGACAGTGCTGTGGGTTCATAAATGCCCATTTTTATATAAACAAGCCCCTTAAGATGCCACGTGTGTCCGCTTTCTGGGGAGTTGTGGGTGACTGGAGCAAACCGTGTGCTTAAGAAGTTGTGGTGGCCCCT
Organism: Struthidea cinerea; assembly: GCA_013397865.1. Taxonomy (NCBI): domain Eukaryota; kingdom Metazoa; phylum Chordata; class Aves; order Passeriformes; family Corcoracidae; genus Struthidea; species Struthidea cinerea. The sequence goes on from VZTI01002577.1 coordinate 240,813, forward strand.
TGCAGAGAAAGAGGAAAAATTCATGTATTAAAGCCGAGCTTGAGCAATAGCGTTGCTAATTCTTTTAATGCGTGAATATTTCTGGTTTTATATTGCCTTTTGGTTGTTTCGGGGTGATTTTTGCTGGGCGGTTTCTCTGTTTCGTTGGGTTTTGTAGTGGCGGTGGTGGCGGTGTCGCTTTGCCCGAGTGTTTGGTGTGAGGCTGCAGCTCGAGCAGGGCGGCAGAGGGCGGCCTTGCTCCTTGTGCTGCTCTTCCCTCCTCCCGAGAGAGAAACGGGGATAAAAAGCGGGGAAAAGGGGAAGAACGCCGGGAGCGCCGCGTGTAAGGGAGCGGAGCAGGCGAGCACCCGCTGGGGAGGTGGCACAGGGGCCGCGGCATGCCCGAAACATCACTGCAAGCTCTGCTGGTAGCCCTGGCTCCGGGGCGAAAAGGAAAACAGCGGGTGCAGAGCAGAAATAAAGCGATTTTTGTGCGTGTGGAAAGGAGCCGAGGTGGTTGGGAAGCAGGCTGGGAGTTTGCACTCCCGTTCCAGCGCGCAGGAATCTGGAATGCGTTCCCTTCCTGCCGCACAATGCGGGGTTTGTGCCTTGAACCGATGTTGAGCCTTCCTGTTCTGCCACGAGGCCCTTCCACAGCGTGCCGGGTGCCCTCAGGGTGGGTTTGGACACCGGGATTTGTGTGCTGGGGTTGCAGAAACTCGGGAAGGGGGAAATGGCCCCGTTGCCTGGGCCAGGCTGCTCAAGGAAAGCAGAGGAGATGAAGCTGCAACACAAACAGTTCTCGCAGAGAAATCACCCGGGCACAGCACGGGGGGGACCGGGAGCTGCTGGAGAGAGGCCAGGGGAGGCTCCAGGATGAGCAGAGGGATGGAGCAGCTCTGCTGGGAGGAAAGGCTGGGAGAGCTGGGATTGTTCAGCCTGGAGAGGAGAAGCTTTGGGGGGACCTCACTGTGGCCTTGCAGGGCCTGAAGGAGCTGCAGGAAACATGGAGAGAGACTCTTTACAAGGGCTGGAGGGACAGGACACAGGGAATGGCTTCCCAGTGCCAGCAGGCAGGGATGGATGGGATATCGGGAAGGAATTGTTCCCTGGGAGGGTGGGCAGGCCCTGGCCCAGGGTGCCCAGAGCAGCTGTGGCTGCCCCTGGATCCCTGGCAGTGCCCAAGGCCAAGCTGGACATTGGGGCTTGGAGCAGCCTGGGACAGTGGAAGGTGTCCCTGCCCATGGCAGGAGGGTGGGGTGAGATGAGCTTTAAGCTCCCTTCCAACCCAAAGTCCTCTGTGATTACATAACAGATCAATACCAGCCTAGAAATTTTTCCTTCCTGACCACAGAGAAGCAGACCCAAAACACGCTTTGCCCTTGCAGCAGCTTCACTTCCAAGGGATTTTTTTCCCTTTAGGTTTGAGGAAGCTCCCAGTAGTTGGTATCATAATTCCCTAGAAGTGACAACTGTGCTGTTTTTCACCCAAACCAAAGATTGGGAGCTGGTGGGGACGAGGAGCTGGGTCAAACCTTCCCGAGGTGTTTGTGGTGGGGAAGAGGAGCTGGGGCAAACCTTCCCGAGGTGTTTGTGGTGGGGAAGAGGAGCACAGGTGAACCTTCCCGAGGTGTTTGTGGTGGGGAAGAGGAGCACAGGTGAACCTTCCTGGCATGTTTGAATACTCTGCTGTGGAAAGGGGTTAAGGTGGAGGAAAAGCAGCTGGGAATGGAACTGGAGTGAGGAGAACCCATGCGGGTGAGGAGGTGGAGCAGCGCTGGTGCAGTAAAGGAGCCTCTTGCTGCCTGCACCCCAGCTGGGGGTTTGGCTGCTGATCTGCAGCAGAAATTGAAGAAGGGTGAGGGTGAAAGCGCTGCCCACCTCCTGACTCACCCAGGGCACTCAGCTGAGAGATGTTGGTGGTGCTGAGGAAATCAGGCGAGTGCTGGTCTCTAATGCTCTGATGAGTAGAGCAATCAGTTCCTGCAAACAGTGACAGAGAAAACGGTGAATATAAACATTTTACACACTCTGAGAGCCCAACTTGATGGAGTTCTCCCAAGCATAAATAAGAAATCGCTGTAGAAGCCAGTGGAGCACTGTAAAACCTTTGTGAAGCCTGATGTGAGCCCCTGTTTGCAGATTGTGCCTGGATGATTCATGGATATTTCCTTGGTACTGTAACAAACCAGCTCCTCTGCGGGGTGCAGCCATTGATTCCGAGCCTCTAAACGATCACAGGGCTCAGCTCCCGAGGACAGAGCTTTTTGGGAAATGTGCTCTGAGAGGAAGGGTTTGGCATTGCTGGAATGGTGGCCACAAACACCTGTGGCTCCCTGAATGGAAGTCTGGTGCTCCAGTGGAATATTCACAGTTGCTCCAGACATGCAAATGTCAAAGACTTCAGGATAAATTCTGGCACAAATCTGTTTTTAAAAAGGAAGGTAGCTTTCAGTGCGGCTCAAAGAAACACCAGCCTGTTCTCCAGGCGTGCAAACCCCAGATTTAAAACCTGTGGTTTGTGTTTATTATTATAAATACCCGAAACAGCCAAATAATAATTTTTAATAAGCACAGGAATTAATCTGATTATATAAAGAGACAGGGCACTTGTTCTCAATGCATCATGAAATAATGGTAACACACTGGTTATTCTCATATCGGGGAGAGCGGAATTTGTGTTTATTTCTAATCCAATTTCAAATATAAATGAATTGTTTTGAAGGCTGGATAAATCAACCCAACAGACCAAGGCAATTATGGGAGGTGAGTGGTGCATTGCTGGCGAGGAGAGATAAGAAACACTACGGGGTCTGGCAGGGTGAGGAGAGGGAACACCCGGAATTGCAAATGCCCGGGGCTGCTGAGAGGTATGTCACCCTGGAACCCCTGAAGTGAAGGAATGGCATCAGACAGCCTCGGAATGGGGCTGCAGAAATGAGCTGCTATCAATTAATATAATTTGGGGGGTGGGGAAAGGAGCCTCTTGCTGTTCTCACCTTCCTGAGGGTTTTGCTTTCCACCTCTTGCAGCCAGAGCGCCGTGACTAAAACAATCAGCGCGGTGCAGAAGGCAGAGCAGGCCAGAGAGGGGAACAGCTGAAACTGAGGAGTTCAGCTGTGCTTGTGTCGTGGTTTCAGAGGAAACAGTGAAGGATTGCAGCTGTCTCATGGAACGAATCTCACTTTTGGTGAGCCCAAGTTTTTCCCAGCGTCTGACAAGGACCAGTGCTCTGGGAGAGCTGGGATTGCTCAGCCTGGAGAGGAGAAGCTCTGGGGTGGCCTCACTGTGGCTTTCCAGGGCCTGAAGGAGCTGCAGGAAAGATGGAGAGAGACTCTTTACAAGGGCTGGAGGGACAGGACACAGGGAATGGCTTCCCAGTGCCAGCAGGCAGGGATGGATGGGATATCGGGAAGGAATTGTTCCCTGGGAGGGGGGGCAGGCCCTGGCACAGGGTGCCCAGAGCAGCTGTGGCTGCCCCTGGATCCCTGGCAGTGTCCATGGCCGGGCTGGACATTGGGGCTTGGAGTAGCCTGGGATGGTGGAAGGTGTCCCTGCCCATGGCAGGGGGTGGGATGAGCTGAGATTTAAGGTCCCTTCCCACTCCTGGGTGCCCTGGGAGCTGTTGTTGCTGGCTAGAGTCCCACGTAAAGGCGAGCCAAAGGGTGATTTCACATGGAGAAGGTGTAGGACAGATGCAATGCAGGGAGGAATGCGTGGGGGGCAGTGAAGGGAACAGGGTCACTGAGCACAGGCTGTCCCCAGTGGTCCAGCTCTGGCTGATGAGAAGTGGGAGGAAGCTGGCCTGGCCATCCCAGCCATCCATCCCCCTGTGGAAATCAGACCCAGCGCACGGCTCCCACCTTCCTTCAACTGTTTCAGCTTCCCCCAGTCCTGCAGAGATGTGTGTGGGAGCAGAATGAACCTGTTTTCCCAGCAACATCAACCGAATTGATGGTTTTTCCAGACTTCACCTCTGTTGCATCCTGGATCTCACGGCTCCACGACTCAGTCTGCTTCCTTACATCTCATTTAATTGGTCCCTGGGTTCATTTGCTGGTTGCTTATGGCTGAAAGCAAAAGGAAAACCGCATTTCCAGGGCCTGCCTTGTCTAAATGCTGCTTTTGCTCTACACAGGCAGTGCCCTGGGACTGTGAGAGAAGCAGGGCATGGGCAGTGTTTAACTGTAGTAACTGCAGAGAGCACCGAGTGTTTATTTTGGCAGCTTGCGGAACAAGTTTCTGCTTAGTCCGAGCCTAAGGAGGCTTCCCAAGGCAGCTGAATCGTTTTGAAGCCGTTTCTGGCTTAATCCAGCCCAGAGGAAGAAGTGTTTGAGCTCTGCCTGTGTCTGATCTTGCTGGGCAGTCCAGCCTTTTCTGGAAAGTGGGAAAAATGAACTGGTTACTTGAGGTGTGTCTGGACAGCAGGGATCGGGATCATGGTGCTGCTTCCCACAGCAGGGATCGGGATCATGGTGCTGCTTCCCACAGCAGGGATCGGGATCATGTGTTTGGTCCTTCCTGGAGAAAGCCCGGCCCCAAGGGTGTCATTCAGGCTGAGGATGTGGGAAGTGCTCCCAGGAATCCCACAGCATTCCCTTAACCCTGAAGGGCTGTGGGGACCCACTGCCACCACGTGCAGCCAGCTGGTGGGGTGAGCTGCTGGAAATCCAACTTTCCATGTGATCATGGGAGGAAAAAAACTCCTGCTTTTTGGAGGGCAGAGCTTTCTGCAGATGTGTGGGCAGGGATGGTGGGAATAGGGTCTTGTTAGTGGGGAGAAGAAGTCAGAGGGATGGTTTTGGTTGCTCTGATGGAAGGAACAAGCTTTGAAGGGCTTGTTGCACTTCTGGCTGTTGAGAAGGATTTTTTTGGTGCCATTTTTCTTTAGAACTCTCAGTGAGATGAGTGACGCTCATGCTGCTCCAGCTCTGCAGCCCAGCCAGCAGGAAGCACAGCCCCCAGGCTTTGCTCCAGCCTGGAAAAACAATGAGGGGAGGGGTGTCTCTTACCTTGTACTGACAGGAGGTGCTTTAGGCCATCTCTTCTTTCCAGGCAAAGAGCCCACAAAGGAGAATTTAAATCTTCAGTATGATGTGACACGTGCTGGAAACCACCGTGTTACCTGGAGAATCCTCTGCTCTTCCACGCTCCCAATGTCTGCTCCTTCGGCTTTGCATGGCACGAACATTCATTTTTGTGTTCTGCGTGTCCCTAATGTGATATAAAACGCTAAATGCATTACAACTGCAGAACAGCACATTGTTATTTTTTCCTTCGGCTTCTTCTGCAGCAAGTAATTTTTTGTTCCATTAATAAGCCTCATGGTGTTTTTCTTTCCCTTCTCGTGCACTCTAGCCCAGATTCATCCTGGGAGCGTTTCCTAGGCAGGCTGAAATGGCTGCGTGATCTTCACACTTCTCAGTGTTCCTTACTGAGCATGGAAGGAACCGATGCACTAAAGGAAAATCATCAGGATAATCCAGTTTAGATGTTGATTTGACTTCCAGCACGCAGGGATCAATGGGGTTTAAATGACAGTGCTCAGAGCTGGAGATCTCCATCCATTTGTGGGGGGGAACAAATGGCTTTCAGCTCTGTCTTAGAGGCTCTGGAAAGGACCAAAATAGGGAGGAGGAACATCCAGTGTCATGAGAAAATAGGTCTTGTTTTCCTGGGGGAAAGAGGCTGAAGCACTCCCCAGATATTGTCAATTCCTGCTCCTTGGTCTTGGCGAGGCTGCTTTGACACAGTAATTTCAGCTTCATCCTCATCCCTGGGGGCTGAATGAGTTCCCAGCTGCCCCCTGTAAATCCGTAGGGCCCTGGGCACTTTGGGGCAAAAGGAATAGTCAGGTGTGCCCATGTTTCAGTAGGTGGCACTCCTTGCTCTGCCTCGGGGACTGCCGTGGATTTTGGGGATGTGCTGGAATAGCAGGTGGCATCCCACGGGGGAGGCGTGGTGGCCCTCAGGTGTGACTGCACCTCGAGTTGGTTACAAGGCGCTTTTTGCAAGGGTTCAGCTGCTGTGCTGCTTTCCTCGAAATGTTCCTGTGTTTTCGTCATTCCTTCTCATCATAAAGGTGTTGCTGTGACTGCGCAGGCAGGGAAGGAATTTGGGTGTGTGCCAGTAGCAGGCAGAGCCCTGCAGGTCACACACCTTCCCAGACCTGCACAAAGCCCCCACCAGCAGGATAATCCATCACAAAATCCAGCCGGTTCGACTTTCTGCCACGGGCTGATCTGCTCCTGCAGATACTTCGGGAAAAGAGAAGAGTGGATTAGGCAGGGAAGAAACACCACATCCAGGAGGAGGAAAATGTTTATGTATGTGGTCAGTGATGCATGTCCAGCCTCTCTGTCCGTGCTGTCCTGGCCAGCTGGAGCAAGGTGACATTTGCCCGTCAGGGATCCCGCCGGCTCCCTGAGCCTTGTCTCGGGAATCTGGGGAGGTGTTTGCAGGATAGACAGTGCTCAAATACAGTTTCAGCTTGGAAGATGGCAGCTGAGTGGGTGCATTTGGTGACAGATGATCCCTGAAAAGGTTCAGAAGCAGAAGCTATTAAAACCCCGGAGCTGTGCAGAGAGGAAATATTGTGAGTACAGCAGAGAGGAGAAACATCCCTGCTCCGTGTGATTCCCACCAGCCAGCCCTGGCGTGGCGTGCTTTGGGGCAGATGTCTGCAGATGCTCTTTTTTTTGGCTTCCCACTCGACATCCAGCCACACTCTGGCAGTGGAGGGAGCAGGAAAAGGCTTTGGGAAGTTCACAGCCAAAGGCTTCCTTAAGCTGCGAGCAGCTTCACCCTGTCTTCCCGACACCAAGCCAGTTGGTGCATTCCTGCCATTCTTCTCCCTAAAGCTGTTTCTTTCCATTCCCTGGATCAAGCAGACAAAGCAGCTGCTCTGTCGAGCCTGAGATTTATTTATTTTTTTTTAAATTTAGTTTACTGGGAGCTTTAAGTTGAAAGGAATGGGATCATAGGATTTATTTGTATTGGAGCGGGGTGGTACCCTGGGATCCCCGAGATCACACCCCAGGCTCTGTGCTTGCCTCATGGGTTCTTTGGGGGAGCAGGGAACTGCCAGAAATAGGCAACTGCTGGCTGACTTCCCATGGCAGAGCTCTGCTGTGGGGTTGTGAGGGCCTTTGGGCTGCTTTGGCTACATCTTTAAACCAGGGAACGCCGGCCTTGGACATGACAGCTGCTGGTTATGGTCCCAAATCTAAACCTGTGCCATAAAAATCTCTCTCGAGACCCCAAGGGTCTAATGAAAATCTGCTTCCCACCTGGAAATAACCATATATTTGAGATACACTCAGCTCAATTCCTTGACAGCTTTATGTGCCGTAATTTATCCTGGTTTTCTGTGGATCCTTTCTGTTCTGGGGCACTGTTGTCTCAGTCCCAGGCTGTAACCCTCTCATAGAAACAAAGTAATGTTCTTTTACGGCCTGTCACTGAGAAATTATGCACCAGTTTCCCCCCAGGGCTGCGGTTCTTTTGAAAGCTGGTGGGCTTCAGGTAACTGTATCACCTCTCCCTCCTGCAGACTTCACTTCTGCAGGGAGGAAAGCAATAAAACTTGAAGCGTGTTAGCTGAACGCTGTTAAAATATTTTATGTATCACTGATTCCTAGTTTGTAGGCAGCAGGAATGCATCTGTTTAATGCCTGTTGTCTTTAGAATGGAAATGTTCAGCAGATACTTGGTACTTTTCCAGGTTCCCAGTGAGTTATGTGAGATGGAAGCGGAGGGAATAGACAGTTACAAACGCTGTCTGGGTTTGAACCTGTGGAAACAACCGGGGGGCTTGTGCCTGGCACAAATGGATCAAGGGGGGACTGAAAACTGAAGCGTTTTGCATAACCCAAGGTTTTTTCCCCCCCTTTTCATGTGCATCTCGAGAAATTTGGGACAAAATGCATGAAGAACTTGCGAAGCCTCGTGTCTGTGAGCAGAGGCCAGGCCCTTTCCAACAACAGCACGGAGCAGGGAGCAGTTCTCCCGGCTCATCCATTCTCTTTTCTACATTTATTTTACAAAGACCAGCTGCAGGTTGAAAGCTGGAGCCTTGGACTTGGGCAAGTGCCGGTGTGTAACAGGGAAAAAAATCAAAGGGCAAACCCAAAGGAGCTCAATCCCATAATCGGGGCTGGCATTCCCAGCTTGTGCCTGGCCTGTGAGGTCTAGACACAAACACGTAGGTGCCACCCACCTCCAGAAAACATATTCAGGGCTGCATCCTCCTCCTCCTCCCCAAATCAGACTCCCCGAGAGGGAACAGAAACAGCTGCTGAAAACCTCGGAGCACAAAACTGTGCCGGTGCCCTGGTGCTGCAGGAGCTTTTGTTGTGGGGTTCCTGCACCCAGCTGGGCTCTGGGGCTTTCATCCCTGGCTCCTCCAGGCTGGGTGATTTTATCAGGAGCCCCCAAACCAGCTCACATCCCCCTGTTTCTTCCCCAGAGAGCCAAGGCTGCGGCTGTGCTGTCAGGGTGAGCATCGCTGGCCCTTCACCGCCTGGCAAAGGGAAGAACCCAGAACCATTTGGCAGCGAGGGCTCGGCTCGGCCGCTGCGGCTCGTTGATTTGATTCTGTCATTTCTGTGCTGCAGCCCCGTGGGCTGTATGGCAGAGGTAGGGCCGCACAGAAAACCCGAGTGCACGAAGGAAAACCCCGTGCTCTGGGAAAGTCCGATCGGGTTTGGTACGGCAGAAACTTGTGCTTTCACGTGGGTATTTGGGGCAGGCAGAAAATCTCCCAGGTTTTAAGTTAGGGGTTTTTTTTTTAGTGCTCTGAAAGCCAGATGCCCTGCCTCCAGGCTTCTCCAGTGCAGGCAGACTTGACCGATATTCCCATGAAAATCTGGGTTTTTGGAGCCCGGAGCTTGCTGAGACTTGAGGAGGAGCCATGCCAGGCGCTGGCTTGTGCTTCCAGTCAGAGAAGACAACAAAAATCGGCTCTTTAAAAGCAAAGTAAAGGGGGGATAAGTTCTTTAAGGAGAAGTGGCACCTTGAGTGGAGCAGAGGAGGGAGGGAGGGGAGCGCGGCCGCGCCGGCAGCGGGACGGCAGGGCAGGTCCGCGGCTCGGACCTGTGTGCTGACCTCCAGCAGAAGGCCGGGAGGGCAGGCACCGGGAGCTGCTCCCGGCCGGCCCCCTCCCTCCTCGGCAGCCCGCGGGGCGTGGGCGGCGCGGGGCGCGGCGGGGCCGGCGGGAGGGAGCGGGGCGAGCATGTG
>VZTI01002577.1:260501-289582 GCA_013397865.1 Struthidea cinerea
CTGGAGCAGGTTCACTCCTGGAGCAGGTTCATTCCTGCAAGGACTGTGGCTGTGGGTAAGGCCATCCTGGAGCAGGTTCACTCCTGGAGCAGGTTCATTCCTGCAGGGACTGTGGCTGTGGGTAAATCCATGCTGGAGCAGGTTCACTCCTGGAGCAGGTTCATTCCTGCAGGGACTGTGGCTGTGGGTAAATCCATGCTGGAGCGGGTTCACTCCTGGAGCAGGTTCATTCCTGCAGGGACTGTGGCTCCCCGAGAAGGCCGTGCTGGAGCAGGAGCACCCCAGAGTGAGTGTGGCTATGGATAATCACACCGCAGCAGGTAAATCCCTGGAGGGTGTGGCTGGTGGATGAGGTGGCAGCTGGAGCAGGTACATCCCTAAGGGACTGGGGTCGCTGGATAGGCCCAAGCAGGGGCAGGAGCAAGAGCAAGGGGAGGAGTTCACCTCAATGTTAAACTTCACACTCCGGTCCAAAGGGACCGGGGTGGAGACAGTAATGGACACACCTTTAAGAAGTTGTATCTGGGATTGGAGTTACACCTTGTGGGAATTACTATAGCGGGAATCCCTTGCTGGGAGCAGGGGAAGGCTTCCCTGCAGCATCAGTGCCCTTTCAGTGGCAGTGACTTGGAGCTGTATTGTCACAAGGTCCCTCTGCACGCCCTGCGCTGGCTCGGTGACATCCTGGGCACCTCCGTGCCCTGCCCCAGCTCCAGAGGCTCCGTGTGAGTGTTTAGCATTACCTGTCCTTGTTACAGCCCTGCCTGTGGATCAGACAACAGCCAGGCCTCACTGGTGGGGAGGATCCAGACAAAGAGTGGGATAAATCCGTAAGAAACGTGGGAGTGTGTGTGCGCCTTCGTACGCAGCTCGTGTCTGAGTCCTGGAACAGGGCTGTGCATCCAAACTTGGCAGATACTCTAACGCTAACCGGGGGGTGTGTGTAATACCTATTGTTTCTCCTCACGCCTCCTTGCACGTTTAAATCCTGTTCAGACAGCGACTGCACAAAGGGGAGAGCATCTCCTGCTCGTCAGATCCGTGATTGCTTTCTGTGCTCCCGGTGGAAGGCCGGCTCTGCGAGGCACGGGCGGGAAGCGAAGGCTTCTCTCCGTTAGCACTGTGCCCGAGCACTCGGACGGGGATACCAGGATAAGGAGCACGTTGGGAGAGCCCAAGGCAGGCAGATCCTCCGGTTTTCCCTGAGCTTCCCTTGTCCAGGGCACGGCTGGGAGGAAGCCAGAGCCGCTTGAAGTTGGACTGCGACTGAAGTGTCCCCACTCCTGCTCGGAGGAGGGACACAGCTGGGACAGCTGTGCTTGCACACATTCTGGTGACATTCTGCTGCTTTCTAAGCGACTCTGACAGGTATCTCGGAGTCACAGCCTGCCTTGGCAGGAAGGCTCCTGTGGCCTTTTCCTGCATCAGTGCTGGGTGGATGCTGTAGTGCAGTCTGGATTCCCAAGGGAACGCTAACTATCCATCTGACCTCCCTCCACTCATGTGCTGCGTTTGTCGCTGTGCCTGCAGGAGGGTTTCCAGCAGGCACAGCAGGCTGGGATCCCTGAGCGCGGTGACTCGTGTGCCACCGCTGTTTGTTGGGATTCGGCACTGGGAGAGTGACTTTGGGCTCTGTGAGGGGACAGACCCGATCTCTGCCCGCTTCACTTTCTGTTTTGCAAGTGCTGTTCTTTCCTCATCAACCACCCTGGCAGGTGCTTCATGTCTTGTCCATGACTGGGAACAAATTATCCCGTCCCTCATGAATCCCCAAGTTTTTCCCCTTTGGACTTTGTGCAAGGATGAGTGTTAACGTGATCTAGGTAGGCAAAGCGACTCCAAAAGGGAGATCATCGATCAAATCTCAGCTCTTTGGGTTTGTGCTGTTACTCCTGCACAGACAAAACAGGTGTTGGGAGTTTTTTTAAAATGGTTTTATAATTTGAAAGCCAAAAATAACTCAGATAGGAAACCACCAGCGTGGTGCTAAGAGCATCACTTGGGATGTACAAATCTGGGTTAAGCATTATCCCAGTGTTTGCAGGTACAAATGGAGAAGCTTCCACAGGGATTGAGGCTGCCCCGTCAGCATGGTGAGGACAAACACATGGGAGAGCAGCTGGAAACAGGGCAGAGCCAGGGACAGATGTCACACACGTGTCACCTCTGGAGCACAGTGGCTCTCCATGCTCTCCTTGTTCTGGCTGGAATTCCATCTGTGAGCTATAAAGGACTTTTTCAATGGCAGGTTTACTCTATACCCACTTGTTTTTTCAACGTTTTCCACCACAAAAGGTTCTTGCTGTGGTCTGTGATGGGCAAGTGTTATAAAATTGAGTCACATTATTTGTTTAAGCTCGCTGGGCACAAAAATTTTGGCTGCAGGGCTTTGAAGGCTCCTGCTTGATAAATACAGCTGAACCATATTCAGAGCATTGTGGCAGAGTTGTTGAATTGATGGAAAACACATGAATATGTAGCGAACAAAAGGTAAAGCTTAGTGAAGCTGTGCTGGCAGGGTGCAGGATCGGGAAGGGGGACTTGGGACAGCTGCCTTGGGCACTGGAGCAAAGCAGAAGCTCAGGTTAAGTCTGGAAAATATGGATGCTTGTGTAATATACCCAGAATGGGATCCTAACAGGGATTTGGAGTTTTAATATACGCTGGAGGAGCCTTCTGAGGCTGAGGTGCTTCCTGGGAAGCCTTCAGCTCCATTACCTATCCAGATTTCCTTGGTCAGCAGCTGAAATATTTTGTGTCTTTGCTCATAGTGAAGAAATTATATATCGTGGGGAGATAATATTCCATGCCTATTCCAAGCTTCTTAATGGAATTTTTATCAGTTCCTCTGAAGAACGGGATGCACAAAAAAGCTGCCTGGCTGTCAGGCTTTTGCTCTGTGGCTCTTTTTAGAGCTGCCTTGGCTTTCTCCGCGTGACTTCCCAGTAAAACGATGAGAGGGACCATCCCACCCTAAATTCCAAGTGTCTGCAGCCACCAGGTGACATCAAATCCCTCAGACACCAAGGGACAGGCAGGGCAGGCCTGCAGGGTGCAGGCCCTGAGCCCCCTTTGCTGATGCTTCAGACCCATGGCTGGCACATGTCTCCCTGCTCAACAGTTGTTTTCTTTTTCCTTCCACCAGTATCTGCTCACTTTAAACCTTTCTTGTGCTCGGTGTTTTCAGAAGACCTAAAAGCTGTTTTTTTAAATCTGTTTGGGCTGCGGATCCTGAGCTTACTCAGCCACAGCCGCTCGGTGCCCTGACACTATTTTCTCCAGGATTGCTTTGTCGACTCAAGTGCACTTTGCTGCAATGCAAACATCGAGGATAAAAGGCAGCCACCTCAGCAAATTAGCGTGAAAGCACTGCAGAACAACTGCAGATGTGTATTTTGGTGTTTTGGTCTTCTTAAGAGTCAAAATCTCTCCTTCTGCCTGTGGCCTGTGCTTCTTAAAGAGTATTTGTTGTGCAGGGAGGGCTTTTGAAGAGTTAAATCAATTGTCTCTTTGTGGACTCATCTGAAGGGTAAATCAGATGCTGCATTGACAGGGATCTGCCTGCATGGTAAAACTTCAGGCAAGGTTGGATTTAAGTGATTCTGGAAAAAAAAATCAGTCATGGATCATTTAAAACCTCTCTTAGGAGGAAAGGCTGGGAGAGCTGGGGGTTCAGCCTGGAAAAGAAGGCTCTGGGTAGACCTCAGAGCCCCCTTCCAGTGCCTAAAGGGTCCAAGAGAGCTGGAGAGGGACCTGGGACAAGGGATGGAGGGACAGGACACAGGGAATGGCTTCCCAGTGCCAGAGGGCAGGGATGGATGGGATATTGGGAAGGAATTGTTCCCTGGGAGGGGGGGCAGGCCCTGGCACAGGGTGCCCACAGCAGCTGTGGCTGCCCCTGGATCCCTGGCAGTGTCCAAGGCCAAGCTGGACACTGGGGCTTGGAGCAGCCTGGGACAGTGGGAGGTGTCCCTGCCCATGGCAGGGCTGGCACTGGATGGGCTTTGAGGTCCCTTTAACCCAAACCATTCTGGGATTCTGTGATTCTGTTCTAATCTTCATAATGAAAAATTTTTCCTCTACATGCTACAGGTGTCCAGGTGTGCAGTCCTATTAAAAAAAAAAGTAACAAAGAGGTAAAACCGCCCTGAAAATACTCTGAAGGGTTATAATGCTTTTTAAACAAGAATCCCAAAATGCCCAATCTTATTTCTGGTTCCTGTCCGTGAAGGCTTTTCTGAGCAGCAGCCTCCACTCTGAGTGCAGCTGGTTGAGAAACCTCCCTTTCAGCAGCAGCCGGGTGGTGTGGAATGAAAGAATTAATTAACCTGGTGTGGAATGAGAGAACTTCATAAACCTGGTGTGGAATGCAATAATTAATCAGCCTGTGGCCAGCCTGACAGAGCAGCCACCTGATGTGTCCTGTTTGGTTATCAGGGGCTTGGTTCCCGGCCAGGCACGGCTGAGTTCAGCTCCTTTGTGTAAGGCTGAGGTGAAAAGCTCCTTCTTTCTGCTGGGGCTTTAGCAGGAAACGGAATTTTTTCATACTTCAGACTCAGGAGAGTGGTCATGGGCACGTAGTGGTAGAAATTTCTGCTGGGGAACAAAAGCAAATTCCTCATCAGAGAATGTAATCAAATGGTGATGCTGCAGCTGGCTCCTCGCGGCCTCTGCACGCAGACAAAATAGCAATGTAGTAGGGAGCAAATGTTTGCTGAGTTAACTGGGCTATATTTAGGTGCCAAATAAACACATTTCTGCTTTGGACCCTCCCCCTCACACCCTCAAAGCTGCTTTTTGGGCTGTCTGCAAATGTCTTGGCTGTTGGTGGCTTCTGTTCCCTGAAAAAGGAGGGACTGGGAGCGGCGGGGGAGAGACCTCTCGCCCAGCTGAACGTGGGAAAGGCAAGTGCTGGGCACACAGTCCCCGTGCCCAGCCTTGTCCCCTCCTCAGCGCTGTCTGCACAGGCTGGCTGAGGTACAGAACCCGAAACCCCCAAACCCTTCCCTGTGTGGGCCCTCGGGAATCTCAGGGGGTTTAACCAGGCCAGGCGCTGGTGCTGCCCCTGGGTCAGGGCAACCCCCGGGATCAATCCAGGCTGGGGATGAGCAGCTGGAGCAGCCCTGGGAGAAGGACCTGGGGGTGCTGTGGGTGAGAGCTGGGACCCAGAACCCCCCCATGCCCTGGGCTGAGCCCCCAGCGTGGGCAGCAGGGGAGGGGGGATTCTGCCCCTGTGCCCCTGTGCTCAGCTGAGACCCCACCTGCAGAGCTGCCCCAGCCCTGGGGCCCAGCACAGGGAGGGCCTGGAGCTGCTGGAGAGAGCCCAGAGGAGGCTCCAGGATGAGCAGAGGGATGGAGCAGCTCTGCTGGGAGGAAAGGCTGGGAGAGCTGGGATTGTTCAGCCTGGAGAGGAGAAGCTCTGGGGTGACCTCATTGGGACATTCCAGTGCCTGAAGGAGCTACAGGAAAGATGAAGAGAGGTTCTTTACAAGGGGTGGAGGGACAGGACACAGGGAATGACTTCCCAGTGCCAGAGGGCAGGGCTGGATGGGATATTGGGCAGGAATTGTTCCCTGGGAGGGTGGGCAGGCCCTGGCACAGGGTGCCCAGAGCAGCTGTGGCTGCCCCTGGATCCCTGGCAGTGCCCAAGGCCAGGTTGGACATTGGGGCTTGGAGCAGCCTGGGACAGTGGAAGGTGTCCCTGCCCATGGCAGGGGTGGCACTGGGTGGGCTTTAAGGTTCTTTCCAACCCAAACCATTCTGGAGCTCTGTGTCCACTGTGGCCTTATTGATCCATATAAAAAGCAGGAGCGGAAAAATCAGCATCTTCCCTTCCCTGCTGCATTTTGCATCCCATTTTCCCCTGCAGCAGGCTCTTTTCCTGGCACTGCTGTTGGGACTGATTGTACAGTTAGCCCTTTATTCATGTGTGCATAAATTTGACTTCTTTTAAAGGAAGCAGCTCCTGTAATCGCCTTGCCAGAACAGATTAGGAGAGGGAGTGTGCAGATCACAACACTCCTCTGCTGCCTTTGACGACGAGGATTTCATCAGCCTGCTTGAAGTGCTGCTTGCAGCCCCAGGGGTGGCCAGAGAGCAGCAGGAAGTTCATTTATTCCTTTATTTTTTCCTCTTCAGGCATACTTTACGCTGTTCGTATATTTTTGCCTCCTAATTCACAACAAGCTGGGGAGTTCGGGGCGCCCAGTGTTGCAGCTGAGGAGGAGAGAATTGTGGTCAGCACAAGGTTTGCTCTGCCCATCACTGCAGGCTCTGCTCTGGCTGTTTCAGTGCTGATGAGTTTTTCTATCCCAGAGAACGCCTTGACTATAATTGCTTCACAAGCACGGGCACTTGGTGATTAGAAATTACTTTTCATTCGTGATTAAATAGCAAGGCACAGTCTTTAACAAAAACAGGGCACTTAAAATTCCGGTGTTCGCGTTTAAGGGACGTTGATTTTCACAGGCAGAAAAGCTGTTCCCGAATTTCCACCTGAAGAACAAACATTAATGCAGATATAGGTTAATGACAGGTTGATTTAAGGCTTTCTTTTCCTATTAACCCGAGGGGAAATCACACAGCAATCTTCAAAATTGGGTTTATGTCTGTTAGAGGCGTGCTAATGATGTGAAGAGTTTTGAATAGTTAAAATTCAGGTTAGAAACTTTATGTGGGTTTGTTTTGTTTTTTGTTTTTCTTTTGTTAACCTGAAGGCTTTGTGGAGCCCAGCTTGATTGTTGGGGAGCTGCTCACTTGGCGTTTCTGCTGAGCTTCCAGCTGGGAGTGCTGGGCATATCTGTCCAGAAAAATGGAACTAGAGCACCTGCAGGGAGTAATTCTGCCTTTACAGACTTCTCTGAGCTGCTCTGGGGGAGAATATGATAACCAAACTCAGGAGATCCCTCGCTCAGCCTGTTTTTGGTTGTACCTGTGTTCTCTGACGTCGGCTCGGTGGCACAGGACAGCCCGCAGCTCCCAGACACCCACCAGCCCACGGTGGAGGTCATCAAACACAAAATGCCACCAGAATTCAGGTTCCTGCACGGGTCCGGCTGAGGAATGGCTCCTGTGCTGCGGCTTCAGGGCAAGGCACAGCATTCAGCTGGGAATGGTGTGGTTGGGGTGGGCTTAGATGGGATTGCTGTGTTTGCTCCTTGGTTTGCAGTGTTCCTGGGGGCCCTGGACGGCCTTTGTGCAGTACCAGCAGCTCCACAGGTGCTGTACCTTGGATTTGAGCTGTCTCTGCCCCACTGTGCTGTGCCTAGATGGGATTTCTGTGTTTGCTCCTTGGTTTGCAGTGTTCCTGGGGGCCCTGGACGGCCTTTGTGCAGTACCAGCAGCTCCACAGGTGCTGTACCTTGGATTTGAGCTGTCTCTGCCCCACTGTGCTGTGCCTAGATGGGATTTCTGTGTTTGCTCCTTGGTTTGCTGTGTTCTGGGGGCCCTGGATGGGTTTTGTGCAGTGCCAGCAGCTCCACAGGTGCTGTACCTCGGATTTGAGCTGTCTCTGCCCCACTGTGCTGTGCCTAGATGGGATTTCTGTGTTTGCTCCTTGGTTTGCTGTGTTCCTCAGGGCCCTGGATGGGTTTTGTGCAGTGCCAGCAGCTCCACAGGTGCTGTACCTCGGATCTGAGCTGTCTCTGCCCTGCTGTGCCGTGCCGAAATCACCGCTCTGACCACAAAACCTGTTTATTTGCGATTGCTGTTCAGTGGATAAAGATTAAACCAGGCTGCTGCTTCTCGCAGAACTGAGGAAGATTTGAGCACTGGCAGCTCTTGAATCCTTGTCTGACCTCATGTGAAATTCATGTGGAAGTATGGGTCCCTCAGGACATCATTCCAGTACAGCAAGATGGCAGAGATACGTCTGAAGGCAACGTTTTTGTCCAGTTTAAGCCTCTTAAACCTTGTTTAGCCCCCTCCTCAGCCCCAACCCCCTGTGCTGTTCCTGGCAGCTTTTCTCCCTGCCCACAAGATAATGCCAGGCTTTCTCCTGCCGTGAGGGCCGAGCAGGATTTATGGCTGTGGCTTATCCAAACAACCTGTAAAAGTGTTATAGAGTGTTTAAAAAATAATCTTTGTTATAATTCAGGTGAAGAACAAACACTTGCATTCTCCTCCGTGTGCACAGACCTTAACTCAGAATGGGGGGGGAGAAAAGACATTATTGGGAGAAATTTCTGTTTTCTCTCTGAAAGGGGCTGTTGAAATGAAATACTCTTGTTTTAAAAACACCGAGATGTTAAGGCTCCACAGACTGCACACGGTTTGCTTGACCTTTATAAACAGAACAGCCTTGTCTCTCTATTGGAAAACAACAAAAAAAGCCCCTGAAAGCAGCATGCAGATTTATTAACCAGCACAGAGAGGAACTGTTAGATTTTATTCCCTGAGCAGGAAGGCAGATTGTCCAAGGAGGGTTTGGAGAGAATAGCACCACACACAGCAGCTTTTTGGGATGGCTGTCCCCCCCCCAAAAAAAGCAGATCCGTGAAAGTGGCAGGTGGAAAGTGTTGCATTCCTGAGGTCTCCTGCGAGAGTTGCAGTTTGGGAGGAAGGAAATGCTGGGATGGGTGAGCACCTTGTGAAGTTGGCCTCAAACTGTGCCAGGGAGGTTTGGATTGGATACAGGAAAAACTTCTCCATGGAAAGGGTGGTCAGGCATCGGAAGGGGCTGCTCAGGGAGGTGGTGGAGTCCCCATATCCCTGGAGGTGTCCAAGGAAGGCCTGGATGTGGCACTGGGGGCATTTGGTGAATGTGGTGGTGCTGGGCTGATGGTTGGACTCGATCTTAGAGGGGTTTTCCAACCTCAGTGGTTCTGTGATGGGAAGTGAGTGCTGCCAGCTGCTGGAATCACACGCCGGAGAGGGAAAAACCATGGGAATTGAAATCTTAGTGTTGCCTTTAGCCGCCATTTAGAACCACTGTACCTAACGGGCACCGGGGCTACAGATGGGTAAAGACCTGGTAATTTTATTCTTGGAATAGATGGGGAAAAATCATGGAATTGCTAAGGTTGGAAGGACCTTAAAGCCCATCCAGTGCCACCCCTGCCATGGGCAGGGACACCTTCCACTGTCCCAGGCTGCTCCAAGCCCCAGTGTCCAACCTGGCCTTGGGCACTGCCAGGGATCCAGAGGCAGCCACAGCTGCTCTGGGCACCCTGTGCCAGGGCCTGCCCACCCTCCCAGGGAACAATTCCTTCCCAATATCCCATCTATCCCTGCCCTCTGGCAGTGGGAAGCCATTCCCTGTGTCCTGGCACTACAAAGTGGGTCCAAGCAAGCAGAATGTCACAGTTCCCTTAGCTGGAGGAGGTGGAGTCCTCTTCTTAGTGTTCCGTAATGGAGAATCCCAGGAGTTCTCATTCCTGGAGGGAAGCTGTCTCACAGGGACACAGTGAAAGTGCTTTTCCAAAATCTGCCTGTGCGTCACAGCTGCCTGAAATGCTTTGTGAGGTGAGCAGAGGTGTTTCATTTCAGGTAACGTGGATCTTAGTGGGTGAAACAGGGGTAAATAAACCGAATTCCACTGGAAATAAAGGATTTTTTCAAATGTGCTGCAAAAGGAGATGTGGAATGCAGCCCCCGGGACGAACAACAGCCCGCACAGGGTTTGGCTGCTTTTTCTTGGGTTTGAGTTTTCCATTGCGCTCTGGCTGCTGTTGCTGTTTGGGAGAACAGGCTGAATTTAGATTTTTAAAAAGAACGCTCAAAGCTGTGCTGTTTTCTCACTGACCTGACAGGCTGGAATGTTTTTTTCTGTAAGCTCACTAAAGGAAGGTGTGTTTTCCAAGAATTCCCATGCCAGTTAATTCCACTGTTCAGTGTTTAAAACAGGCTTGGGCTGATCCCTCCAATCACCTGCACTCCTCAATATATGGGATGTATATGGGATGTATATGGGATATTAGCATTTATGCCAAGAGTTTATGTCTGCTTTTGACTTTAGAAAAGAATTGTTACCTTTAAAATGCACTTAAATTTCAAACGGCACTTTTTGGGCCTGTTGGGATGAAACTGGATCTGAATTGTTTCAGTTCCCTGCAGTAGTTCCTGTTTCCTCCACAGAGATAACTCTGCTCCTTGGCAGGAATGCTTTCTCCATCCCTTTTTAGCCATTTCTGTGTATTCCTTCGTGTAAATATTTCCCCAGCGCAGCCTGCGGAGCCTGGAACGGACTCGGAGCACGGGAGAGCCGCAGCAGGGCTTTGCAGAAAGTGAACGAGGTTTCTTTCCTAGTCCTGTGAAATATTTGGGACAGAGGAAGGGAGCTGTTTCCCTGGAAACCCTCGTGTGCTGTACTGGAAGAAACACCATTTCTGTCTCCTTGTGATGCCCTGATGTCCCGTTCTGCTTTTTGTTGTGGTTTGGTTTTGCTTCGTTATCATGGAATCCCAGAAGGGTCTGGGTTGGAGGGCCCTCAAAGCCCATCCAGTGCCCCCCCTGCCATGGGCAGGGACACCTTCCACTGTCCCAGGCTGCTCCAAGCCCCAATGTCCAGCCTGGCCTTGGACACTGCCAGGGATCCAGGGGCGGCCACAGCTGCTCTGGGCACCCTGTGCCAGGGCCTGCCCACCCTCCCAGGGAACAGTTCCTTCCCAATATCCCACTAAATCTGATGCAAGGTCCCTCTGCTATTTCCTTCTTCCTTTCCTCTTCTGCCTCATTGAACCCTCGGGGTCCTTCTGGCTCCTTGCAGCCCCATTCCCAGCATGAGCATTTCTCCTGGCCGGGGGCTCAGCTTCCTGCTTTGTTCTGGCTGATGTTTGTTCTGCTGCCCCATGGAAGCAGTGGCATAGCCAGGGGCTGGGACTTGCAGGGGGAGCAGGAGGGGAGAAACCGTTTGGCAGAATGGTGGAAGGAAAGGAAAGAGAAATCCACGGTGCTCTCTGCACCAGGAATGGCAAATGAGGCACTCGGACGGAAAGGGAATGTGATCCAGCGCTGCTGCAACGGGAGCCAGCGTTTTGGAGCTGGGAGATGGTGTGGGAAGGTGATGAGACACGAGGGTGGTGGAAAGGGGAGGGTTAAGTGCAGGGTGGTAATGCAAGGGGAAAGCAAGCAATCCCACAAGTACATTCTGGGAGCAAAGCTCGTTTTCTGCTCGTGTGGTGCAGATAAAGGTAACTTAATTATCTGCCCTCCTCTGGCTCATTTTTTTCTGTCACCGTTCTCAGCCTCAAGACCTGGTTCTTCTCTCCGGTGCCCTGTTCGGAGCTTTCCTCTGAGCCAGAGGTTTTCTGTTGAGGACCTGGGCAGCAGAGTGGCAGCACGTTTGAACTGTAAATTCTGGGGCTGTCCTGGCTCGCCGAGGGAGGCAGAGGAGCCATGTGAGAGGGAGCCTTAATGCCTGGTGCTGCCTGTCCTCCAGAAACAAGTGCTGCTCCTGCTTCCCCTTGAAAGGGGAAGCTGTTGGGAAAGGGGAGCTTTCCCTTGGGAATACCTCAGTGGATCGCACGCTGGGATTCTGGCTTGCCAGGCTGGAACATCAGGAGGTCACGGTTGCTCCTAAAGATCATGGAGTGGTCTCCAAAACCTGCTCAGGGTCTGGAATGTGAATCCTGTGAGGAGCGGCTGAGGGAGCTGGGAAAGGGGCTCAGCCTGGAGCAAAGGAGGCTCAGGGGGGACCTTGTGGCTCTGCACAACTCCCTGACAGGAGGGGGCAGCCGGGGGGGGTCGGGCTCTGCTCCCAGGGAACAGGGACAGGACAAGGGGAAACGGCCTCAGGCTGGGCCAGGGGAGGCTCAGGTTGGACAGCAGCAGGAATTTCTCCATGGAAAGGCTGCTCAGGCCTTGGCAGGGGCTGCCCAGGGAGGTTTGGAGTCCCCATGCCTGGAGGTGTCCAAGGAAGGGCTGGAGGTGGCACTCAGTGCTCTGGGCTGGGGACAAGGTGGGCATCGGGCACAGGGTGGACTGGATGATCCTGGAGGCCTTTTCCAGCCTCACTGGTTCTGTGATTTCCCCAGTCTCCATGCCATTCCTTAACTTTCCCTGGGCAGCACCTTTTGTCTTGCTGCATCCTTCTTTTACCTCCGTCTGTCCATTCCCGTTAGGATTCCCTGAGGACAAGGGATGCCTTGGGATGTGAGGTTACTGCTTGTTCAGAAATATCCTCCCATTTGCTAGAAATAGGATATTTTCCCTTCAGTATCCTTCCAGGCTGAAATTCCTGGAAGCATTCAGTACCTCTGGATGAGAGTTGTTTTTGATCAAAGAAAAGGGCTGTTTCCTAAAGCCCTTCAAATTCAAAGCTCTTCATCTTGTCCTTGCCTTCCGTCAGAATTCGGAGCCCGCTTTCTCCGAGCACATTTGTCACTATTATTCTTCAAAACAATTCCTTGACGTTCTCTCTGTCTTGGTGGTTTTGTGTGCCTGGATGTGGGGGATAGATTGCAGGTATCCCTGGAGTTTCTCACATGGTGTGTGGGAATTAGGAATAATTCATAGGAATTTCTGTGAATCCTCAGCCCACCTCCAATTGCCCCCTGCAGATTGTTGTTTACAATCCAAGGTTTTATTATGGACACTTTGCCCTGAGCTTTCCCTGCCTGGGGTTGTGTTGTGGGTTTTGTGTTGGGGTTTGTTTTTGGTGAGAGGGTTTCTCTGGAGGTGTTTGCCTTGCTCTGCTCTCATCCCTGCTGTGGCTGTGGGATCTCCCATCCGTGGGGACAGTGCTGTGTCCTCCTGCTTCAGAGTGTTGGTTCCTGCTTTAGTTGCAGCCAAAGGCAACATCCCAGCCATGAGACACAAGTGTGGGGATACCTCACAAACACGAGACGTGGGGTTCTTGGTGGAATTCCTAAAACAAGATGAGCCAAGAGCATTTCTGAGCAAAAGCCCCTTTTTGTTTTAGTGTCACAGAGTCACTGAGGCTGGAAAAGCCCTCCCAGGCCGTGGAGTCCAAGCTGTGCCCGATGCCCACCTTGTCCCCAGCCCAGAGCACTGAGTGCCACCTCCAGCCCTTCCTTGGACACCTCCAGGGATGGGCACTCCAAACCTCCCTGGGCAGCCCCTGCCAAGGCCTGAGCAGCCTTTCCATGGAGAAATTCCTGCTGCTGTCCGACCTGAGCCTCCCCTGGCCCAGCCTGAGGCCGTTTCCCCTTGTCCTGTCCCTGTTCCCTGGGAGCAGAGCCCGACCCCCCCCGGCTGCCCCCTCCTGTCAGGGAGTTGTGCAGAGCAGTTGTTGTCGGGATATTCCTCGAAACTCCACGTGATTGTCACGGTCAGTGCTCCCGCAGCAGAAACGGGAATGAGAAAACAACATTTGGATGGTGCCAGCCTGTCCCCCACCTGCCTTTGAGGGGAAGGAAAGCAGCAGCAGCACTGCCCTGCCCCCAGCCCCATCCTCCTGCTCTTCCACAGACACCTCCTGAGCTTCCTGCTGCTGCTCTTTCTCCAGCTGAACCGTATCAAGTTGCGTGGCTACCCAGAGTTCATCCTGCCTGCCACAAGGTGCTTGTCCAGCTCTAATCTGGTTTATTGGCAGACTAGACAGAGCCTGCAGGATGTGCTGCCACGGCTGGATCCCGGAGTGACCCTTCTGGGAGGAGGCACGTCTTGCCCTTCCCTCCCCACCGGCTGCTCCCTGGCACTTGGTGGGGGGGGGGGGGGGGGGGGGGAGATGTTTGGATAATGCCACACATCTTGCAAATATTTATATCTGCAAGCCTGCCTGCGCACGTCAGGCCTCCCGCTGACTCGGGAAGTAGGAGGAAATAGTTCTCCCTAAAATCTCCCCGGGAATATTTATTGGAAGACTGAGAGGCTCCAAGCGCTGTCTGCATTCCACTGTCACACACCTCTGGCATTTCAACCAGGGACTTCTCCAGGCTGGAGAGAGCTGATGGAGCTTCCCTGGTGACAGAACCCATCCATCCCAAGCGCTGGGTGGATCAGAGTGAGGGATGTGAAATCTCTGTCGCTTTTCTCCCCTCCCCATCTATCACAATTCCCGTGAATCCCCCCCAGACTTTCCCTGGAGCAGCTCTGTATTTCCCTGGCTGTGACAGCATTCCCCGTGGATGTGCTGATGTCAGGGAGGAGCAAAGTGCTTTTGCAGAGCCCATCCATCTCTGCTGGCCCACAGTGCGTTTGGAGGAGCTCCTGACGTGCTCCCAGCCTCTGATCCAGGAGAGCAGAGTGAGCTGTCTCTGCTCAGAGGATCTCTAATTGGATTTCTGCATCTATGTAAATTAGGTTATGCCCCCCTTGGCAGATTTCCTGCCTGTTGCACCAGGGTGAAGCCATCTCCGTGGTGCCATCAGTAGCTCCCTTCTCGGGGAGTCTGGGTGCAGCTCCCTGTCCGCACCTTCATTCATCCCAGGGAGCCACGCAGCCCTCCAAGGCACTAATAAACCTGGGGGAACTGCCATTTATCTCCACTCCTCATCCCTGCCTCCAGTCAGGGGTCGCTGCGTGGAGTTGCCAGGGCTGGAAGCCTCCATGGATAATGGTTTGATGGATGGAGAAACTCCTGCCTTTCAGCTACACGCTTCTTTCCAAGATGGATCGTCGTGACCTTCAGGATGTGTTATCTGGGTCTCTGTGACTCCATCCTGCTCGCTGAGCTCCTTCTGGAGGAGTTTGGGTTGTTTCTGGGTCCCTGGCTGTGGAGACATATGGGGACGTGTGTTTTCTCTGCTATTTCTGTCGGTGCAGAGAGGCTCCAGTGCAGCTGTGCTGGGTGTGAGCGCTGAAACTGTGAAATGCCCCTCCGAAGTCTGCCTGCTTTTGGCCTGGCATCCCTGAGAGACACCCATCCCCCTTCACCATCACTTTGCCATGTGTTCTGGAAGAATTCTGGAAGGATTTCTCCATGGAAAGGGTGCTCAGGCCTTGGCAGGGGCTGCCCAGGGAGGTTTGGAGTCCCCATGCCTGGAGGTGCCCAAGGAAGGGCTGGAGGTGGCACTCAGTGCTCTGGGCTGGGGACAAGGTGGGCATCGGGCACAGCTTGGGCTCCATGGGCTGGGAGGGCTTTTCCAGCCCAAATGCTTCTCTGATTATGTGTTTTCACCTGTAATTAGCTGCCCAAAGCTTCGGGTAATCAAGGAGCTTCTTAATCATGCTCCGAGGGCTCGGTAGTGGTTTCTCAAAATGCAGCTCATGTGGGAGTTCCTCGGAGCTGTCAGAGGAGGCAAATTGTGTTGGCAAGAGCCAACTTCTTCTCCTGCCTGAGCCTGCCAACATTTCTGGTATCTAAACTTGGGGCTTTGTAGGATGCAAAAGAGGAGCCTAAAAAAGGGGTGGTAAATTAAGATCTCTGGGGTGAGACACGTTAAAATGCAAGTTAACCAACTCCTGCCTACAGTATTTTTATACCAACAACAATTTGCAGCGTAGGTGAAAGGAGATTTGAGTATATTTTTCTGCTGAAATGATTTTTCTTTTTAAATGTCGAATGCCAAAATGTTATATCATGAACAGCAGTGTACTGATATATTTAGAAATCCTAAGTGGAGCTGTCTGAGCAACATTCTCTTGCAGAGAAACTCGATTCTGCGACTCTAAGTTGTATTTAAGTACAGGAAAAGAGGGAAATGTGGCAGTTATTTTCCTGGTTTACAGGTTTAGAGCTGCTTAACCTGTTGTTTGTCTCTTTTTAATTGGCATTTTGGTTAAAAATTTTAGTGGATTCCTGTGAAGAACATTCTTCCAGCCTGCTATGCCGGAGCAGCCTCGCTGAAGGTGCTCAGGATCCTGCTCAGAAATTTCCTCCGAGAACCTGGAGATGGGCTGTGGGCTGCGTGTTGTGGGAAAGGGAAGCGCTGTAAAGAAAACCCGCAAGTGTATTTCAAGGCCTTCGTGTTACTCGGTCCCAGACTTGAATCCTACTCTCATTCCCGGTTACTGGGACAGGAATAGCTCTCCGGAGCTATATTTAAAATTCCCTTGAAGGAACATCCAAAGTGGGCTTTATCCAGAGCCAAAACAAACAGCTAATGCAGAGTTATCAGCTGCTAATGGCACTGGAGTCCACACAAGCCCCAGATCTTACCCGAAGGTCTGAGCTTTCTTTCCTCTCCTGCTCTGCTCCTTGCAGGGAGTTGTGCAAAGATCCCTGTGTTCCCTCGCAGGTTTTAGGGTCTGAAGGCATCGTCCAGCGTTTCACCCTTCAGCAGTGCCCTGTGCTGGGGGATCGTCCCTGCTCCGGGAGCTTTGGCACTAAAGGCGCTCAGGGAGGACCCTCCACCTCGCCTTGGCACCAAGAGTGGGACTTTGCTTGCCAGTGCAGCTTTGCTGAAGGCTGTGCGCTTTTCAAGCTGGTGCTTTAAGGGATTAAATAATCCTCCTGGAAGTTCTGGTTCTTAGATGGGAACGTGGGAGCTGCCGACAATCCGTGACCCAGCCTGCTGGGAAGGGAGGAGTGCCAGGAAGGGTTTGGACTGCTGTCTCTTGCTGATGCTCGTTCTGGTGTCACTGAAGGCTTCGTGGTTCTCAGCTGCCAGCTTGGAGCCTCTGGATGCGTGGCCAGGCCACGGGAGATGAGTTATGCAGATACTTCAACGTAAGGAGGGCACGGAACTGCTGGAGCAATTCCCGAAGTTGCTGAGGGGACCGGAGCACCTCCCCTATGGAGCCAGGCTGGGAGAGCTGGGGCTGCTCAGCCGGGAGAAGAGAAGGTTGTGTGGAGAGCTCACAGCTCCTTCCAGGGTCTGAAGGGATCCAGGGAAGCTGGAGAGGGACCCTGCAGCAGGAACTGGAGGGACAGGACACAGGGAATGGCTTCCCAGTGCCAGAGGGGAAATTCAGGTTCCATATACAGAATAAACTCTGCCCTGGAGGGTGGGCAGGCCCTGGCACAGAGAAGCTGTGGCTACCCCTGGATCCCTGGAAGTGCCCAAGACCAGGTTGGCCAGGGCTTGGAGCAGCCTGGGATGGTGGAAGGTGTTTGGGACAAGCCAGAGTGGGTGGAAAGAGGTGATTTTAGGGTCCCTTCCCACCCAAACCACTCTGGGATTCCATTCCAGAGCAGGGCTGAGTGTGTGTTTTTGTCTTACCTCTCTTTGAACTACACAAGGGCTTAAAACAGAGTTAGAAGCTCTGCAAAGGTGAGCTTTGAGCAAAAAGCTTCCCCAAACCTGCTGGAAACTTGCAGCCTTTGCTTTTTGTGGCACTTGGAGTGGATAGCCCCTTTGGAAAAAGAGGGATGTCTGGGGACAGCTGAAAAAAAAATACCTAACACTTGTTGCCATGTGCTGGTATCCTGCTGGATAGTCTCTGGAAAGCTGGAGCAGGCAGAATCCTTGGCTCTGTGTTTTCCCTTTTTAAGGAAGGAGGGTTTTTTTTCCTCTTTTTCCATGGCCACATTTTGTAGAAGTAAACACTTTTAAACATTTCACGGTGTGGATTTTAAACAGACGGCTGTTGTAGGGCCTGGCTGGATTCTTGTGTCACTCGTCACATTCAGGGGCAGAGGCTGCAGATTTTTTTTCCCCCGTGCTTCTTATCTCTGAAATCAGCTTCATTCCTTGGACAGGGATATGGAAGATCCCAAAAACCAGTGCTTTTGGGCATGAGTTTCTACAAATAATTTGGATTTTTACGGCAGCGATGACCCAGCCCAAGAAGGTGCCACTGGCTGTAGAAGCTTTGAGCAGGGTTTATTGTGTGAGTAAATCAGGAGTTGTCATCTCCCAGGGCCCTGCACTTTTACTGCTGTAAACTTGAGCTCTGTCTGTCTGCTCAGTCAAATTCCTGTGGATGCTTCCCTCCTAAATACGGGGATTTAGGTTATTAGGAGTATTTGTTAATTCCTGAGGGGGGAAACTCCAGAAAAAATACTCCTTCCCCCCGTTAGTATGGGCACGTTGAAAAGTTTTGCTCAAAGTTTGGGGAGGGAAACAGCTGGAGAAATGGTCTTGCTTATTTTTGTCAACCCAGAGTGTGCTTTTTGTTTCCCTTCTTTGCAGGCATCTTCCCGCCTGTCCAGCCAGTACACTGCTTCTCATTTTCCTCACTGGAAGTTTAAAACGGTTCTGCTGCAAAGCCGTGGTGGGGAACACCCTAAAATTCCCAGCTGTGTCACTAATGTCTGCACTGAACTCCTAATGTCCTTTGTCCTTCCCGATCCACCTCTGTTTGATCAGTTCTTGCCCGCAGCAGATTCCCTGGGGGGTGACTCCTGCGTGGCTCCCCTCCGCCCTCAGGTTCCCACTGCAAACTGGGGCTGCACCAGTACGGGGTGTGCTGGGAGGGCTTTGCTTTCTGGGAGCGTCCCTGGATGGGTCTGCCAGAAGTTTTTCCATCTGCTCTTGAATTCTTCCCTTCCTTCCACCCAGCAAGCGGCTTTTCCGTGCTGGAATGAGCCCTTTTGGGACGAAGATGAGCTCTGTGTTCCGGTGTTTACTGTACGTGCCAGAGGGTACAAACCCGGTGAGGGAGCGTGGCTTTTGCTGCTGCGAGGGAAGAGCCTGGGGTGAGCGTTCATCGTGTTCCCTGGAAAATGGGAATTCCTGTCGGGATAACACCAGGCTGTGCTGCAGGGTTGGGTGCAAAGCGTCCCACGCTGGACTGGGATGGAAGGGACTTTAAATCCCATCCAGTGCCACCCCTGCCATGGGCAGGGACACCTCCCCCTGTCCCAGGCTGCTCCAAGCCCCAATGTCCAACCTGGCCTTGGGCACTGCCAGGGATCCAGGGGCAGCCACAGCTGCTCTGGGCACCCTGTGCCAGGGCCTGCCCACCCTCCCAGGGAACAATTCCTTCCCAATATCCCATCCAGCCCTGCCCTCTGGCACTGGGAAGCCATTCCCTGTGTCCTGTCCCTCCAGCCCTTGTAAAGAGTCTCTCTCCATCTTTCCTGCAGCTCCTTCAGGCCCTGGAAGGCCACAGTGAGGTCACCCCAGAGCTTCTCCTCTCCAGGCTGAACAATCCCAGCTCTCCCAGCCTTTCCTCCCAGCAGAGCTGCTCCATCCCTCTGCTCATCCTGGAGCCTCCTCTGGGCTCTCTCCAGCAGCTCCAGGCCCTCCCTGTGCTGGGCCCCAGGGCTGGGGCAGCTCTGCAGGTGGGGTCTCAGCTGAGCACAGGGGCAGAACCCCCTCTCTGGAGCTCCCCACGCTGCTGGGGATGCATCTCAGGGGTTTTATTCCCCCTCTGCTACAAACCAGTATTGTCATTTATCTCCCACCTTTGTGCCAGTGGATGTTTCCAGCGGGCTTTGAAATTCAGCGTTTTATGGCCACTGCAAACCTTTAACACAAGGCTTTCCACAGCTCAGCACGGCTTCTGTGCAGGGCCCCTGTTTGCTGGGACGAAAAACTGACTTTTTTGTGGCTTTTTGGGGAGGTCAGTGGCTGGCTCTGGTTGGGCTGAGGGAGCAGAGCACGCCCAGGACAGCACTGGGAGCTGTGGGTGGACACCCCTCTGTGAGCTTTCCTGCTGAGAGGCAGCAGCAGCAGCAGCAGGTTTGTGTGCACTGAGTGCATTCGCAGCCAACTTGTTAAGGTTCTTTTTGCATGACTTCTGCAAATTGGAATGCAATTAGCTTCTTCCTCCTGTTGCCTTATTAATTACGGTGATGGACCTAACCTGATTTGGGACAGGATGTATCGCAGAGGATTGTGCCCTCTTTTTAAACCCTTCCTCGAGCCTCCGTCGCATCTGATCGTGGATCTTGCAGGAAGGCAGGGGTGGCTTGGTGCCAGGCTGCTTGCTCTGGAGAGGGAAGATGGCAAAAACTGCTTTCCACTCTGAGTGACCCTCTGAAGGCAGAGACGTTTGCTCCAGTGCTGAGTAAATATTCATGGAAATCCTCCTCCTTCACACAGGCTCCTTTGGAAACACTCCTGCTCCCTCACAAGTATTGCAGTTTATTTTGTTTGTGCCTCGTTCCTATTAGAAACCTGAATCAGAAAGTGCCGGATAAATCCTGCTGGAAAATAAGAAGTGATGGAACAGCTGCACCTTGCTGAAACCACTTACTCGCCGTGGCAGGAGTGGGATTTTTCACCATTTAAAATACCTTTTATTTTGTGTGACTGGGTAGGTTTCTGTGCTCACACGTGTGGGGTAGCTGCTGTTTTGAAATCATCGTGGAGATTAAGGAATGGCGTGGCTTGGAGAAGCATTTGTTGTGGAACAATTGGGAACTATGAGTTAATTTATGGGCTCTGAGTTTCGTGTGTTTCGGGGCTGGTGACGAGGTGGGCGTCGGGCACAGCTTGGACTCCAGGGCCTCGGAGGTCTTTCCCAACCCTAAAGATTCTGGGATTGTACATGAAAATAAACACAGTAGGAAAAACCCCATTTATCTGAAATGGCGCCTGTGAGTTGCGGGGAAAGAAAAGCACATAAAATAATAATAACAATAATAATAATGATGATAATAATAATAAAATAATGGGGAAGTTGCTGGAGGCCTGGCACGTGGGAGCATGTGGGACTGGCAAGCTGCAGTGCCTGACCGATTTTTGTGAATTTTTATTAAGAGTGACGAATATTCTCTCGCAGGGAACAACTGAGGAGCTCTGCTCGTGGCTCTGACGTCGTATTTTTAGTGCCAGCTCATTTTCAAGGATGTCAAACTCGGCTTTTGTTGGTTCCAAAAGTTGGATGGAATATTTCCTGCCGGAAGGGTTCGGAGCTCCCGAACTATGGAGGGTGCTTTAGTGTGTGATGGGAGAGGGGGAACGAGATCATTTCTAAGGTTTTTTCCGACCCAAAGCAGTCTGGGGTTCTGTGAAATACTCTCATAAATAAGCAGCTGGCTTGCAAGGTGGTTTTGCTCCTCCAGCCAGCCCTGTTTGAAAAAAAACCCTGCTTTTCTCACAGGCTTTGTAGTCAAAGCCTCATCTTAACTAATTATCCCTAATAACAAAACCTATTCTGCTCACATTCAAGCATGACTGAGTTATTATCCAGCCCTTTCCGTGTGGGTATTTAATTTTAGGATGCTCAGATGTGGCAGAGGTGAAGCTGTGTCTCGTCGATGTCTCAGCCGATGTGTTTCCCTTCACAATGGCTGTGTTTTGTGGGGTGGCCAAAAGGGTTTGGGTGACTCAGGGTCCCTGAGCTTGCTCTGATATCCCAGTGCTGAGGACAGATGCTGAATCAGGTGCTTCGGATGTGCTCTTACGCACCTGATGTTATTAATAATAATATAATATTGGTAATATTATTAGGCTCTTGAATTCCCTAAATTTGTTCCTGTTGGGTCTGGTTTGCTGCTTGTCCCCAGCTGGAATCACAGAGGTTGACAAAGACCTTGAAGCTCATTGAGTCCAACCGAGTTTTCCTGTCCCTTT
Source organism: Struthidea cinerea (assembly GCA_013397865.1). Lineage (NCBI taxonomy): Eukaryota > Metazoa > Chordata > Aves > Passeriformes > Corcoracidae > Struthidea > Struthidea cinerea. Next base: position 281,750 of record VZTI01002577.1, read on the forward strand.
GCTGTTGTTTGCACCGAATTTCCCAACTCCTCCTCACATCCTTTCCCGTGCTCAATTCCAGCAGGGAGAGCAGTGTTTTGTGCTGAGGATCTCTACATCCAGAGGGAAGTTTGGCATGGGCCGGGAATTCCCCACAGTCTTCGTGGGATTTCTTGCAACAACTCCACTTGAAAGCCTGACTTTGTCAAGGAGAAATGAAATAAATGTTGAGCCTTGGGATGAAACAAATGCCTGAAATTGGAATGCAGGCTGATGTGATGAACACAAAAGCTTTAATTAGGCTTTCTTTGGTGGGCAGTTGAGCAACGCTAATAACGAGCTCCTCGTTATGAGGATTTGGGGTGCTGAGCCCAGAAGAGCAGCGCTGAGTTAAGGCACAGCAGGGAAAGCATCGTCTGGCTTGGCACAGGAGGTGGGGTGAGGAAGTGGGGTCATCCAGCACCTTACAGATGGCCAGCCTGGCTGAAAGGAAGACATCCCACGGGGACAGGTTTTCCTGGGCGCTGTCTGCACGCAGGAGGGGCGGGAGTGGCAGTCAGGAATTGGTATGAAGGCGATGCCTTAGGTTTTGACTTTCATATTTCCCAAATCCCGCACTGCCTGGTGTGTCACTCTGCAGTTCCCTGTGCCCTGTCAGCTGCTGTTCTCTCTCGCTGGTCAGACACAACAAACCTCTCTGGGTTTGCTCTCCAAGGACACCTCCATTGTCCCAGGCCCCAAAATGTGTAAACTAAAACCTAGAGGGGAAGCAAACTTGGGGTAATTACAGAATTAACCCTGAATTAATTATAATTGCAGAATTAACCCTGATATGCAAATGGACCAAACTTATAAAAGGGTGAAGAACCCGTGACCCGGGGTCCATCTTGGGTGGAGCCTTTGGCCTGCTCAGGGGGTACCTTTGAAGGCCCTTCAAATAAATCCCTGCTTTTATTCCCTTATTCTTGTCCAGCCTCTGTTTTTAGGTGGCCACCTTAGGCATCAAAGGCAGCCTCAGACTCTCAGGAGTGGCTTTGTGGTGCCCTGAGCCCACCTCGTCCCGCAGCCAGGCCTTGGGCAGCCTGGTCCCGTCCCCTCCTGCCCTTCAGCAGGGACAGTTCTGGTGGCCCCCGGTGTCCAGCTGAATGCTTTGCCGAAATAACCTCCACACCATCAAAAAGAATCTTAAACACGCCTGAGCTGGCTCTGCGGTGGGGGGAACCCTGAGCTGGTTCTAACCCTGTGCGAGGACCGTGGTATCCCCAAGGCTGGGCTGGTTTGGGTCTCCTCAAGTCCCAGGTTGGCTCTTTTTTAAGAAGACTTGCCGCATTAAAGTGTTTTTCTTTGAAAACCTTGCTTCATACTCATCTTTCCAATAGCTACAACCCTCCTGACCGCTCAGGCTCTGCAGGGAGCTGCTGCCTGTGAGCAGCTCAGCCCCCAGAAGTGGAGCTGCAGGGTGAGGAGTGAAGGGCTGAGGAGCCGCTGTCCAGCCTGGAGGTGTTTTAGGGCCTTTAGTTTTGGTCTAGGTCAGGATTGAACAGTCTCAGTGGTCCACCTGGACAAGCAGCTTTAGGGGTTTCGTGCCAAATGCCCCCTGTAGGGATTGTAACATAAACAGTCTGAGAACCAGGGCGGTGTCGCCCTTTGGTGCGCTCCAGTTTGTGTAACGAACAGAAAACACAATAAACCAAGTCATAAATCCTTTACCTTCTTGTTTGTGCTTCCTTTCAGCTGTGTGTGTGTGTGTGTGGAAGATGTTCCAAGTAGCTGTGTTGTTGTGGATGTGAAACTTGGAGCTAAAAGAGGATTCTGCAACCCCGCGGAATCTATTTTTATTTCGGTGCTGGGCGTATCTAAAGCTTATTTACAAAAAATAATTGCAGTTCACATCTCTGTGATTTATTTTTTTTTTCTTTGACTTCTCGGCACATTTTTAGGGAAATTATTTTTTTTTTAATTTATTGTTATTTATTTATGAAATTTACTGATTTTTAAAAAAATTTGTTTGTCTCCCAGGTCCAAGGAGCTAATAAAGGAAGCGATCCTTGACAATGACTTCATGAAGAACCTGGAATTGTCCCAGATCCAGGAGATTGTGGATTGTATGTACCCCGTGGAGTATGGCAAGGACAGCTGCATCATCAAGGAGGGAGATGTGGGTTCCCTGGTCTACGTCATGGAAGGTAGGGTTGGAAAAGATCTTATTTATTCCTTCTTTTTCGACACTTACAGACAGAAACTTCCGTGGGAGAAATGGTTTCGGAGAAAGGTTGTCTAAATGTGGTTGCTGAAAAATTGTGTGGACTGCTTTTGCCTGGAAAATTCCGCCTGGATTTGTGTTCCTGCCTGGGTAGAGAAAGAAGGTGAAAGCTGTGAACCCTGCACTGGAATAAACCTCCCCTAGGCAGAGCTCCTGGGCTTGGAGGGGATGGTTTGCTGGAGAAACGAGGGATTTCACAGAAGGAATGGTGGTGTGGAAGTGGCTGTGGGACAGGGAGAACACGGTCACAGCCTCCTGCCAGCTGTAAATGTTGGTCCAGCCCGCGGGGCTGTGCTTGGGGTGGTGGAAAATGGAGTTGGTGCATCCTGGGCACAAGGGGAGTTGCAGCAGCCGTGCTTGAGCACATCTGGTTTTGGTTTTGTCAGGGAACACCAGAGCAGGGGGTGTTCGGCTTTGTAAAAATCTTCTAACAGGCATTGCCAGCGCTCTGCCTCTCCAAAATCCCAGCTCCTTGTGCTTGGCATCATCTGCTTTCCAGGTTCTCTCGCCCTCCGTGTGTCAAACTGAGCACATTTCGTGTGTATTTGTGCTGTTTATTTTTAAGAAAGTGCACGTCAGCTGTGGGAGCTGCCGAGCTGGACCAAACCTTGTGTGCATCCAGCACCCCTCTCCTCAGAGCGGCTGATCCTGACTTCTGAGGGAAATATCCCTGCTTTCCTTCCCGGTGTGATTTGGCACCACAGTGGATAAGTGCTTATCAAATTCTCCTTGCTCCTCACCAGAACCGTCTGGTGGACTCAGAGCATTGTGGCCAGATAACACCTAAGGGGAGCGGAGGTTTTTCACTTGCCCATCTATATTTTAATATCTGAAATGGTTCTTTTAAACAAAAATCTTTCCAAGGCAGCAAGCCATCCTTTAAACAAGCTTTCCTGCCAAATTCCTCCTGCGGTATCGTTGCAAATGCTCCTCGCCGCTTTCCCAAAACAACTTGAAGCTTCTGGCCTTTTAAGGTTAAGTCCTTTCTCAAGGCCCAGGTTTAATTCCTCTGGCTTTTCAGAGTTTTAAATTTTGCAAGTTGGAATGGTTTTCCTGCGAAGTGGGGGGTGCCAGAGCGAATTCTGCGTTTCCAGCCCCAGCACTGCGTGGAAAGATTTGAGGTTTTCAGTCCCCCGAATACAGAGCCTACTCTGAGGTGCAGAATCTGTTCTGTTGATGCTGAAAAAACTGCTTTCAAATAATCCTTGAATAGTATTTTCTTCGGAGAGGCTTTGCACTGTGCGGTTCTGTGCTCGCTTCCCAAATTCCCTGCACACCACAGGTTCGCTTGTGGGGTTTTTGCTGCCTGGCTGCTTTTGGGGTGTTGTGTTCAGTGCTGTCCCTTGAGAAAGCCCCAGAAGAACAGGACGTGTTGGAATCAGGGTGCATTTACCTCCTGCTCAGCCTCTTCCCATTCCCTGGAGAGGATTTTGGGGGGGGGGGAATTTAGGGGCAGAAGTGTTTCCAGTGTGGTTTGGGGTATTGAGCACAGCCTGATAGCTCAGATAACCCTTTACTGCTGATAGATTTGACTGTATTTCTGGTTATTATTTATCAGATAAACGTGCCGATGAGTGTGCAACAAATGCATGTGAAACCCAAATTTTGTGGCTTTTGGGCACTTGAGGTTTTCCACGTTCTCCTGGCAGCCCTGTGTGTGTGAGGGCATGGCTTGGCTCCGTAACTTAATTTAAATTATTTAGATAGCTCCCTAAATATGCACAGTGCTGTGCAAACCCAATTATGGCGAGTTTACAGCCTGTGTTTAGCCATAATGCAATGAGTGATGATGAAGTCATGGAAATGGGAGAGGACATTGTCAGATGGGTTGGGCTGTGGTCATGAGAGCTCATTTGGGTTTATCATTCTGCGTCCCCTCAATTATTAACACAATAAACCCAACTGGAAACTCTTGTTCTTTACAAAACTCTCCTGGAGGGACCCATCTTTGGGTATTACTGAGAGGTGTTTTGTCAAAAATCAAATAAATGCTGTCCTCCTTCCATTAATTCCTTTTTCCTTGAGCTCTTGCTCCGCTTTGAGCTGGTAGTGAGAAAAACCAGAGCTCTGAGTCAGGAGCTGAAGCTGGAATTTCTCAGCAAGCAGAATCCTGAATTTAGAGCTTCTTTGCTTTTAATAAGTTGGTTTTTTTTTTCTGTATTCTGGGGTGACTTTAGCCACAGTCTGTGTCTTGCTGGCCGAATTCCCACCTCTAGGGACATGAGGGCCCCTGGCCCAGGCTGTCAGGTGCTGGCCCCACCACATCCCAGCCTGTAAAACCCTTTATTTCTCTGGCTTCACCCTGCCTGTGCTGCTGCTTCAGCCCTCTGGGAGCACCCCTTGATTCCCTTGTGTTCAAAAAGCAGCAAGAAACCCCCTCAACCTTTTCCTTATTGACTGAAATGGCTCAAGAGATGCCCTAAGCCTGGAGCAACACCATCAGATTTCCCTTACAGCTGTGCTTTGAAGGTGGGAGTGAATGCTTTTCTGAACACCCCTGCCATGCCCACCTCCAGCAGGAATATTCCTGCAGGCCGTGAGACTGGGCAGTGAAAAAGGGGGACGAGCTTAAACAGCTCAGCTACTCCCCACTGCCTCTGCAGGGAAAACGATTGGGAAAGAGAAACTTATTTATGGGATATATTCCCTTTCCTGGGAGGAAGTTCGCTGCTCTGGGAGGGGTTCAACAGATTATTTGTCTTCAAACTGGAGGGGTTTTAAGAGCCAAAAAAAGTTCTCGTTAATCAATGCTATTCTGCCTCTCAAATGAGTCTGCCACTTCCATTTTGTTTTTTTTTTTTTTTTCTTTAAGGGAAAAACCCTAAACGTTTTCCAAACAGTAGTTCTGCAGCTTTGCATTTGCTGGCCTCACAACATTCCTACGGTTCTTCTGAAAGCACTTAAAAATGTGGCAACCCGGAGGGAGAGGTGTGTTCAGAGGGATCCCCCTCAGAGCTGGGCCGTGTTGACAGGCTGGAGTTGTACTGAGGAGGATAAACGTGACACCCCACCTCCGACCCCAAATGTCTCCTCTGGCTGAGCCTGTCAGGCTGGATTAGGGCAGGAAAATCCTGTGGAGCAATCAGGCGACGAGGCCCAGGTTTGAGGCTGCCCTGTGAATAAACAGGTTTTTTAAACTTTATTAATAGGTGTGAAGAGTCTTCCCTTTAAGGGGTGGTGCCTTTCCCATGGAGCCTGGAGGAAATAACTCAGTGACGCAGGGGGGAGAGGGAATTCCTTGGATTGGCTTTCGTGGCTCGGGGTTTTGTACTGGCAGTGGTGCCGCCGATGAATTCTGAGGCTGCCCCTCTGCACGCACCTGCAGAACCTGAGGGGACAAAAGTCCCCTGTGTGCTCCAGCTTTTCCAGGCATGGAAAGGGAGGAGGCAGCTTTTAAGGAACCACGTTGGGGACCAGCCCACACTTCCCCCAGCCCCTGTTTCAGTAGTTTTTCCTCTCCTCTTCAATTTCCTTTAACTTTTGCCTTCGGCCGTGGCGATTTGCCTTTTACTTTTAAAGGTGACTTTGTCTCTTGCTTCCTTCTCGGTAGCTCCTCCAAAGGAAGGATCTAACTATGATTTCCCATGGGACCATGGGTTTCTGGGAGTCTTGGGAAGCAGAGTACCCCTAGAAACTGCGGGATCCGCCGGGACATCCAGCTGGGTGTGGATAAGGGAAGACAAACAAAGTTCCTGTGGCTGTTTGAACTACAGAGGCAAACGGGGGAGGCCCTGGCAGCCCTTCCATGGGGTCTCAGGGAGGAAATGCTCCTCTGGGAGGCTCTGGGGGGTTTTTCCTGTTGAATCCAAAGCAAAGCAGGCTCATGGATGTTGTCTGTGTTGCCCCAGGCATGGCCTCGCTCCTCCTGCCTGCACAGCCTCTGCCCTGAGGATTCAGCCTTGGTGTGCTGGCACTGACACTTCCCACTTCCCACAGCTCCCTGCTCCCTCCTGTTGGCTTTTCCCACCTGGCCAGTCCCCTGCTTTCCCCCCAGGGTCCCTGCAGGCCCTCGGGTGCTCCGTCACCTTTGTGTCACCTCCCTCGGAGCCCTCTTTCCTCTCTCTTTATGGATCTGGTTTAACAGGGCTAATTCCCTTGTAGGTCTGGTGAGTGAGAACCTCCTCCTCTCAGGGAAAGGGCTTGGTGGGAACGATACTTCAAAATGAAAAAAAAAAAATTGTGGAGAACAGAGACCTGTTTGGTTTTAAGGAGCATAAATGATCTGAGGGATGGAGCAGCTCTGCTGGGAGAGCTGGGGGTGCTCACCTGGAGAAGAGAAGGCTCCAGGGAAACCTCAGAGCCCCTTCCAGGGCCTAAAGAGGCTCCAGGAGAGCTGGAGAGGGACTGGGGACAAGGGATGGAGGGTCAGGACACAGGGAATGGCTTCCCACTGCTAGAGGGCAGGGATGGATGGGATATTGGGAAGGAATTGTTCCCTGGGAGGGTGGGCAGGCCCTGGCACAGGTTTGGCTGAACTCTGTGGGTGCTGGGGTGTTTGGGCCACCCTCATGCCCTGGGATCACACCCAGAGATGGAGCTGAGCCCTCAGGTGGGATTTTCCCGGCTGCACGGTGTGGTTTGTCCTGCGTGCCCAAACACTGTCCTCGCTAGGCTTCCTGCAGGAAACTCCCTCCTTTTTGCTGCAGGAGCAGGCAGTTCTGAGCGCTTTCTCCAAGTACGTTCCTGATACTGTGGCTAATTCCTGTCGCTGTTACGTCCGAGGCGCATAAAGAAAACCACACAGAGTCCAGGCTCATGAACAAGTGGAAGCCGAAACTTTTCTTTAATAATTTTCTGACTACTATATAGGATAGATGGCAAAAAGTGCATTGAGTGGCAATAGGTAATTGGTTCCTCGGCCATCCACCCCTTGAGAGGATTGGCCAAGTCCTAAGATACCTATTCCAAAATATTTTCCAAGTCAAAGCCATAACAATCTTGCAAAACAGGCTGCAGGTGCAAGAAGTTTATGGAACTGTGACCTTGTTTAAAATAGTTTACATGGGAAAGACAGTCTGCTCACAGAATACTGAGAAAAGGCTGAGGAATTTTTCTGCTTCTAGCTTTTAGCACCTACAAATTCCCACTTCTCTGCATGTCCCTGGGCTCTGAGGAAGGTGGGAGCAGCAGCATGCATTGCAGTCGGGGCTTTTCCAACGCAACCGAGGCCGTTCTGCTCCCAGCACTTACCCTGCCTCTCAGGACAGGTGTTTTGGGCCCTACCTGAGCCTCCAAACCTCCTCTGGAGGGGTCTGGATCTGCTTTCCCAAGCAGAGATCCCAAATAGGATCTCCTTGCACAGGTGTTGGGCGGCTCTGGAGACTGGGGAGTGTTCGCTCAGCGTCCGGAGGAGCACGGTGTGGCAAGGAATCAGTCAGAAATTACGGCAGGGCGGGAATTCCTGCACAGCCTGCCAACAAACCGCTGTCCTCCGAGGAGCCTGTCTTTCCCAGGACTTTCCATGGGGTTTGGGACACTGTCCTGTGGCAGCAGGTTCTTCTTGGCTCTCCTCTTTCATGCTGCCGCCTGCTTTTGTGCTATTCAGTTTTGTTTCCTTCACCCTGGTGTTGCAGGCTGTTCTAGTTTGAAAA
>VZTI01002578.1:0-24063 GCA_013397865.1 Struthidea cinerea
TAAAAGAAAAAAAGAAAAAGAAATTGGGAAAAAAAGAGGGAAAAATTAAGAAAGACAAAAAAAGGGATAAAAAGGAAGTAAAAGAGAAAGAAAAAAGGGAAAAAGGGAAACAAGGGAAAGGGAAAGAAGGAAAAAAGAAAAAAGAGGAAGGAAAGAAGAAGGAAAATATATGGGGAAAAGAAGTAAAAAAGAAAAGAGAAGGAAAATAGGAAGGAGAAAAAATGAAGTAAAAGAGAAGGAAAGAGAAGGAAAAAGAAGTTAAGAGAAAAAAAAGGAATACAGAAGGAAAGGAGAAGAAAAAAGAAAGAAGGAAAAAGAAAAAGGTTAGGGGCAAATGAGTTTAAAAAGAAGGAAAATAGAAATTAGGCAAAAAGAAAGGAAAAAATAAGAAAGAGAAAAAAAGAAAGAAGAAGGAAAAGAAGAAAAGATGGGGAAAAGAAAGAAAAAAGAAGAAAAGAGAACAAAAAAAGAAGAAAGAAGAGCAAAAAGGTAAGGGAAGAAGGGGAAAGGAAGGAAAAAAGAAGGGAAATCTAAGGAAAAAAGAAGGAGAATAAGAAAAGTGAAAGAAAATAGAAAGAAGAAAAAATAAAGAAGGAAAAAGAAAGAAAAAGGAAAAATAGAAGAAAAAAGAAGGGAAACAGATGGACAAGAGAAGAGGAAAGCAAAAAAGAAAAAAGGAGGAATAGAGGAGGAAAGGAGAAATAAAAGAAAAAGTAAAGAAGGAAGAAAAGGACAAAAGAAAGAAGGAAAAAGAAAGGAGAAAAAAGAAAGGAGGAAAAAACAAAGGAGGGGAAAAAAAAAAGGTCCCCAAACCAACCTAAATCGCTGCACCACACCTTCCTGAATTATTCCTTGGAGGTCGGAGCAGCCACTCCAATATTCCCAATATCCCAGGTTAGTGACACACAATCTTTAATGATTGCACTCCAGAAGAACTTTGTGAATTCTGCGAAAAACCTTCAAAAAGTGGCCTAACCGTGGCCCTGGGGTGGAGCTGTCCCTGCAGAACTTGGGAGCCAAATCAATTGATGACATTTGTAAATAAGTCCATTTGCAGAGCTAAACCTCCACAATGTGCTCCTCAAAATCCTCACTTCCACCTCTCCTTGGCTGGGAAAACAATGGAGTTTGGCACAGGGAGCACAGGGAAAAGATGTGATCCCCCAAAATCCCCCATTTCCAAATCCCACAGAAATATCCACGGGCAGATTTTGGGAAGAGCAGGGCAGGTGGAGCTCCGCAGCTGCTGACCACCCTCAGGCCCTTCCACGGTCACATCCCACAAGCCCAGAAACAAATGCCAAACATGGGGAAGCAGCAGGAAAAAGTACAGAAAACAGCAACAACGAAACAAACTTTAAATTCCAAAGGAAAGCTCACGGGCAGCAAAAGTGGAGGTGGATGCGGTAAGATCCTTGGAGCTGCCCTGTGCCACAGCATTGTTGGGATGAAATCTGCTGTAATTGCCATTTTTTAGCCTCTTTTTTTTGTGCCTGTCCATGGAAAACACATCCCAGCAGAGCTCTCCTTTCCCTCGCTGTGTTGTTCCATTCACTGAACCCCACAACAATTCTGGATTAAATCTGAATAAACTCTAATAGATAACCCCGTGAAATGAACTCCCACGTGGCAATGAAGCACCACCAGGCAGAACAACGATTCCAAACATCCCACTGACCACAGGAGGGATTTTTATCAGGGCTCCACTCTCCCAGGCAATCTTTTCCTGGCTGCTCATACCAGAGGGACTGATTGGGAGGGATAGGAAGAGTAGCAGACACCAACCAACTAGGATGGAATAGAGGATGCCGGGTCGCTCGGAGGGAGGCTGGATGTTTCGGTCCTGATCTATGGCTTGGATGGGTGGAGTGACACTGATGGGATTCACACGGGCCTGAAATGAGAAATCACATTGGAAACAGAGAAATTAGAAAGCCAGCAGGGAGATCTAGAGGTTCAGCACAACAACGTCTCACAGGGAAGGGTATTGGATGAAACTGCAGGAGAAGAAATGCTCAGAATGAAAAGGAAATTCACAGCTCACGGCCCGTTTACATCCAAATTAACCAGGCAACATCAACATTTCTATAGCAACCTCCTTTCTGTCAGATACATTTTTAGGATAGATCCTGGAGGAAAGGAATCACAGAATCCCAGACTGGTTTGGGTGGGAAGGGACCTTAAAGCCCATCCAGTGCCACCCCTGCCATGGGCAGGGACACCTTCCTCTATTCCAGGCTGCTCCAAGCCCTGTCCAAGCTGTCCTTGGACACTGCCAGGGATCCAGGGGCAGCCCCAGCTTCTCTGGGCACCCTGTGCCAGGGCCTGCCCACCCTCCCAGGGAACAATTCCTTCCTTATATTTCACCTAAATTTCCCCTCTGTCAGTCTGAACCCATTCCCCCTTGTCCTGGCACTCCAGTTCCTGCTGCAGAGTCCCCTTCCGGCTTCCCTGTATCCCCTGAGATCCTGGAAGGAGCTGTGAGGTCTCCTTCTCTTCCCCAGCCCCAGCTCTCCCAGCCTGGCTCCATAGGGGAAGTGCTCCAGCCCCCTTATCAACTTAGAAGCTGATAGTAAACAGCTGATAAAGGCAGCTCGCAAGCGCTTGCCTGTGTTTCTAGAAATAGTCCCTGGAATCCGGGATTTCAGACACCACCCAGTGAAACACAGCAAATGCCTGGAAAGAGGGAAACAGAAAATTGAACGGGAGCACCATCAGGAGCTGGAGTGCTGTGATCCACAAATCACACCTGCAAAAGGAACTTAAGGTACTGACATTTCAGGGATAGCCACCTTGGAAAAGTGCGGATGGTGTTGGAATAACTCACCATTGTTTGGAAGTAAATTCAAATGCTTAACATGGAAATAGAATTGTAGAGTCATGGAATGGTTTGGGTTGGAAGGGACCTTAAAGATCCAAAATTCCACCCCCTGCCATGGGCAGGGACACCTTCCACTGTCCCAGGCTGCTCCAAGCCCCAGTGTCCAGCCTGGCCTTGGACACTGCCAGGGATCCAGGGGCAGCCACAGCTGCTCTGGGCACCCTGTGCCAGGGCCTGCCCACCCTCCCAGGGAACAATTCCTTCCCAATATCCCATCCATCCCTGCCCTCTGGCACTGGGAAGCCATTCCCTCTGTCCTGTCCCTCCATCCCTTGTAAAGAGTCTCTCTCCGTGTTTCCTGTAGCTCCTTCAGGCACTGGAAGGCCACAGTGAGGTCACCCCAAAACTGGCGCCAGCTTTCATCTCTGTCAATCCAGCTTCCAGTGGCAACTCCAGAGCTGCCATTCCCAACTCCCACAGTTTCAGTGACCTTGGCTGCTCAGCCAGCTCCAAATGTACCACACACGGATGTGTGCACACCAGGCTTTTCCCTCCCCTTGGAATGTTTCCTTAACGAGATCTGTGAAAAACCAGACACCTTTTTTTTCCACATACAACTCATCCTGGCAGCCTTTCCTTTGGAAAGCTCCATGTTCTGCAAGAGGGGACTTGAAATTTAGCGTGGGAACGGGAATGAGACGAGTCCACACTCAGCCAGGTTTTGGCAGAGCTGTCAGAAATCCGCCTGCTGAGAGCTGGGAGGGAGCTGGGAGAGCTTTGGTGATGCTGAGGGGAAAATTAGAGGGAAAAGAGGTGAGCCAGGAAGAGGAGAGGAAGCCAGGGATGGAGAAAAGGCAGTTTATCCACCCCTCCTGTGGGTGTGGATGGGCAGCCCCACGGTCACCTGCCACCACACCCCAAGCTGTGTCCTCCCCTCGGGCACTTCCTACAGGTTCCTCAAGTCCAGAGGCTCTTCCAGCCTTTTCCACACCGAAGACATTTAAGGAAGAGACACGTCAGGGATAGGCACGTTAAAAAGTGGGCATGGATGCTCCTGGCCTCCCAAATTGGGACTGGGAGGCTCCTCACTCCACTCCTGCTCATGGCTTTTGTCTCTGTCCCCACGCCACTGTCCGAGTCCTTTGTCACCATCCAAGTCCATTTAGGACTCTTTGAAAAATTAAACTCTTAAAAGCATAATGAGGGAGAGGAGCTCAAAATAGGCAGAAAGAAAGAGACAAGAAGATATATTTGACATCTGCTTGAATTTTTAAAGGCTTTAGGACGGCATAAAAGTTGCATGGGGAGAGAGAAGATCGTGCAGAAAACGGACCAAGACTAAGATCCTATTTTTAAATTCACAGACCAGTCGGAGCCCTCTCAGAAAACCCCACATTCAAGTTAAAAACACACCCACAACAAAATCAGTCCCACTGCTAAGGCTGGGTTTAAACTCTCCATTAATGCCCAGAGAAGCTGTGGCTGTCCCTGGATCCCTGCAATTGTCCAAGGCCAAGTGTCCAAGTTGGACGGGGCTTGGAGCAGCCTGGGATAGTGGAAGGTGTCCCTGCCCATGGCAGGGGTGGAATGGGATGGGATTTAAGGTCCCTTTCAACCCAAACCAGTCTGGAATTCTGGGATTCTATGATCACAATATTGCAGGCCAGGCTGAGTCTATGCCGAACCAAGACTAAAATCAGAATTGTTCAACAAATAACTCGAATAGCAAGGACAATGCTTTGTTTTCCAGTTCAAGGAGAAGCTGGAGGGCAGCACTTAGAACCCCTGCATGGGAGATCAAACAGGTTCTGGTTGAACAGAAGGTATTTTATCCCACACTGCCACCTTTGCACCGACCCCTGGGAAACAAAGCATTCAACTGAATAGAAACAAGTCCAATGAGGAAATGAATTATAAGGAAGCTGAGAATTAAAAGTGAAATCCATTACATTTTTATTCTGTGTAAGTTGTTTCTCCAGGTACTGTACGCAGCTGAAATGGGCTACTCATGAGCCAGGAGATACCATGCACCATCTGCTGAAATGTTTAGGGAGAGAATCATAAAATCCTGGAATGGTTTGGGTTGGAAGGGACCTTAAAGCCCATTCCACCCCGTGCCACGGGCAGGGACAACTTCCACTGTCCCAGGCTGCTCCAAGGCCCAATGTCCAGCCTGGCCTTGGACACTGCCAGGGATCCAGGGGCAGCCACAGCTTCTCTGGGAATTCCATCCCAGCCCCTCCCCACCCTCCCAGGGAACAATTCCTCCCCAATATCCCATCTAAATTTCCTCTCTGTCCCTCTGAACCCATTCCCCTTGTCCTGTCCTTCCACTTCCTGTTGCAGGGTCCCTCTCCAGATTCCCTGCAGCCCGTTCAGGCCCTGGATGGGACTGTGGAGTCTCCCCACAACTTTCTCTTCTCTAGGCTGAACAACTCCAATTTTTAACAATTTAAAGCTGTTTAGAATTAAGCTGGCTGATGTGCTTTGAAGCAAAACTCAAGGCACCTTCATGTTGTTTTAGTAACCCACAGATAATTCAGCATCTTTTTCATTCAAGCTTAGAAATTAGAACGACGGAAACATAAACCAGTGAAGCAGCCATTAAGTTAATAAAGTTAATAAATAGGTGAAAGCTAGAATACGTCAATAAATTAATCAAAGCACACATAGGAAGTTTAAGAAAGTGTGCATGCGCTTTTAATCAGAAATAGCTCTTTTAAAAATGAGTAGTGAAACAGCAGGAACAACGGTGAGCCTTCCACAGGTATCCAACATCCTTGCAAGAGGCCTAAAAATCCCCTGCCAGGCTCCTTCTCAGGAGCTTCCTGAGGAGATGGGAGCTCATTAAAAGGAAGGGAAAACAGATTAATGAAGGTGTGAAGTGTCTGAGGGGCCCACGAGTGCTGCAGGACCCCCAGCTGGAGGCAAAGCAAGAGCATGTGGGGGTTTGGCAGGGAGAGGCTGGAAAAATGCCGGGAAAGTCAGCACGGAGCCACAGCGGGGCAGGAGATCAGTCGGAATAAACGGGCGGCCTGCACATCCCAGCCACTTCCAGGGGAGCATGAAAGGCTGCCCCAGCTCTGGCAGAGGCATCTGACTGAAAAACAAACAAGGTCTTGTCAGTCCGAGGGTGGAACGTGCGCTCATTTATTTTCCTCGTTAGGGAAAAGCTCCCTCAGTTCTTGGTGTGGTGATTAATTGACTTCCAGGTGTTCGGTGCAGCAGAACTGGGCGGGCCAAAAAGCAGAACCCCAACCCCACCTCGCAACTCTGAGCACAAATATTAATAAATTTAACAAACCACGGCCTTCAAACGGAGCCGTGATGGGGAGCCTGCCAGGGAGTCTGCAGGGCCATGAGATGATCAAGGCAGAAAACCACTCAAAAAAAGCTCAGAGAGAATAAGGTAGCAGCAAAAACCTCATTTTTTCCCCCCCCCTTCTTTTGTGTTCACCATGGAAGCACAGCAGCACCTTCCCCACGTGGGATGTCCAGCAGGTCCCCCAAAAACTCGTGGCCTTCAGAGATGTTATGGATGGAACAAAGCAAATTAAGAGTCCCATTTGTGCCAGGGGGTTTTAGGCTCCTGCTGAGGATTGTGAATGAAAGAAACAGCTGGTATTTTAAATTCATGTATTAAAATGGTGCTTCATAATTCAGGAGTGCAGCTGCATTCAAAAATCCAAACAGGATTTTTAGGCACCTGCCTAATATTGATTTCACCGTCCCATGATCCCATAGAAGGATTAGGAGGGGATTTACAACTGAGATGCAGAATATGCATTTGGAGCTTTCAAGAATTAAAAAAAAAACCCAAATAAACATGACTTTAAAATACAAGTAATATCTTTTCCAAAGTTTTGTATGGATTTTGTTTTATTGAAATTATTTTAAGATGTCCAGGAATGCCAGGCTTCCAATAGAAGGGTACGGACAGTGTGGAATTCTTTTTAAAGTCAGGGAACAACAATAATTGTTGCACAGCTGAAAACAGGGATCTAAAAAAATAGATTTTCTACCTTTTCCATCTACCTGAGGTGCAAAGCTGAATTTGCCAACCGTAGATACTTAAGGAAAACTTCCTTTGGGGGAGATGAGACAGAAAAGAGAGGAAATGGCACATTTTGGCAGTTAGAATAACACAAGTTCCTGCTCAGAGCTGCCTTTTCCATTTGTGGGGGGTTTATGGTGCATTTTGGGAGGTTTTGTGGTGTATTTTGGGGTTTTTTTGCTTGTTACCATGAAAATAATTTTGTTCTGGAAACTGAAAGCCAGTTAACCTTCCTCAACTAGGAAGGTTCTTTTCTGAGCAGATAATTAATTCCTAAGAGGTGCCTCTTATACGATTGAAGGCACCAGACCATGAACCAGCTCCAGGTTCACTCTGGTGATGCTGCTGTGATGATTCACAGCCACTTGAGCTCCCACCAGAGACATCCTTGGGGCTCAGGGACAGGGGCCACCACACAGGCAGAAGTAAACATTGGAAAATACTGCAAAGGATAAAACTGCATGGAAAGCAAGAGTTCCCAAAGTTTTGTTTGGATTTGCCAAGGTGAGCTCAAGAAATCCACTGAGAGAAGGGACAAAAACCTACACTGACAATTTATTATTGAGTCAAACACAGCAAGACATTTTCTACCCACGAGTCACACTGAAGATGGAGTTGTTAAGGCACTGAGACTGCCAGAAAATTAAACCAGAGAGACCTGGAGCTCCTGGAGCTCCTGGAGCGGGGCCGGCGGAGGCTGCGCAGCTGAGGAAGGGCCCGGAGCATCTCCGTGCCCAGGACAGGCTGAGGGAGCTGGGGCTGCTCAGCCTCGAGAGGAGCCCCAGCTGAGAGGGGCCCTCAGCCCTGGCTGTCCCTGGCTGCAGGGAGGGCTCCGGGCAGGGCCCGGGCTCTGCTCCGGGGGCCCAGCAATGGCACCAGAGCAGCGGGCAGGGCCTGAGCCCAGCGATTGCCCTGCACAGGAGGCAGAACTTCTGCCCTGGGCAGTGCCCAGCCCTGCACAGATTGTCCAGAGAGGCTCTGGGCTCTCCTCCCTGGGGCTGTTGCAGAGCTGTGTGCACACAGTGCTGTGCCCTGTGCTCTGGGATGGCCCTGCTGGAGCAGGGAGGTGCCACCAGGTGCCCGCTGTGCTCCCTGCAGCCTGAGCCGCCCTGGGATCCTGTATTAGCACAATCAGTTCCCACTGGACATTTCACACCAATATTTGACAATTATTGTTTTTACAGGCAGCTGTAACTGTGGCCAGTGGACTTCAGATAAAGTCTCAGGACCTTGCACCTGCATCATTGTCCCGGCTCAGCTGAGGAATTTGCTGCTGAACTCCCATCCCTCTGGAAAACAAGGCTGAGGAGCTTTTCTCCAGATGGAAAATATCACTAAAGCAACACACATTGCCCCTGGTGCCATCCAGAAGCCCTTCGCAGGAGGGCTGCACTATTAAACCAACAAAATTCTTGATGAATTGATGAATCATTGTGGTCACACTGCTTCTCCTTGTGCTTTTCCTGAGGTAGGAACACGAACTGTAAATGGGAAATGAGCTGAGTTCTCTCCATGCTGTGCAGAACTGCCTGATACTTTGCCAACACTCGGCACTAAAACAGCAGGGAGAGCTGCGGAACCATCCCAGCGTCGCTCCTTGCTGCTGCCTCAGCTGCTCTGCCAGCACGACGAGGGCTGTGACAAAACCCTAATGAGCAGAAATCCATCACAGAGCACTTGCATGGCAGCAAAACGTGAGGAATATTTCAGTGGAGTTACCCAACCACAAAGGAAGTCAATGCAAACTGCAGGAATCACGCGACAAATGTAGGAGATACCACCAAAATCTCGTCATGAGTCAAACCCATGTCACATCGAATCTCCCATTTGTAGGATCTCACCCTTCTCCCTCTTTTCTTGCCTTCCCACTGGCAGCTACACGTTCCTGCCTTTGATCAGGCCCAGGGGAGGCAGAGCCTCACATCGGGAGCCTGCAGGAGTTCCTGTGGTGCTCTGATGTGGCACAGAGGTGTCCGGGAATCCCGGGGGAATGGGATTTCTGACCCTCCTCACTGCCACAACACAGGAACCCACATTTTGGGCTAAGCCCTCAACTGAATGCCGAAACCTCGGAAGAAAACCCCAAGCACAGAGTTTTACTCTGAAGCTGAAAGAGAATAAATTCTCTGCAGAAAACTGTTTGATCAAGTTGTCATGGGAGTTAAAGAGGTTTATATAGCAGAAATTGTGGGCCTGGAAACACTTCCCAAAAAGGGCACAACGACTTGAGGAAACCAAATCTGCACTGCTCAACCCCAGAGATTTACAGCTAATTCTCCTAATTTATACTCCTTAGAATTATAGACTCAGTGAGGTTGAAAAAGAGCTGTAGATCATCCAGTCCATCCGTCAATCCAGCACCTCTAATCCATGTCCTCAAGTGCCACATCCACACCTTTTTTTAACCCCTCCAGGGATCCAGGGGCAGCCACAGCTGCTCTGGGCACCCTGTGCCAGGGCCTGCCCACCCTCCCAGGGAACAATTCCTTCCCAATATCCCATCCAGCCCTGCCCTCTGGCACTGGGAAGCCATTCCCTGTGTCCTGTCCCTCCAGCCCTTGGAAAGAGTCTCTCTCCATGTTTCCTGTAGCTCCTTCAGGCCCTGGAAGGCCACAGTGAGGTCACCCCAGAGCTTCTCCTCTCCAGGCAGAGCAATCCCAGCTCTCCCAGCCTTTCCTCCCAGCAGAGCTGCTCCATCCCTCTGCTCATCCTGGAGCCTCCCCTGGGCTCTCTCCAGCAGCTCCAGGTCCTCCCTGTGCTGGGACGCCAAAACTGATCTGCAAATTTAAAACTAAACTAACTTTTCTCTTTATTTATTTTTTTTTCAGAAGTTCCCCTTCGTTTCCAGAAGCCACAGCTAAGAAGCCACGGTGGGTAATTTATGCAGTTGGTACCCGTGACCTGACCTCTCCTGCCTTCTCTGGGGGTAAAAAAGTATTTTAGTTATCAGTGGGGAAAAATTAAGACACAGGATTAATTACTCAATTCACCTCCTTTCTAAACTCAGCAGTAAATTACCAAAGAGCTTTTAGCACCTGATTTAGCTGCTCAATCCAAGGCACGGCTGCTCCGTTCTCGGGTTTCTGTCATGCCCCATGTTTATGCAGTTTCTTGAAATGAAAGCAGTAAAATTCAAATATCCTGGCAGCTCGGGTTGTTAACAGAGTAAGCTGTCAGAGAACACAATTCCTTTCATTTATTTGTAAAAACAAGCCACCTTTGAGGGGGAAAAAAACTTTTTGAAAGAGCAGCAAGAGAGCATAATGAACCCGAGCTCGGAGGAAAACAGAGACTGTTTTTATCAACGATGTCTCCCAGGAGCAGCAGGGCCAAAAAAGAATTGAATTTCATCAGGATCTGATCACAGTGCTTACCAAATTGCTTTTTGTGTATCTGACATGCTCGATAAGAAGCGTCCCCAGCAGTGGCTGTGCAGGGGACTAAATGAAATGCATTCTGCAATGGGCCTCCTGCCTCGGCACAACCACAGTTCAGTCCAGAGCTTCTCCTCCTTCCAAGGTGATGCCTGGCACTAAAGAACAATAAACATTTCTTTTTCGACTTCTGGCTTTTTCCCCATACAGCTACAAAGTCTATTTCCTTGATTATCCCTCAAATTCTTGATGGCGGGCTTCTTATTATCCCGATTTCTGTGCAGAGGAGCAAGCTGGAAAGCCTAAGACAGGCACCTACATCTCCCCAAAAATCAGAAAATATTTAACAACCACGTAGCACCACCATAACGACTTCCGGATTATTTTTATTTTTATTTCTAAGAGTAATTTCTTGGCAGTGAAAAAATCCTCGAAACATGAACCCCATTTTGTTTCTTTACAAATGCTATTTCTCACGAAGGGATAATTCTCTGTATCATATATCTATATCCATATTTATATTTCTCTTCCTAAGGACAACAGGCTGATGGCTTCTCCGTGCCTTTAAAAAAATGAACCACACAATAATACACCAGAAAAGGCGCAAGAAGTTACAAGCAAATGATAAGAGAAGAGGAAGATTTGGTGGGAAAGTATAACCATTACCTCTGGTGGGATCTTTCTTATTTTCAGCTGTATGAAACTAGGGAAAAAAAAACCCCAACAAACCCAAAAAAGAGTAATTCATTTGAAATCCAAAAAGTAAAAGAGAAATATCAAGATGAGTGAGTCAGTTTTTCACCCAGGCCCTTTGTCTCTCAGCTGACTCCCTTTACACAGAGATTTTATTACAATAATGTTGGTGCTTCCTTCTCTTATTCCCACATTTCATCTTCCTGCAGAGATTTTGGCATTCCCTCACCTGCAGGAACAGGCGAGGTCCAGAGTCTCAGAGCAGTGGGAATTTCAGAAGGCTGAAACTGGAGGGGGACATTTGGGGTCAGCAAAACCCCACTGCAGTCCCCACTCTCAGCTTGAAGAACATTTTCATTTTCTGTACTGATTTTCCTCTCTTTTGGGTACTCAACGAGCACTTCTCTAGTCCAGGAGTGGGAATGTCCCCTGGAACTACCTCGCTCCTTAATTCCAGCTGCGTCCTCCACTGTCCTCTCCTCATTTAAGTTTGCCAGCCTGTCAGAGAAGGAATTTTAGGGAGACATTTAGCTACAAATTCTGCCTCACTGTTATTAAATCCATTCACACTTCAGTGGTAACGTTAACAGTGGCACTTTTAGGTGGAAGGTTATAGGGAAAAAAGTGGGTTTTCCCAGGTAAATTTTGGATGCATTTTCGATAAATTTGTGCAGATGTAACATGTGCATGTACACGCCTCACCTGCAACGCTCACATCCTTCATCCTTAAGCTCATCCTCACATCTTTTTAGGGTGAAATAGGGAAATCTGGTGTTTCATTAAATGCTGTTCTTTCTCAATCGCAGTGCAAAAAGCAGGAATTCTTTAGCAAGCACACCCCTGGGGTATTGATCCGGAGCCAAATGCAGATTAATCCAATTTTCTCCTTTCAGGAGAGGGCGTTCCACTCAGCAGGAATTCCCTCGTTCTCCACAGGAAGGACCTCTAGGATTCAAGGAATGTTTTCCACAGCACCATTATCAAGAGCACGGAGCAGAGGCAAACACGACTGTCCTGGGAATGGGGATTTTCCTATCATTTCATTTCCAAGGGTGATTTCATTTCTACGTGTACTCGCACGTATTCATCAATTAAGGTTTTGCAGATCACATTTGATTAACTGAGGAATTAATCTGCACCCTCTGCATTGTGACAACCAGCTGGAAAGAGAAATAATTCCTCCTGATCCCTAATGATTGGCTACAGTTTAATGGGACAACCCAGGCACTGAAACAATTCTCTCCACCAGGCCCAAGGGATGTGACAGAGATGAGAATTTTTCTGGACCGAAGGTGGCTAATAAAGCATCACTGCAAGAGTATTTTGTTTAAATGTCAACATTTAGTGCCTTCAAATGCTTCAGAATGACATTTAAGGATGAAATTGCTGCATATGTTTCCTTTGTGACAGCAGCTCCGCTTGGTGACATCACAAACACAGATCTGTGGAATGGAAAACAGAAGGGAATCTTGCAGGAGCTCCTCAATCTACACTTGGGTGTTTCGGCACTTCGTTAATTCATTAATTGGATTTTTAGCCTCAGCTTAGCTGCACAGAAAGGTGATTCGTGCTCCTGCACCTGCCCTGCTGCCCCCACCAAACCCCCTCTCCCGCCTTGGATGGGTTTGACTGCTGTGGCTGTGACCAAAGTTTGAATCCAAGCAGCTCCTCCTCCCTCCTGAAAGGAAATCCCTTCTAATTTCAGCACCACTGTTGCTTCTTCCAAGCAAACCCAGGACTTTTTTCCTCTCAGCTCCTGACAAAGCCAGAAGAGCTGAGCATTATCCCACCTCTAAGTTCCTAACCATGATGAGAAATATCAGGCAATCAATGAACGTTCCCAGATTTGAAAACAAAACAAACCATAAATTTATAAAATCAGCCATTTTTTACCACTTTGTTCCTGCCTTGATAATGAGTCCGATTTGAGATTAAACTCTACAGCTGGATAAATAGCTAGAAAATGTCCCTGTTCTCAGCAGCAGCCAAATTTCCAGCCCAGCCTGAGTCTCTGGAGAGCTCCCAGAGCTGCTGCTCCTCCTGTGCCACCCAGGGAGCCCTGTGTCCCACAGGTCACCCCACAACCCAGCCCAGCAACAACCAAAATGTGCTTCTCTCTCCCCAAACACAACCTCAAAGATGATCTGCAGGGACATTTTTCTTTTCCTTTTTCATTTTTTTGGCCAAAATCTTCTCACTTTTCAGGCAAGCTTGATCCTCTTCCCCTTAAAACCTCCGCTTTTAAGGATCAGAACTGCTACCATATTAATTTATTCATTTATTTATTTATTTTTAATTTTTTTTTTTTTTTTTTTTTTACCCACAGACAGCAACTCAACTTCTGCACCACACCTGGGTTCAAATCCCGAGGAAGAAAGTGCCTTTCAGACTTTATTCCCTTATCCTGCAGCCTTGCTATAATTTTCTCAGCCACAGCGTTGTTCCAAACTCCTGGTTCTTTAGACACTCCTTACATTTTGGAAGCTAAAATCGCAGTTTTGTTGGGTTTTGGAGGGCAAAGCAGGCAAGGGAACCTCTCGACTATCTGCAGTACACCTGTGTTTAAAGTCACAGGTTAATCTTAGATCAACAGGGACTGCCCCGCCTGATCAATACCTCAGCCAAGGGAAGAGCTTGCCTGGCTGCTAAGGGAGATTATTCTCAGCTTTAGGTATTCACGTATTGAGGTTGCTGACAATTTTACTGACAATTCCTTTTAATTAGCCATCCTGGGTGTCCTCCCAAATACATAAAATTTAATTACCTGTAACAGCACATCTTTGTGATTTTAACCTTTTCATGCTTCGCTACTTTTCAGTGACATTTCCCTTTAAAAAAAGGCTCTACCTATCAAGGAATGGCATGTGGGAGACAGACAATCAATCCTAGAAAGGGGAAAGAGAGGGAAAATCACAGCAGCAGACTGAAAACACCTTTTATGGCTCCTTATCACGCACCAGCAGATAATCAATAGCTTATCAAAGCTGTCCATTTCGACTGTGCCGAGTTATTCATTCAAAATCACTAATTCAGGTTAAAAACCAGCCCAAGTCTGTGAACTTTATCCATTACCCTGAACTTCACACCAATCCGGTGACCTCTGTAGGGCTGCAGTTGGAGTGAGAAGAGGGGGAAAATGCCAGTGCAAAGTTTGCCTGGAATAAAAGGGGTGGCTGCACCCACGAGAGGATTTTATCATTGTTTTTGCCTTGCTTTCCCACTCCCAAAGCACTTCATGATTGCCTATCTGTTCATCTCGCATCTCTGCTGAAATTTAATCTGAAAAATTGCTCTCTGCCTCCAACTGCAAATAACTTGGCCACAAGTCTTTGCCTTTTTCCATAAAAAGCACCCTGACAACGGCAGAGGTGTCAGGGAAGTCAATCTGCATTTCCCCTCCCCTCATCTGAGCCGCAGCATTTACCGAAATTGCTACTGCAAGATTAATCCTTGGAAAAAACAGGACAATTTGCTCATCTTTCGGGGGTAAAGGGACTGTTCAGAGCCTCAGTCGTGACGTTCTGTTCTAATTTACTCAAGAACAAGGACGTAGAGACACAGCCAGTTTTTAAAACATTTCTCTGGCCATTTCCTGAGGTGACACCACTGCCCTGGCCACCAAATAATTTTTGGAATTAAAGTACCCAGGAACTCCCATTCATCTCAGCCCAGCACTAATTACCTTGCACCAAAGATTTTAGTCTAATTAACAGCGGGACTGGATGCTGCCTGTTCAAAACACAAAGCCACTTTTTTCTGCCCCAAAATGATTTGTATAAAGAGAAACAATTCTCCTAATGATGAAAACTGTGTTTTCTCTGCAAGGCAGACTTTGAACATTTAGTGTTGCCAGCAGACACAACTGTGCTCAATCATGGGCTAATTCCAGCAGGAAGTGTAAATACCATCCCCTACAAGAGCATTTAGCAGCAGTCCCAAAAACTGGACAGAGCCTATTCAGCTGGGAAAGGAATAATTAGGAACAAATTAAATCCCAAATAATTTCCTGAGGCTTGATGCCACTGAATCACAAACGCAGCTCGTAAGTCTCGACGGGCCAAAGGCTGGCAGGGCTCTTTTACCATGTTTGAATAAAAAATGGCCAAATCTCAGTACAAATAAGGCAAAGAAAATAAAGGCAGATTGAGAGTCAACTGCTCCAGGGACCAACAACTCCCTAAATAAACCATGAACATTTGCAGTTTTAAATGTCCCATATCTAACAAACAAACAAACAAAAATGGCAAGAAAAAGTGGCAACTGAAGCTGATTTTTTAGTTTCATGCAGTTTGATAGTTGTTAGGGGTGGTTCCCTCCCTGGGAATTGTCTTTAAGCAGTCAGGTTTAAAAGCCAGCAGGAAAAAAACCCAATTATTCTGTGGGATTTTACCACTCACACGGGTAAGAGAGGCATTCCTGATCTGCTGAGAGCTTCTATTGAAGTGGATTTAACCACACATATCCATTTCAACTCAGACTAACAGGCCAAAATCTGAAGGCTGTGTCTTTCAGTGCCCCAAAAATCCTCCTTGGCAGCTGTGTGGGTGCTCCAGGTGAACCAGCAAATCTCTCCCACTTCAGGGGAGGTTCTTTGGTGTTCATTCCATGGTAGATCCCTGGATCAAATGTCTTTTGTGCTGGTGCTTCCCACAGCAAAAGAAGGAAATTAATTAATTTAATAAAATCCAGAACATTTTGAGGAACTTTTCTCTTCGATTAGTATAACCAAGATGGGGAGATGCTGTTTCCAGAATTTTCACCTGTGCTGCTGCTGCTGCAAGTTTTATATTAACGTGTCTCTGGGAGAAAATTCCAGGAGGTTTTGTGTTTGGGAGGAATTGGGATTTGCAGGGCCAAAGGAAGGAGCTGCAAGGGAATTCAGCTGGAGGGAATCATCAGGTGCTTGTCATCCTCAAGCCCAGAGGTACCGAAAACCACAATTAATCACCGAATTAACAAGGCTGGAGAAGACCTTTGAGATCATCAAGTCTAAAACCAGCACATCCTGTGCAGTGTTAATTAATTATCAAAAATCAGCATAAAACCTATTTGTCCAGAGCTGATTAACCCCGGGTTATCTGGGAGTGTCCTGTGCTCCCAACCCCAGCTCACTCAGCGGGATTACAACACCTCCTCTGAGAAATTCCGATTTCTCCCCCTGAATCCAAACTGATGCCTTGAGAAGCCACCTAAAAACAGAGGCTAGACAGGAATAAGGGAACAAAGGGAGGTCTTGATTTGAAGGGCCTTCAAAGGTACACCCTGGGGAGTCCAGAGGCTACTGCCAATATGGACCCCCCGATGGACGACAGGTCACGAGTTCTTCACACTTTTATACGTTTGGTTCATTTGTGTATCAGAGTTAATTCTCCAATTAAAGCTTCAATTTAATGATGTAATTTCCCCAAGCTTGCCCCCCCACTTTAGAGGCTTTTGGTTTATACTTTTTGGGCCTGGGACCATCTGAGCGTCCTTGGAGAGCAGGCCTGGAGAGGCTTTGTTATGTCTGCCTGGCACAGAGAGCAGAAGTGAACAGGCTACAAGAAACTTCAGAGTTACACACTAGGCAGTGCAGGACTTGAAAAACATGGAAGTTAAAACCGAAGGCATCGATGGAACTGAAGAGGCCCTTCTCACTCAGAAGGACCGGAGGCCTTCTAGGGGCACCTCCAGCTCTCCAGTGCCTTTTTCCACCCCTCTCAACCTCGCTGTTGTCTGAGAATGTTTTATTTATTCTTTTTTAGCCTTTCATCTCTCCGTGCTCTGCTCAGGCCCAGCTCCGTGAGGACCCACAGACCCTGTGAGGTTCCTGCTGACACAATTCCTGAGGATTCTGGGGATAATCAATGCAAACCCAAACCCTTCCCATGCAGGAGGATCCATCAGAGGTGCAAGAACAAGGAACTTGTGGAACAATGAGGCTGAATCTTGATTTAGTACAAAATTCCTGGTGTCGTGGAGTGTCTTAGTGCCCATGTGGGCTCATAATTACCCCATGGAACCCCACAACAACCCCATGGAACCCCATAATAAATCCCATGGCTGCAAATGTAGTTCAGCAATTAATTAATTGCTGCTTAATAGGCTTTTCTTCTGTGCCTGATGATGGAAAATACCGAGTATAGAAGTGGAGAAAACCTTCACAACGTGAGTGTGACAGGAATGGACTGAAGGGCGGAAAAAAAGGAGGAGAAATTGTCTTGCCCACGTTATGAGATATTCAAGAGGCTGCACTTTTTCACTCCACTCGATGACTTGCACATCCTGATAATAAATGCTAATTTATTCAAGTCTTCCTGATACAGCAGGGGGAAAAAATTAATTACCAGAGCTGATCCGACACAGAACCACTAAAATATAATATAAATATAAAGCGATGTAACAATGACAACAAAACTCCCCAAACCTAATCAACAACCAACACAGGCCTTCTTGGAAATTGAAATTTAGCTAATAGCAATTAATTAATTAACTCCCAACTTTTTACCTCAGTAAATTCATGGACAGATTCCAACTATACTGGACAAAAAATATTACTCTTCCCAGGGACATTAAATGCTTTATTTTAGGGGTCAGCTAAACAGACATCTTGCCCAGTAAAGCAGGACTTCTCTTTCCAGCTACTGCCTCTGAATAATTCATACTCCAACTTTGCTCCTCTTTCATTAATATTCCTTCTCATCTTCACTGAAAAACTGAAAAGCAAATTTAAAAAAAGATGGTGTTGAACTAAGAATGGTCCTTTAGCCTAGGGAGTAGGTTAATAAAGAACAAAGATAATACATAAAAAGGTAAAGGATAAATGTAATATAAATGTTTCCTAGCTGAATCCAGGTATCATCCATATCTTCCGAAGGAATTATTGCTTAAAAGCCAAGTAAATATTTGAGGTTCAAGGCATAACTTCTTCCACTTAGGTTTATCAAAAGTGCTGCAAAGAGATAAACAGCGAAGAGTTTGTGGTTCATCAGCAGAACCAGGGTCTCATTTCATAGATCAGGAGCGGTTTGACACAAGAAAAGCCAAAAAACAAACACAGCAGCTGCCCCTGAACACGCTGCAGCTCAGGATGTTCAAATAAATGAGTTTTGCAGCTCAGTGCCTAAATCCCAGGTCAGCTTTTTCCTGGCCCAGCCCCTCTTCCTGGCAGACACTGCTTTGTCTTCAGTGGGGAACGTGCCTGGCCAAGGGTAGGAACGGAGCCAGAGCTGGAATCCTCTGTCGGAGAGGCAGCACCACAAAAATTGTATGGTTTGTGTTATGCCTTCAGATAACCAGATAAAAACCCATGAAAACACCAGTTATCTATAATTCCTGCCTCATCTGCTCCCACACTGGGAATTACAACAGATCTGTGCGGGTGAAATGGGGTCACGCTCCCTCATCCTGCACGGTCCGGGTGCTCTGGACACCCTGAGGAGGCCCCACACTCAGCTGGACAGGGAGCTGCCCCCTTTCCTTAAAATGCCACCAAGCCCACAGTGAATCAAAGCAGAATTTAAGGTCAAAGCAGCTCTTCACCGAGTCCCAAACACAGCACAGCTACAAAGAGCTTGGTCAGCCACACCAAGGCACAGAAGTGTGTGTGGGGAAGAGGTGGAAATCAATACAAGGTTAAATATGGATCATGACTCCCTTCCCTTGGGCCATCCCAAGGATAATTGCAGCAGGAGCCCTGAGGCCACTCAAAGCAAGACGCCAAAATGTGTGGGATGGGAGAAGAGTGCGAGGCACAGGAGAGGAAGGGAGATAAGGCAGGGAAGAGCAGGAATCTCCACACTTCCAGCCTCAACCTGCCCCTGGCTGGAGGCAGCAGGACACAGAGCATGTGCTGTGATGAGCAAGCAAAGTCAAAAACCTTAATGTCAAAGCTTAACATTATTTTAATGTCATCTTAATGTCAGACTTAATCAGGTGGGGCAATACCTGGTGATTCAATCGGTTCTGCCTTTTTATATCCTTAAATATATGAATCAAAGGTCACGTATCAATATTAATTCAGCAATCCCTGTTTCTGTTCCACCCACCAGAGGTGCACATCTCCAGGCAGCAGCTCTGCTGCGAGGAATGGCAGCTGGCACCAAGTTGCAACGAGAACTGATAAAGTTCTCAGCCCATTTTGGGATTCACGGAGTGGGAGACGAGCCTTACACTCACCTTTATCCCAACCCCACGGATGTATTAACTCACAGACTTAGCACAAGGACCTACATGGGATAAACCCCCATTGCTCTTCGGTGCCTCTTGATCAAATAATAATAGCAACTAATAATAATAATAATAGTTGCTGATAATAGCAACAAAAAGTCCTTTCAGGGGTCAGTGACTAACGCTTCCTCTTCCCAAAAATCTTTCTCTGAAGGTTTATAACAACCCTCAATGGAATAACGTCGAGTCCTCTCCCTTCTTGGGGATATTTTGAGGGCAAAACACGGACAGATCAGGAAAAGCAATTCCAAAACTTACCAAATTTCAAGACTCAGCCCTTGCAGCCAACGGGCAGTTTGGCACTGGATCCGAGCTGGGATTTCACCCAGGTAAGGCAATGCATCTTACCTTGGTTTCCTCTTGCTTGGCACACAAAACACGGCATTAAACACAGGTGACCTCTTAGTTCCAGCTCCCAGCTGCGCCCACGGGACAAGATGACAGGCAAACAGATAAAACTTGGAAAAATCCCAGAGGACTTACAGGATCCGTCAGCTCTGGCAGGCTGGCTTGGTAGGTGAGGGGTCTGCAGTCCCGGGTGTTGTTCACCAGCACACAGGGAAGGAACATTGGTCCCAAATCGTCCCCGTCGAGCACGTCCACGGTCAGGGTGGTCGTGCTCGTCCTCCGCTCGTTCAGGTTTTGGGCTCGGTCCTGTGGAGCAAACCAGGCCCAGCTGGTGAGACTTCCTGAACTCAGAATCTCCTGGAAAGAATCTCCTAGAAACAATCTCCCAAAAGGTTTTAAGCGAGGCTAAGGATAAGACGTATAAGCAGCAGAATTACTCGTGTGCTAGGAGTAATTACAGGAACTTCAGCCTCAGAGCTACAGCCTGAAAGGCTCACAAGTAAAATGAAGAGGAAAAAGTGAAGAAATACTGCAAGACATCTATCACTCAGAAATAATACAGTTTGGGAAAACTAGAGGACTAAAACCATAATAATACAGCATGTTTGTAGAAGGTAAAAAGGCCTCGTGCCTTATTTATAATCAGAAATTGTTGTGGTTTTACCCAAAGTACACATTAACAACAGTTCACCTCTTCTTTCTTCCTTTGTTTAGTGAAGAAACACCATGAGCAGCCAATATTTTGTTTAAAACACTCAAAAATATTCCCATTTTCACAGAGGAACTGCTGCATGAGCTTTCCTTTGCAGAACTAAAATCCTGGGGGGGGAATATGGGCCATGAATTAAATCTCACCCTCCTAACCTAATGTAACACTGACAGAAAAAAGATCAATTTTTAAATTTGTTTTTGTTTATGCTGTTTAATGTCATCATCTACGTAAGATGGAGAGTCCATTGCTCTAAATTGGATTGGACACGCATTTTTTTTTTCCTATTTTGCAGTCCACACAGTTCTTTGCATTTAGAGTAATGTGGGAATTTCTGCATTCAGCTTTCTTCACGGTCAGTGATGAAAAACAATTCCAGCCACAAGGAGCAGCCTTCATCATCAACTAAACCATTTCTCCATCCCTCCAGTAAGTGCCTCTGAGACATTCTGGATCAAAGCAGATACAGAGTAATTAATTTCCAGAAGTATCTTCAGGATGCAAGGACGACAAAGCACTGATAATGTAATCAGAGGAATGAGATTGCACAGTGCACACGACAGAGAGAATTCAGTGCAGCCTGTGGGGTTATAGAATCCCAGACTGGTTTGGGTTGGGAGGGACCTTAAAGCCCACGCAGTGCCACCCCTGCCATGGGCAGGGACCCCTTCCACTGTCCCAGGCTGCTCCAAGCCCCAGTGTCCAACCTGGCCTTGGGCACTGCCAGGGATCCAGGGGCAGCCACAGCTGCTCTGGGCACCCTGTGCCAGGGCCTGCCCACCCTCCCAGGGAACAATTCCTTCCCAATATCCCATCCATCCCTGCCCTCTGGCACTGGGAAGCCATTCCCTGTGTCCTGTCCCTCCATCCCTTGGAAAGAGTCTCTCTCCATGTTTCCTGTAGCTCCTTCAGGTCCTGGAAGGCCACAGTGAGGTCACCCCAAAACCTCTCCTCTCCAGGCTGAACAATCCCAGCTCTCCCAGCCTTTCCTCCCAGCAGAGCTGCTCCATCCCTCTGCTCATCCTGGAGCCTCCCCTGGGCTCTCTCCAGCAGCTCCAGGCCCTCCCTGTGCTGGGCCCCAGGGCTGGGGCAGCTCTGCAGGTGGGGTCTCAGCTGAGCAGGGCACCAGGAGCATTGAGCCACCCCCGGAGCCTGGCTGCTGCTGGCAGAATGTTGAACATGCCACAAAATATGTAAGAAAAGAGACTGCAAAATATATCTGCACTTCAGTGCCGGAGAGATGACAGGAACGTGTAGGTGTGGACTCAGGATCTCCTGTTGCTTCAGAGCAAACATCATTTCCCACGAACGAAGATGTATCACAGCAGCCGTAAACAACGGAGGACAAGTTTTCATTTCAGTTGTTATCAGAAGGACAAAAAGGGAAAAAAAAGCTTTCACAGCCCTCAAGGGCACCAAAGCCCCACTCTGATGACAGATAGCTGAGATACAGTTTATACATCACTTTTCTCCTCAGCGCGTGCTCTCCACTGCCAGCCGCTCTGGAAGATGCACGTATCCACCCTCCGCACGCTTGCGATAGGCCTTGAAGGAAAAATCACCTCTTCATAACAAAATGCATTTCAGTCCTGAAGGATTCAGTGAAACTGTGTCCATTAAACTCATCTGAGTGCAAATCAGCCTCGCCAGCTTTGCTGGGAAATGGACGTTGACTGCCACGAGGCTGCACTTTTCTGCCTGGGCTGCGCTGCACATTTGCAAGTTGCTCCTTGTGCCAAAAAGGTTTGCTTGTCACATTCCGAGCAAGCTTTTTTAACCAGTAATAATATGCCTGAGCTTTCAACAGCCTGGATAAATCTTAAATTAGATCTTCAGCAGAAGAGGATTTATCAGAGCTGGTATTTCAGCAAGGCTCTGCCTTGCCTTGGGAAGGAAACTAAACCCGCACCGAAATCAGGGGCATAAATGGCCTTCGAGAGATTTATACTCACATTTGCTTGAACAATGACAAAATAACGAGTCTTTTCTTCGTAATTTAGTCTTTCCCTCAGAACTACTGCTCCAGACAAAGTGAGAGGAATATCAAAGGTCCTGTTGGAAGTCTGCAAACGAGAAAACAACACAATAAAATTGAACGTGCCTCGAAGTTAAGATGTGTTGTAGCTGGGCCACAGTGGGATGATCCCTTGGCTGGAATTCCAAGGCTGCATCTGCTCTTCAGGTCAGAGCTTATAAAGCTTTCTATGTTTTCTTCCCACCCAATTTCCTCCTGAAGAGCCCCACAAAAATTAATGTGTGCTGAACAGAATTCTCCTGGGTTCTTTCCGTATCCATGGCTACTTCCAACCACAAAAGTCTGACTGCTCTGCTTCTCTCCCCTTTGCCATCCTGAATTTGTAGTGGTGCCTTCAGAACAAATGCTCAAGTGGTAGAGGTAAGAAATCCACATCATTGTACTTATCTGCTCTTCATTCTGCCTTTCATGAGGGCAATGAAGTGCTAAACAAGCAGAGAACATCAACATTTAGGTGCCAGTTCATGCATATGTTCCTACACGAGGAAATTCACATCTCAGGGTAAATGCAATTGGTAAATCAGGTGAAATTCAATTTGTTCCGTGTATTTGCTTCCACGGACTCAGCTGACAAAGCTGGGGCAACAACTGGCAGGAGGGCACAAATTTCTGACCTGAGATCCGGTTGCAATTTCATTATCAAATTAATCTCATTAAAAAAAAAAAAAAAAAAAAAAACAAACCATCTTTCCATGCTGCAGTCTCCCAGTCTAGAAGATAGTTGATATCTAAGTGTTTTGAACAGGCAACTGTGGGAGTGCACCGGGTGGTGGTAGAGAGATCAGCCCTGAGGATCAGAGAGAGGGGCTCTGTCCTGGGCCCAGAGGTGACCCTGGGAGTGCATCCAGGTCACCGGGGACGGACTGAGAGAGGATTGTGTGTTTATGGACAGACTGGGCCTGTGAGAAGTGTTCATTGCAGTTTGGGGCCTTATAGGGCATTGTTTGCCTGTTACCATCCTAGGTAAAATCTGTGCAATGCCCCAGGTGATTGGGGGACACTGTGGGGAACATCTTTCCTGTTTATAGGATGTGATATCCTGCTGGGTGCTGGGATTTAGGGAATTCTGACTGCGCAATGAACGGCTTTGCCTTTCTCCACCTGATGAGCAAAGTCCTTGCCCATGCGTCAGTACTGCAGGCAACAGCAATACAAGATTCCAAACACAGCGGAGGGACACAGGACTGTTGTTTCTTTACATCACACAACAAGGCCTTTTTCCTCTAAAAGTCTAAGCACCTGCTAAAATTGCAGTTTCTTTTCCGGCAAATAAATGAGAATGAGTGTTAGGTGCAGGTAGCCGTGGTGGGCAGGAAAACAGGATCGGGAAGTGCATCCCAGACTAATAAATAACTGGAGACAGTCAGAGTTTGGCACTCATCTTTTGGGATAAAATATTCTTAGTTCCCACCGAGGGGGGAAAATTCAATTAGGAGATTTATACTGAGGCCAAACAGAAATCATGGCATCCCGGAATGGTTTGGGTTGGAAGAGATCTTAAATCCCATCAAGTCCCACTCTTCCATGGGCAGGGACACCTTCCTCTATCCTGGCCTTGGACACTTCCAGGGATGGGATAGACACAACTTCTCTGGGCATTAAGGAAAGTGAAACAATCCGGTTGCTGACAGCGAGGCAATGAGAGGGAAGGTAAATTCATCTGCAGTTACAGGGCTCATGGGCAGAGAGGATACTCGGCATGAAGGAAAACATTTCTTTATGTCCAACAGCAAACTCCTGTTCATTTGCTACTTCGTGTCATAAAAATAAAAATAAAAATAAAAATAAAAATAAACACAGATATAAATATAAATATAAACA
>VZTI01002578.1:24427-39651 GCA_013397865.1 Struthidea cinerea
AGATATGTATAAATATATAAATAGATAAACATATAACTACATAAATATAAAAACAGATAAACATGGAGGAAAAAAGCCTGAATGGCTGTACCTTGTCATTAGGGTTGTACTGGATGACATATTCTATCTGGCCATTGGGACCATCATCAATGTCAATAGCACCATTGTTTCCAGAAAATCCTGTGAAGATGGTTGTTCCAACTGGAGTTAACTGCAAGAACAGCAAGAGACACCCATTAAAACCTTAAGGTTTTAAGGTTTATTTTAACCTTATTTCCCCCCCTAGCTCTGGCCTGTAATGCATCAAGGGAGAACTTCATTTAAAAAAAAAAAAAAAAAAAAGAAAAAGATGNTAAACAGAGAAGAGGGAAACCTTAATTAAAAAAAAAAAAAAAAAAAAAGACAAAGATGAGAAAAACACTCTTTAAAAAATGGAAAGAACCCATGAAATAAATATAGATTAAACCAAATAAAAGCTCCTTTTTCAGACTCAGGAAGGAAAACAAGGACGAGCTGCAAATGTAAACAGAACTTATTTGACAGCGTCTTCATGGCAACGTGAACAGAGCCAGATTAATATTGTTACGTGCAAACACAAACACCCAGAGAGCTTCATGGCTTTGAACAAACACAAGAGTGATTCTGTTGCTCCAATATTGCGTTGGCAGCAATTGAATACCCATTAAATGATGTTTTGAAAATGAATCAATTTATAATTATCCTCGCGCAGATAAATAGCACGAAATCAAGGCCCATTGAGAGCAAGGGCAGAAGATTTCTTGGGAGTCATCGTTTCTGAATTTTAATATTCAGGAAACTTTGCGAATAATCAACCTGAAAGTGCAAAACAAATGAACAAACACTCGTGGGTTCAGCACAACCCTTGCTCCCTGCTGCTCTCATCACCCCCAAATTTGTGGCCCCTAAATTCCCAGAGTCCCACTGGCCCCTCTTCTTTCCTCCAGACTTTACACAAAGTTGCTGCACATGTTTAAACCTAGAGGGCCTAAAAAGGTTTGAAAAGTTGCAAAAAGAGCAGGGGGCAAAGGACAGAGTCATCCCAGCATTAGTTGCAGATGTGGATGTTATTTCACGTTCCTATTTTGTAGTGTTCACGATAAAGCAAAGACTTAACTCCCCATTTCCTCCTGCACTCAGAGTTCCTGTTTTATTTATAAAGCTGCTAATTAAGGGTGTCATGGTTAGCAGGGTTCTCCGGGAAACATTTTCAGGGCTGAGAATACTGAATCTTTGAAATAAAACCCACCAATTCGAAGCCTTTTTATGGTAAAACGAGTGGGGCTTAATTTACAATCCCACCGCTATCCACGCTTACACCACAACTCGTTATGTTCATGTTTTGCCACAAACTTGACTTATTTACTCCCGGAACGGGCAGCAGAAGTGCCACGTGTGGGTGTAGGAAGTTGACTGCACCCTCATGGGTTGGGATGTGCAGGGGAGGAGGGGACAGAAGACCAAAGGAACCTGAAAACCAGCTGGGAAAAGTTCCAGGAGGGTTGGCAGGGGCTTTTCCCACCGCTGCGGATGGGCTGCTCCTTGACACCCACTCAGGCGGCCTCCTCAGCAGCTTCCTCAGGAGAGGAAAATCCAATGTTCCTGAGGGAAAACAGGGAGACCAGGCACCCACTGCCCACACAGGCAGGACAGAGGCCGTGGGGAACATTGAATTAACATCCTGCCAGCAACAAATACACTGGGATGGGGACAGAGGGACACAAACCAGCATTGTCCCCCATCCCAGCCCTCTGGTCCAGGCTCAGCGTCACTCCTTAACTCCCAGCTCCTCTCGTCCTCACTATTTTCTCCTCATTCCTTGCTGCCACATGATGTTTTCCCCTCTCTTAACCCCATTTTCCCCTCTCTTACCCCCCTTTTCCCTTCTCTTAACCCCGTTTTCCTGAGGCGCCGTGGGGCTGGCTGAGGGCTGGGATGTTCCCAGTGCTGGAGCCTGTGGATCCCTCAGGCCACGGCAGCTCCCACCTCTCCTGACAGAGGGCCCTCAGGCCCTGCCTGGGCACCGACACCCTGTAACTCGAAATAAGAGTTTAACCAATGAATCCCTGCTTAAACAACGGTCCCTTTAGTGTAAAGAGCCAGGCACTGTCCTGGCTGGTCAGGGGGTGGCATGGGATGGAAATCTACCAGGTTTCTGCTGCTCAAACAGGAAAAAGTCCTGGTGCTCCCAGATGGAGCCGAGAGGAGCAGCTCTGGAGACATCAGATGTAGAATTCCAGAATAGTTTGGGTTGGAAGGGACATTAAGGGTCACCTAATTCCCCCCCCTGCCACGGGCAGGGACACCTTCCACTGTCCCAGGCTGCTCCCAGCCCCAATGTCCAGCCTGGCCTTGGGCACTGCCAGGGATCCAGGGGCAGCCACAGCTGCTCTGGGCACCCTGTGCCAGGGCCTGCCCACCCTCCCAGGGAACAATTCCTGCCCAATATCCCATCCAGCCCTGCCCTCTGGCAGTGGGAAGCCATTCCCTGTGTCCTGTCCCTCCATCCCTTGTCCCCAGTCCCTCTCCAGCTCTCCTGGAGCCCCTTTAGGCCCTGGAAGGGGCTCTGAGCTCTCCCTGCAGCCTTCTCTCCTCCAGGTGAGCACCCCCAGCTCTCCCAGCCTGGCTCCAGCCCCTCCATGGCCTCCTCCAGACTCATTCCAACAGATCCATGGATTTCTTGTGTTGGGAATCCCAGAGCTGGACACCGCACTGCAGATGGCGTCCCATATTTTAAAAAAAAAATTGCTTATATTTAACACTATTAAATACTGTAAAAATGCTGTCCCATCCAAGCAGCCCGGGAGCTGACAGACACCCTGGAGCTGCTGGCACAGCTCCCCCCTGCCCGTTCTGACAGGGTGCTGATAAATAGTGGCCCCCATAAAAAGGCTCCAGCACTGCAAAGCACATTATTAAGTGATAACAAAGGAGACAGTTGCAAAAATGACACATCAGTAAACAGCAGAACTCCAATTCCATGCTCTAACAGTAAAAGTCAAAAGCTAAAGTCTTGCATTTGATGGATTACACCCAGGAAAACTGACTGCAGATGTGCAGAGCTTCAGGACACGCACGTTTCCATTTTATCTAAGTTTTCTTTCATGCAACACAAATGATACTAGAAAAGAACACTGGGGAAAAAAATCCTCTCCACTCCTTCATGACAGAGCTCCAGCAGCGTTTGGACACCGCTGTCAGGGATGCACAGCGTGGGATTGTTGAGGTGTCTTGGCAGGGCCAGGGGTTGGACTGGATGATCCCTGTGGGTCCCTCCCAGCTCAGGAGATTCTGTGATTCTGTGATTTCCAGCCTGCTCAAGATCTCACATTACAGATTCCTGCAGCCTTTAGAAAAACTCAGATGAGCTCTGAACTCAATACTTCAAATCCATTTCCAATCATGTGGGAGAGGCCCTCAGCGTTCCAAGCCACACAAAACTTGTACACCAAGATCTCAGCATGGTGCTGATTTTCCCTCTGACATTTCCCATCAGCCAGCCGTAATACATCTTCCCACAGCTGGTGAGGGATTTCTGCAAGACCGCTGTCACTTCCTTGTTGGAACAACAAGGAGGAGCTCAGTTCCCCTAATAAAATGCAACTTTAGCCTGGAGCAAAGGAGGCTCTGGGGGGACCTTGTGGCTCTGCACAACTCCCTGACAGGAGGGGGCAGCCGGGGGGGGTCGGGCTCTGCTCCCAGGGAACAGGGACAGGACAAGGGGAAACGGCCTCAGGCTGGGCCAGGGGAGGCTCAGGTTGGATATTGGGAAAAATTCCTTTACTGAAGAGTGGAATTTTGTTTCTCCATAGGAGAACCTTTGGTATCTCCCAGGGAAAGGGCCTGAAGTTGTGCATGAAAGGGTTTAACCACACTGAGTGTTTTTTACCTCATGCAAAACAAAACATTAGGAATTGCAAAGAAACAATTCCAGGAGTGCCAGCAACAGCCTGAGGATAATCATCTCCGTGGGAACTCAGTCCAGTGGGAAAGAACCATGATGACAAGAAACTAGGAAGATTCCAAAGGGAATGCAATTAAACAAATAGAGAGGAGATGCACACAATAAATCTTCTTCTTCCACAGTCTACAGCTGTAACGCTTAAAAACTTCCTTCAGTGTGATTAATGGCTATTAGAAGTCAAGATGCAGACAGGAACATTCAGCTCTTCCATGAAACACGTGGAAAATAAATTTCCCTATTATTGCCTATTTACAAAGTTTAAAATGAACATTTTTGCAGAGTGGCCCCAAAGAGCAGAGCAAAGCAAGATTTACAGTTAATCATCCTGAGCTAACGCTCTTTTGATGATGTCTACCTGCAGAGATTAATTATTTCGATACCACAAGGAAAAAGACAGGAATAATTACACCACAAGAAATGAAAATTCAGCACAAGTTCTAATTCTCAACAGCCCAAACCCAAAGTTTTGAGATGACTGAAGTTCAAGAAGAGCACTTATTTTGCAAAGGATTCCCATCTCTGCCAAATTAAAGGAGGAAAAAAAAAGCCCCAAACCCAATAAACAACCCAACCCTAAAATTTTGGGTTGCGAGCAGCTCTAAGGTTATGTACATTTAATAAATACTGATTTTGACGGTGTTCCAGGGCCTCCACCTCCACTTCCAAACAGAACCTGCTATT
Organism: Struthidea cinerea; assembly: GCA_013397865.1. Lineage (NCBI taxonomy): Eukaryota > Metazoa > Chordata > Aves > Passeriformes > Corcoracidae > Struthidea > Struthidea cinerea. The sequence goes on from VZTI01002578.1 coordinate 29,091, forward strand.
AAATGTCCCTGACCTTCCCTGTAGGACTCAGGAAAGTGAAAAACTAAGGCCAAAGAAAGTCAGTTTGGCAAAGCCCAGGCAGTGCAGAACTGGAGCCGTATTTAGCTCAGATAAAACTGATCCAGATAAGTTGTGTTTAACACAAGACACAGACACCGCCACTGGGCCTCGGCAGTACAAGATTTTACTTCCTAATCCCTGTATTAGGCTCCATAAATTCCAACCCCGCGTGGCAACGCTGTGGATTCGCCTGTGGAATATGAGCTGAGCTGCATAATTCTTGTGCATTTTAACCCGGCCGCAGAACTTTGGTTTCATACGGCAGTAACTCCAATCTTCAAGCCACCAATTCGGTCAGATTGCGCCCCAGGCTAACGCCACTGTCAGGAGTTTTTCCTAACTGAGTAACGACGGGGTATTTTCATGTAAATAAAAACATACACGCAAAATAACCAGGGGAATAACTCTGCAGAGGATTTCTCATGATCGTAAAAACGGTGACATCAACCTTCACTTGTTTTCACTTCCACGAGGAGATTCCAAATGCTTCGGAGAGCAGTTGGAGTTGGCTGAGATACTTGGGCTTGTAAAAGCGTTAGGAAGGGAAAAGGAAAACTCGCTCCTAAACCGTGGGGAAAACAGAAACTCTGTTTTCAACTAAGACTTTAAAAAAATCCGTTTTATTTATAACTCCGTATGAATCCCAGCACCTCCACTCCCAGCTAAACCACCTCATCCAACAAACCTCCCAGCCTCCATCAACCCTGATGAGGACAAGCCCAGCTCCATGTGGCACATCCATACTTTTAACAGAAGAAGTAAAATCCTGGAAAAAAGCATTTCCTCAATAAACATGTGACGATAATTTCGATTCGTAGCTGCAAAAGCCACGTTTTCAAACCACTCACGTGAATTTCTCTGCACATTTTAATTTGGGATCACCTTCACCCAAGGGTCTTCTATAGGTACAAGTGTGGGAATGATGGGAGGAAACACTTAAATCCCTAAGGATCGTTGGAGAATGGGCAGAATATTCCACAGACACTCTTTATGTCTTGAGATGTCTCAGGGTTCTGAGGGTCCAGATGAAGATGTTTGAAGCAGTAGAGTGAGAAATTATGGCACAAGATGCTGGAAGAAAAGGCTACAAAACACCTGGAGTAAGGAAGGAAAGGAGGAACCAGCATATCCATGTCCAAGAGCAGCTGGGAAAGGCAAAATTGCTCTGGAGCTGCTCCATACAGGATTTTACAGGTAACTCATTAGGGAAGCACTGCTGCATTTTTCCCAATCCTTGTGCTTTTCCTTGAGCATCTGCCAGGGCACTGGCAAAGGAAACACCCTGGCTTAGGGGAGCTTTTAGTCTAACTCAGGACGGAGCGATCCCAATCAAGCATAAAAATCAAGATACCGATATCCTTCTGGTGTAAAGCTAAACAGACACTACCACATCCATCTCATTCCAAGCCTTCTGGAAAAAGCCAGGCTTACTTTTAAACCTTGTCTTCTTCTGTGCAAATGGAAACCACGTGTGAACCCGGGATTTGTGGTGCTATTTGCAACTACCCTCAGCCTCTCTGACAAACTCATCTTAATATGTCGGGGACAGTTCAAATATAGAGACAACAGGACATAAAAACCATTCCATTGCTCCAAAATGTAATAAAATCTGCTTCTCCTTGGAGTTGTTTCCTGTTCCTTACGTAAGAGAAATTTCTGTACTTTTTGGTTTACAAGCAACCTGAGAACAGAAGCAAAAATTAACCACGAACCTTTCATCCCAGTGCACTCCTGTTGCTAAATTCACCAGAGGCAGCGCCAATTATGAGCAGAATAAATGAGCATTAAAACATTTAATCACTCATTAAAACCTTTGAGGGAGTCTGAGACGCTTTGTGAATTATTTTTTTTTTGTTAATTAATTAATGAGAGCACGAACTCACTGGGTGCTGCTCAAGGGCGCAGTGGTGCCATGTCAGATGTTATCCATGGAACAGAGATAAAATGAAAGGAAGAAATTAATTAAATCAGCGTGCAGCTGGTGGAAAGAGCAACAGCGCATTTTGCCCAGCAATGATTCCAATAAATGCTCGGCGTCCTCAGAACGTTGCTCGATTTCTGAACGCAAATAATTGGGAATGGTGCATTTTGCACTCTGCCTTTTGGACTTCTCCCTAATCAGGGAATGTAGGATCTTCTGGGTGGTTTGGACGGTTGGGACGGCTAGAGACGAGAGATCTCTGAAGATAGGTCTTTGAGCATGAAGTTTATTGCGAAGGGCATGGTTGCAGGGGCCCTGCTCGGAGCTGCCAGCCACAGCTCGAAGCAGGGCAGGAAAGCAAGAGAGAGCAAGGGGTGCACACGAGAGCAAGTGCACAAGAGAGGAGAGGAGAGGAGAGAAGTGCAGAAGTGAAAGGTTCTCGCTTACAATACTATAACTCTTCTTCTGTGCTGAATATTCTAATTTCCATTAACCAATCTAGTACAAGATACAAATCCTATAGCATTTACATACAGCCTGTAAGAATCATTACATTACCACACTGCGTTACATTTTAAGCCCTAAAAACTACTCTTTGGACCCCTTCTGCCAAGCTGGTAGGGTCTGCTCTGACCCTTGGACCTGTCTGCAAGCAGAGGGTATTGTTCAATCAAAAGGGGATTACCTTCTGCAGGCCATACCATTGTTTTCCAGTTGTTCAGTAACTAAGGCTTGGTACCTCAAAGCTTGCCTTCATTTCAATCTGGCTTATAGTTTCCATATTCTCAGCATCTTTTGCCAGGCAATCATATTTATAAGGCTTTCCTGTTTCATCTTCCCCAACAAGGGAAAATCCTTGTTTCCTTCGCACTGCCACACTCCCTGCCTTCGGTTTTACTGCAAAAACGATGCAGGTTTTGGAAGTGATCTGGGCCCTGCAGCACAACCCACACGGGCACTTCAGACTGGGGTTGATGCTGCCTTTACCCCAGAGCAGAAACGTTCCTGCACTGGCTCTGTAAAACCAGAGAAACTCCACAGCCACATAAAGGCCAGTTGGAAAGCCACGTGCAAGCCCATGGAGGACTTTCCTGGTGCTCCCAAATTCCGGTGGGAAGTCACATGGGCACCTGGGTTGCCAAAACTTTGTCTGTAGGGAAATGTTTTTAATTTCAAAACCGGGAAGTTTGAAAAACCTGTTTATCCTTATCTCAGTTGCAGGTCCAACATAATGTGTGGATTTGGGGGGTTTTTCCTCCACGCTTTTGGGTTAATTAGGCCCAAACTCATCAATGTCCCACCCTTTTCCCAGGGTAACGAGCCGTCCTGCACAGGTGTGGTCACGGAGAGCAGAGACAACACAGGGACACATTGAAAAGCTGAATCTCCAAAACACAACAAAACAGGACATTTCTTCAAATTAATTCTATTAAAATCAAAGCAGTCGTGCTCTTTCACAAACCCCCATCCCACAAACCAAACCCCAGGCTGCGTATTTAACATAATTTATTTTTAAAATGTAACTCTCCTTCTTTCAGTCTTCACCTGCACAAAACTGACCCATCTTTCCATTTTCCACATAATTTCAGCTCACATATTTCCATTAGTTCATGTAAGTCCCTGTTTCTACTCCTTACTAAAGCCCTGAGATGCTAACCCTGAAAACACAGACTTTTTGTACTGCTTATTGGCAGATTATTCCATCCTTAACAGAATGAAAAACTTCACTGGAAAGTGAAATGAAGCTGTACCAGCTCAAGAAGGAAATGTATTTTTTCCTTCAAATAACGCAGCGAAGTCCAATCCACAGCTCTCTAGTCCAAAAAAATATAACATAATAAAGAATATAATTCATTTCACAGGAACCACTTAGTACAGTGCAACAGCAATCTGCACTTTGCCAAGATTCAATAGTGTGAATAAACCCTTTTTAACAGTTTTTTTACTTTCTTTTCTTCACACATACATTTGTTTGACTTCCAGGGTTGTTGTTAAAAGTGCTGTAACTTAACAGAAATCAACGCTTCTTTCATGAAGACACTGCTTAAGATTTGGGTGTTTTCTGCAATATTTCCTGGTGGAAAATGTGCTGGTCTTTGTATTCCTTACGGAAAAGCAGGATTCGATGGCTTTGAAGCCTGCTGAAGTGATGATCTTTTCTGGAGTGGCACAAATACCAGGGATTTGAAAACAACCGGATTTTTTGGGTTTTCAAAGGAGAGGCACTACAAGCTGGAATTTACAGCGACCCCACCCAAAGGAGGAGGAGGAGGAGAATCAGGCAGCTCTGACCTCGTTGACGGCCACGTGGTAGCGCTGCTGCTGGAACTGCGGGGAGTTGTCGTTGCGGTCCCGCACCACGATCCGCACCTCGTGGTTGATGACGGTGCCGACCTTCTTGTTCACACACTGCACCTGCACCACGATGGACTGGATGGACACTGGCGGCTGCAAGGGCAAAGAGGTTGTGACAGAGGGACCCAGAAAATGTCTCCTGTTTGAGCCTTTGGTTCATCGTTATCGGAATTCACCGGATCCCAGAAGGGTTTGGGTGGGAAGGGGCCTTCAAGATCATCTCGTTACCCCCCTGCCATAGGCAGGGACACCTTCCACTGTCCCAGGCTGCTCCAAGCCCCAGTGTCCAGCCTGGCCTTGGGCACTGCCAGGGATCCAGGGGCAGCCACAGCTGCTCTGGGCACCCTGTGCCAGGGCCTGCCCACCCTCCCAGGGAACAATTCCTTCCCAATATCCCATCCATCCCTGCCCGCTGGCACTGGGAAGCCATCCCCTGTGTCCTGTCCCTCCATCCCTTGTCCCCAGTCCCTCTCCAGCTCTCCTGGAGCCCCTTTAGGCCCTGGAAGGGGATCTGAGCTCTCCCTGGAGCCTTCTCCTCTCCCGGCTGAGCACCCCCAGCTCTCCCAGCCTGGCTCCAGAGCAGAGGGGCTCCAGGCCCTGGGAGCAGCTCCGGGGCCTCCTCTGGGCTCACCCCAAAGTCTTTCTTGTTTCTTTCTTGTCTTGAATGGAAAGGTGGAGTCCGAAATAAAATCACAGTTGCTACCACTTACATTTGCAAATAATTCAGAAACAGCTTTCAGTGTAGACAGCAATCCTGTTGTTCTCACTGCAGTGATCACAGCAATGCTCAAATAAAAATAACTCCCAAACTCATGAATGGACGAAGAAATTTGGACTGGAATGGCTTTTGCTGCTCATCTGAGTAAGACCCAAGAGTTTTTAGGCTGCCTTTAATAAGCTGCAGCCACTACTGAGTATATCTGGATTTATTAGCCAAGCCCAAGAGTAATATAATTCTTTGAAATGACAGATATTTGATAAATATTTGATATTCTGGATTTACAAAAAATATGGAAATAAACAATGGTGCAAATTGTTCGTGAAACCAGGGACAAACCACCCCAGCACCTTTCAGCAGCTCCCTGCACCTTCAGTTCTGATTTATCACTGGTCATTCTTCCTAAGTACTGAAAGTTTTGCAGGAAAAGTCTGGAATTTTCCTTTTCTCTGATTTTATTTGGAAAACACACTGCCGTTCTTAGTAACAACCAATGGAATCTAGGAAGATTTGCTGTCAAGGAAGGCAATAAATGAAAACAGGACAGGATCAGGCTGACTGAATCAGCAGGGAGAGAAAAATGGGAAGAGTATCCAAATATATGGAATGCGACCATTCGTGGGTCAGAAACTCCAATTTTTGCTCTGTAATAAAAAACTGAATCTAAAGGCTCAGCTTAATGAAACTCCCAATTTCATTGGTGCTGCAAAGTTCCACGTGGATTGAAGTTGGAAGATGAGAAAAATAGGTTGGGGTTTTTTGTTGACAAAAAGAGACCCCCCCCCCAAACACTGAACGGTTCTGTGGTGCTGGGCTAGCACAGCCCTGGTTCTGAAGGCTGGAAATATCCTTTAGGAGAATCCCTAAGGCTGGAAAAGTCTTCCAAGACCATGGAGTCCAGCCAGCACTAACCCATGGCCCTGAAAGAGCCATATAAAGGAAGCCCATGACACACATTTCACATTTTTACCCAAACCTGGGGGTTTTGAGGGTTGCTCTCATTTTCTTTGGGTTGTGAGTGACAGCAATTCCCTGAGGCCCTGCGAGAGAGGCACAGGGGGCATCACGCCCAAAATCTAAATCACTTGAGAGCCCAGATTTTCTTCTCATAGCCCAGCAAACTTCAATAGCCACAGATGGATGGTTTGACACAGCATTAGGGATACCAAGAGTTCCAGATCGTAGTAAAAAATGAGGAAGCACTACCTTAAATACCAGTGGAAACACATTATTACCTGTATTTAATTAAGAAATGTACACACTTCACTTGTTTCCTGGGGACTTGAGTCTACTTCTGGCAAAGAGCATCCCTGTAAAGTGTCTGGGAATGCACAATAATGGGAATTGGTTTAGACTGTGACTAATACTGAAACACAAATAATCTGATGAGGTTCTTTGGGTAAAGCATCGACTTCGATTCATGTTAAGGTGACAAAAATGTGCCAATAAATGGCCTTGAAAAGAAGAATTAACATTGATCCAACAGGGATTTTGGTTCCTAACTCCATATGGATGGGTGTGGGGTGATAAGGATGGACCCTGCTTTTCTTAAGAGCGGTTCTCCAGCCTTGCCTCTCCCGTTCTAGGCTCTCATTTTTTGCTCTGGCTTAAAATTAAACCTGAGAGGCCAAAGCTGCTCCAGCAGCTGCTGACTGGCACTGGAGGAAGTGCCAACTCTTTCCCAGGAAGTCTTCTGCCACCATGACCACTCTGCCACGCTTTGTGCTTTGCATGGGAAAACAGTTTGTGAATTAAAACGAGATTAAGAACAGCTGAATTCAATTAGTGCCTTTCACCAGCAAATGGAAATGAGGAGAAATTTGCATGCTGTTTTTGGTACTTATGAATTTCTCTCAAAACACATGGAGAAGACAAATTAATCAATCAAGCTAATACAAAACAAACTTCCCTGCACTCCAAGGAGAACTCCTGAGTCTTACAGCATTCTTGCCATATTGATTAAAGCACTTGGAAGTCAATTTTGCTTCTAGGTTCTGTTGCAAGGTTGCCACACTGTGAGGAAATGTCTCTATTTTTAGAGTGTTTTCTCTTCAATGAAATTAGCCTAGATGAGAACACTCCTATTTATTTTGTGCTTTTCATCTTTCTTTTTATAAAAATCAAACCTACCCCGACAATATTTCCTTAACACCATCAGGAATGAGCACAGCAAAGGAATTTTAGGCTGCCTTAAAAAAAGAATCTGAAGCAGCACATTCTCAATGGAACATGTCAAGTTTTGTGAGTGAACTGTGGCAGTCACGACTCCTTTGCCCTCTCTCACATCTCATAATTCAGTGTACACAGGGAAAGCAGGCTGCTAATAAATGTCACAGGGCACGGGGTGAGCAGCACTTCTTCCAGCCAGCAAACCAGAATCAAAATTTAATTCAACAAACGAGTCAAGTTTGGTCGGATAGAAAACCCTCACGTCAATTTGTTTGGTCTTTGTTGTTGTGTTCATCCACAATAATATTTGAAAGCACGGTCAAGTTCCGGTGTGCTCCCAAAAAAATCCTAAAAAAGGCTCAGATTAACTCTGTTCCCATCCATGTGGGGACGAGGCAGATGCAGGGATTCTATTCCAGCAGGACGTGTGGGTATGGTTAATGAGAAGTGAGTGTCTCTGGGGAGAAAACCAAGCCCAGACTTACGTCTCTGTCCAGCACCCGGCCGGTGCTGTTCAGGTACAAGGTCTGCTTGATGGGGTCCAGGATCACCCAGTAATCCACGTTGTCCTTCAGGGAGAGCTCGATGGTGGGGTCAGGCCCTCCTGCTGTCCCTTTGATCAGCATGTTGTCAACCAGGATAGTGCCTGCAACGACATTAAACACCCCAGGGAGGAATTTATAGGGAATCCACATTTCCATGTATTTTTGTAACCACTGCAACACTGAAAATGCTGTTTTCTGCCTTGGCTTCGTGGTGTTTTATGTTTGGAGTGATGTTTAAAGAGCCTGAACCTTATTATCTGTAATGAAAAACTGCCTCTGACACCGCAGCTGTATCAGACAATGCCAGAAGAAGCACTTGCAATGCACAATGATTTAAATTGACAATGAGACCCATCACATCCAGCTATCTCCTTAACAAGATGAGCTTTTTCTTCATTGAGCAATCATCTCCCAGTCTCACCTCGAACAAATGAAAGCACGGAAATAACACCCAAACCCGGAATAAATTTTCTGCAGCGAGAGCGACACATCAAGGTGATGATGGGGAGAAAAAAAGCACAGTTACATAAAGCTCTCCAGGAAAAAAGAGGCTTTCTGCCTGGAATTGCTCTGCAACAGAAACTGGATTGCAGCACAAGGATGTGAAGACTACAGCCACAAGACAGGCGGTACTGAGAGGAGCAGCCAGCTCTCAACGTGGGTCTTTTTCATGGAATCACAGGATCCCAGAATGGTTTGGCTTGGAAGGGACCTTAAAGATCCAAAGTTCCCCCCCTTGCCATGGGCAGGGGCACCTTTTGCTATCCCAGGTGGCTCCAAGCCCTGGCCAGCCTGGCCTTGGGCACTGCCAGGGATCCAGGGGCAGCCACAGCTGCTCTGGGCACCCTGTGCCAGGGCCTGCCCACCCTCCCAGGGAACAATTCCTTCCCAATATCCCATCCATCCCTGCCCTCTGGCACTGGGAAGCCATTCCCTGTGTCCTGTCCCTCCAGTTCCTGCTGCAGGGTCCCTCTCCAGCTTCCCTGGATCCCTTCAGGCCCTGGGAGGAGCTGGGAGCTCTCCACACAACCTTCTCTTCTCCCGGCTGAGCAGCCCCAGCTCTCCCAGCCTGGCTCCATAGGGGAGGTGCTCCGGTCCCCTCAGCAGCTCTGTGGCCTCCTCTGGACCTGCTCCAACAGCTCCATGTCCTTCTTATCCAGAACAGTGCCCAGAATTCCAGGTGGGGTCTCATGAGAGACCACCTTGTCCCATCCTGCCATCAAGCCTTGCTTTTAGCAGTCAGCTCACCGCCCCCACAACGTGCCGAATTTCCTGTGGAAAACACTCCCAACTCGCTTCCCAAATGTCAAGCCTCACACACCACCCTGAGTGTTGCCCTCCGGTGCCTCGGATTTGCATGCACAGCCTTTATAACCACTCCTCAGAAGTTTCATTTTCTGGCAAAACTAACACTCCCCAGTTTGCTTCGCACCGAAGGATGAAAAGGAATCATCTTTGTGGAAGCTCACCAGCAGTTAGGAAGACAATCTGTGAATGTCAGTAGCTGCAGAACATTTAAACTAGGTTAACATATTTATCATGTAACCTCCTGTTATTAAGGGCCCAAAGAATTTATTCCAAAGTGTAACATGAAGTTTCTTTACGCCTTCACTTTATAACAGCGACTCTGTAGAAAAATATTCGTCCAAGAGGAGTGGGCCCAAGATGAAATGATGCTTTTTTGGCTAAAACAGTAAAATAATCACTGATCTTAACCCCAGCAAATTGGTTTGCAGTCCTGTGGGGGAAAACACCACAGTAAGGTCTTGTCAGTCATTTATTTTGAAACTACTTTTTTTCTGACACAATAGAGATGACGAGAAGAAAATTGCCAAGTATTTGGGAATAAAACTGCCAAACTTTGCACCAAAGACTGGTTTCAAGTTCAAGGAGCAGCAACTTTTTTGCCACGTGAGAAACACTGTTTTTACCCAGGTGTTTTATGGCTCTGGTCACAATTTCCTGGTCAGTAACATCTGTACAGTTCTACTCTGGCCCACGAGCTTGGTCTGGCAGCTTTTGGGAGACCAGCACTGGTTTTAACACAAAGAGGATTTCGCCAGGAAAACTCAGCTCATTTTCAGCCCCGCGACACTTCCAAGTGTTGATGTCTACACAATAATTCCTCTCAAATCTGTAAAATCCACCAGCCCTCGTTGCTGGGCCTCAATGATGATGCAAAGAAGGGCTGGTAATCCAAATTCACTTACAAAAATATCTAAGCAACTTAAAATCTGTGATGATGAATTTCACAGTCTGTAGCCAACCCCCTCACTTCACTGACCTCACTGCTTTGATTCTGCATCTCGTTGGACTCTGCTCTGCTTCACTCTCTGCTCGGTTTCACAAAGCCCTTCTGTTTGCTTTGGTTTGATCCAGGGAGTCTTTTCTTCTTAAAAATGGGCCGGGTTTTCCTCAGATATTCATGAGGCATCCGTACTCTCTCTCTGAGAGACAGCAGTTTGCAAATCAGCCTTTTAGTAGCCATCCTTAAATCTTTATTTTTCTAGTTTATGAAGTTTCTGATATTTCAGAGGCCTTTCCCTTTCCCCCTTAGATATCTGTAATTTTTTCCTTACATCCTGCCTCTCTCCTTGGCCTAAAATGCCAGGGAGGGAACCTCCAAATGATAAATCTGATCTGTCTGTGTCACCTGTTTGTCCATAAAAGCCAGCGCTAAAGCAAACCTGTCCCGTGATATTTGTAACTCACTGACAAAATGAGTTTACAGAAAACCTGCTTTGCAATTTTTTTGCACAAGCAAAAACTCAAACAATCCCAGAATCCCAGAAT
>VZTI01002579.1:0-36821 GCA_013397865.1 Struthidea cinerea
TTATTTTATTTTATTTTAATTTACTTTGGCTTATATTGGTTTGGTTTGGTTTATTTTAGCAAGTGACAGGGCATGAGGAAGAAGTCTAGTTGCAGGGTTCAATGAGGAGACTCTGCAGGGAGCTATGTGGAAAACAGGGGAGGAAATATTCAGAAATGTTCCTTTAAAAAAGAGAGACAGAGACAGAGAGGAGAGGAGAGGAGAGAAAAGAAGAGGTCTAATCCCTTTGAAGCTTGTAGTTTTATGAGAGCTTTGTCCTTGGGAACTGTGCACAAAGATGACTAGAGCCGCTTCAGGCTTTGCAAAATTACTACAAACATAAGGTAAGTGGCTTTATCATAAAATTGGAGTGGCCATTAAAACTTCAAAGGAGACGTATGACCTGAATTTTACCTGTCACAGTCTGGAGTATTTATTAGAGGAAGATTTGATTCCTTTCTTTAGTTAACAACCTGGTACTCACGTGAGGTCATGGGCCAGATTATATTTTTCATTGGTGGTATGACAGATTAGATGTTAATATTTTATTGCTCCTGACCTTGCGAATCCATAAACCATTGGACAGGTGAGAGCTGAAGAAAACTCAACCTGGCTCCTTTAGGAATGAGAGCATATTTCTAATACCTGAGTGTGGCCGTAGTGGTACCTATCCATTGACTAGCTCCTAACTTGGCTGGCTTTGACAGGACACGTACCTCAGAGGATATTAGGGATTGTAGTGCTTGCTTTAGGAGCCTTGCCAAGCAGTGACACTGCCCCTTTACTGAAAAACCTGGAAATTAGAATACCCCAAAGGAGGGGCACACTCAACAGGCAAAATGGTAGTGAAAGACACTGTGATAAAGCCACCTTTGTCTAGGAACACCCATGTGTTTTTCAGACCTTGGTGCTTCCTCCTAAATCTGCTGCTGGTTGGCTTTTCTTGAGCCAGAGGGCTTCAATATCTTGTCATCTCAGAGGCACAAGTGGCACCTTCCTTTCATTCTTGATGGGGCTGCCAATTTGGTCACCTCTTCTATTGCCTTGGTTCTTTCTCATTTTCAGCCTTCTCCTTTCCATTCTTGGAAGCTCTTCCCCTAGAGACAGGTCTGCCTTTGGCTTCCCACCTTCCCTCGCAGTATTTTCTGCTATTTTTCTGCATATTCTACCCTCAATAAGTGCTTTTAACGTCCCTTTTAAATGAGCAATTGCCACACAGATCTTTGGCATCCCGGTCTGCTTGCATTGCACCCTAGCAGGCATTTATGGGAATATTCTTGCCTGCAGCTGTGCTTGTAAATGATCAGAATAGTTTTTAATATTTGCATTAGACTGAGATGCCTATTGTTTTAAGAGAACATAGCAACAGCATTTTAACAGTAGTCATGTGGGATCCTCTGTAAAACTGTTAGTCTGTACATTTCAAAGTTAGTGAAGTAACTTCTGCAATGTCCTATCTGAGGAAATAGAAGCATTATGAGCTACCTTGACCAAGGCCCAGTTGAGAGCAGAACCTGCAGGTCTGGATCCTGAGACAGATCCTAACCCTTGTAACTATCTGCAAATAGTTTCCCAGACAGAGATTTAAAATTGAGGTTCCAGTGGTCTCTAGGTGCCTAATCCTGGACAATTGCGAAGATGGCAAGCTTGAAAGTACTTATAAAGGTAGCTCTATGATCAGCTTAAGAACTGTGGTCCTTTTGCTTACTAGGAGTAATGATGGTTGTGGCCAGATTTTGCATCAAAGGCTTATCACAGGAATACTTTTCCAAGGACTGAGAGGTCCACAAGATATTTTTCACTATCCTGCTGTTGAGGTGCCACCAGCATGGCTTCTCTGGTAGCCTAGTCATGGCAGACAAGGAAGGGTACAAGAACTCCTTGAAAAGGAAGACTGTAAGAAGGGAAAACTGGATTTGTGTCAGCAAACCAATTTCTAAGCCAATGATTGTTATGGTACATAGAAGTAAAGTAGACTAATACAATCCAGAAGTTATTATTTTAAATGCAAAATTGTCTACAGACAGCCCTATGACAGGACTGGCTCAGACCTCTTCCAACAGTGTGATTAAACTTGCAGATAAGGTTGCAATCTTTGAAATAAAAAAAACAAACTAAAACAACAACAAAGGAAAATGACAACAAAACAAACCCAACCCAATCCAAAAGAAAAATCAGCAATCTGGAGGTGCAAGCCTGTTTCCCTAGCTGCAAACTAGACTGCGTCCAAACCATCCACTATTCAGCACCAAAGTGACTGAGAACTCCAGCCTCTTGAGTCTTCAACCAAGATGTCTTTATCTAGTCCCGTCTATATCTAGTCTCTTCACCTCCTCTTTAGCGACCTAAAAACCATCACCTCATTTCCCTCACTCTGAATCATCCTCTTTCCCTCATCTTCCCTTGTTATCTCCCAGTCCCAGCACCAGGTTATCCCGACCATTCAGGGCATATCTTTTCCTTCGTCCTTTCTCCTCCATGTTGGAGCTGTGGTCAGTCTGGCTGGTGGCATGGCTGGATGTCCGCCCCAGCTGAGGTCATCTCACCATGCTGTTAGAAGGAAGATAATTTCCTCTTCCGAGATTGCAAGAGAGTGACTTATCTTCTTCCTCGCCACAACAGGCTCATTGCTTTCCCTCTGCTTTCTCCTACCACACCAGTACCCCAGTCCCCTCACATAAGGAAAATCTGGGATTAAATTGTTCCACCACAGCTGTAAGGCACATCAAAACTGGCCTAACTGGTTGGAGACCAGCCAAGTAGCAATACAGTGGATCATGTGTCATGTGTACTTATAGAAATGAAATGTCACAGCACTCAAATAGGGAAGGAAGACTTGGTCCCAGGCCATGAGGTGTAAAAAAGCTTTGTTGGAATTTTTGCCAGTTGAAACTGATCATAAACTACTTATTGCCACTGCTAAAAGAGACCTGGCAAGCATCTGGCTGGGAAACAATTTTTTTTCCAGTTACAAATATGAGTTGCAAACTGGATGCAATCCTGAGCGAGATTTGTGAAGCAAATAGACTCTTTTGAGGACCTCGGAAAAAAATGCTGCAGAATAAAGTCCAGAGGTGGGTTATTTATGTTGGAGGTTTATTGAAAAGCCTGTCTGAGACAAAATATGCAGTGTGACTGTTATCTATAAGAATGTAATCCCCAAAAAAGGAGCTGAAACTTTCAGCATAATGTTTCTGGGAAAGTCTATTTCCAGTTTCTATTACCAGTGTTAAAAGAAGCTCTTAAGACTAGTAGGATTTTGGTTTAAGTGGTCAGGAGAAAAAGCCTCAAAGTGTTATAATAAACACGAGTGTTTTAAAGAATAATGTGAATAGCAGGAAACAATCTAAGAAAGGTGCCAGAGACTGGCTTTAGGCAAACAGAGAAATCTGTAAAGGCTTGACCTGTGTTTTTGATAGGTAACGAAGAATTCAGTATTCAGTATTTCAGGCTAGGACTAGAAATAGGCTAGGCTCCTAGACCCAAATAATCATAATGGATGCAAAGGCATACATTCATTTAGCATAAAAGTTCTACTTTTTATGCCACAACCAGACAGAGCATGTCAAGTTTCTTTTTACTGGACAGAGTGCACCATAGTCCCATTGTGTGTCACAAGTCAGGCTAGAAATAAGAAACGGGATTAAATGGGCAGTGGATGATGTCTGAAGTAGGCACCAGTTGCATCCAGCCTCTCTCCTGATGTCTGATTCCCTGCAGAGCTGGTACCAGCCCACTGTGAGGACTTGCTACCACCCAGCCTGGTCGCATTACTGTAGCCTCTTGGCTTTGTCAGGCCAAGTCCACTTGGTTTTTCCGTGCCACTACACCATGCTCACTCCACTCCTATGCTTCCCCAGGTCTGTTTCCCATTCCCAAGGTTTTGCTTGAAGAGTCCTCCAGTTCCAACACTCTGTCTTACTGTCTTTTTGTATCCTGACCAGTCTTTCCTTATGCCCAAACTGCTCATTTCCATTAGTAAACCATAGTCACGTAGTTGTTGTCTTCCACTTTCTCAAGCTTCTTATCAGGACTTGCTGTCTGTGTTTACACCATTGGACCCAAGAGTGCTTCCCAGTTCCCATGTCTGGACCTGTGGTTAGTCATGCCCCGGCTCCATGCTGAGATGGAAACCCGGACATGTGTGCTGGGTGGGAGCTGCAGCGTGTCTCAACAGGCCGAGCCGTTCAGATGACCAGGAAATGAGGGCCCCAAGATATGCTGCAGAGCAAGTAAGTACAGATGCAGCCACTGTTTCTCAGCTATCTGGCTCTTCAGTCCCAGGTCTCAGTCCAATTTTCCGTACTCAGTCATCACTCCTGTCTCCACACCCAGCCAGCATAGGTTTCTGTTCCCTGCTTTGGGATGAACTCTCAAAACTTATCCTCCCAGTGGATCCAATTCTGATCCTCTGGTCTGACTTTGATGTCTCACCCTTCAAACCACATCTCTGCTTCTTCTTCCCACTGCCTTGTTTCTTGCTCTTGGCTCTTGAACATGATCCCTTCCTACTCCTAAACATTGCTAACAGCCACTAAGCCATGAAGAAAGCCTGCTCTGCTTCAGCCCAGCTGCTTTGTGGGGACACTCAGGGCGCGGTTCCACAGGGGTCAGTGCTTCCACCTCTGGTCTGTAAAGGATCCTGAGTCATTCAAGTGCCTTGCCGACTTGCACCCGATGCCAAGTGCCTCGGACATAGGGTTGGCCACAGTGTGAGCAAAGACCTTGGGTTTTCATACACAGTGAGACCAGAGTCCTGCATGGGAGATTTAGAAAGAGAGACCTGCCCAGACTTGCATGCCCTGCCTGGGACCATGTTTGTGCAGTGCGGTCACATGCAGGAACTTGTGAGAAATGTAGAGTTCAGTGATGCTGAAGCAATTTAGCTTGAGCTGGTTAAAACACCTGTCCAGATAAACCCTGAGCAGGTGCAGACCTAAAATTTTTAAATTTTTCAGTTTTCTGAGTTTGGGTAGATTTTCATAGGGGCAGGGAAAGGTGCAGAACTAGGTTTGCCATTATTGCTGGACTTCCGAGGTCTTCTCAGAAAACATGGGAGCCTGGGGCTGTTTAACAGAAAAGCTCAATAATTACTTTGCAGGCCAAAGTGCCAAAAATAATTTCAGAAATAGCAGGGAAATAAAAAGAAAACCCTGCAGGAGATAGATAGACACCTGTAAAATTTCAGGCTATATTGTTACGTTTTGATAGGTTACATGCAATCTTACCTCAGCTGGGAAGTGCATGTGTTTGTACTCTAAAGGGCTCTAGATGGGTGGGAGAAGAAAACAGAAAGCAAAAACAGGATGTATAAAGTCCAGAGATCTCAAAAGAGCAGCACTCTGTGGGACTTGTACAGTCCTGCACTCCAACCTTTCGCTGTTGTAGGGGCAGACTCAAGCACTAGCCCTCTTCAGTCACAGCCCCAACTGTGCTCCTGGGAGAAGATGGAGAAGGCAGCCTGAGTGCCCTCACTGTCAGCTTTGTTCCTGAGCTGCCACTGGATCTGTGGTGGTGGCACAGCTCCCATCAGCCCAAGAGCCTATGCTGCCTATGCTACTACTAGCCACGTTCAAGCAGTCTGTTGCTGTGTGTTTTCATGAACCTAGGACACAAAGGTTTTGCCTCTCAGTACAGGATCACTCTTTGGGACAGGATGTTCATGAGAAGCACTTGCTTCCTGTATCTCTAGGATATATTTAAAAAGAGTTCTTTAAACATTGATCTTACCTGGTCATGGCCTTTAAGGGACAACTGGAGGCCAGAGCCCTCAGGATCATAAAATCATAGAATGGTTTGAGTTGGAAAGGGTCTTCAAAGTCATCTAGTTCCAACCGCCCCCTTGCCATGGGTAAGGGCACCTTCCCCATCGTTGCTCAGGGCAGCTCCCAGCCTGGCCTTGGACACTTCCAGGGTTGGAGCATTAGTAAGGTCACTGGAGTCTCAACACTTAACTCTGCCTGCTGAGGGGCAGTTACAGCCCTGGGCTGTGGTGTCTCACACTGAGCTCTGCTGGGGCGCTGCTGGGGCTGCCCAGGCAGCCAGAAACTAGTGTGTATCCCTGTTTTACCCCATTCTAGAATCATGACATATGCCCAGACCCAGGAGCTCAGAGGGGCTCTGTGGCAGCCAGTGAACATACCTTTATGTTACGGCGACCAAAAGGCTTTTCCTAGGGTGCATGGTTCTGTTAAATTAATCTATTCCAGTTTGAATTCCCCGGTTGGCTGCTGGCTTTGGCCCCTCGCCGCTCCCCTGGGGCTCTCCCATTGGTCCCCGCTCCCTGATCCCGCCTTTCACCGGCCCCGGAAAAAACCCAGAGTTAGCCATTGTCCTCGTATTTGCCTCTGCGACCCTCGACAGTGAAGATGCAATAAATGCTCCTGCCGGAATGCAAGTAAATACTCTTCCTGACTCTTTGCTACTGACTTAATACTGGACCTGCCCAGGCACCTGTGGGAGCATGCGGGACCCCATGGAGCCAGCAAGGAACGGTATTAGGGCTCCACACATCCACACTTCTCAGGGACCTGCCAAATGGCTGATGTGTGCTGAGGGTCAGCTGCTGTCTCATTCCCTTGGTGCAGTGTTATTGTTCCCAATTCCATGTTTCCCATTCCCCCAGCACACCTCTTCACTAGCTCCTTGCATTCAGTCTTCTTACACTTCATATTCTCTTGGTGGTTCCTTGTCTCCTTTGAGGCAGTCGTGGAAGTCGACGGAGGCGTTGAAGTCTCCCAGCTGACTGACACAAAACACCATGAAACAGCCCAGGTCACATACCACATCCAAGACCGCCAAAACCTAACAATCTATAATCTGTCGTACTCCTTGGCTAGTACAGCCAAGAAGAACTGTGACTTTCAGGTAGACCTGTCATACCAAACTCAAGTAATTTGCAGCCTCTTTGTTCCACAGCTATGTCAGGTTCTGGTCTGACTTGAATGGGAGAGGTATTCTTAAAACTGCTTTTGTTTATTTATTTTCAGATGTGCATACCACAAAAATTAGATTACGGTTTGGATTTTGTCACGGCTGTCTCTTGCAAAGACTGATTCTGTCTGTAGCAAGTATTTTCTGGAGGGTTTCTTCTATTAATTATATGCTGCCACCCACTTATTTCCTTAAGGCAGATTTTGCATCTGTGATTTCCCTATGAAGTTTCCTTCCTTTAATGTAGTATGTCTCTAAGGTGGGCAGACCGACAGCGTAGAAAAGGCTTTTACAATCCAGGGGTCAAATATTTTTCTTCTGCCACATTGAGGGATAGAAACTGCAGAGGCTCTGTGACAGCCAGCCTTTATTTATCCCATGCTAATTCCGCAAGCAATTGCAAACTGAGGACACAGTGGAGAATCCAGCATTGCTTTGATCCTGCAATCCCACATATGCTTGGCATTTGTAAACAAGGAGAAGCATAAGATAAATACAAAACAGTAAGGAGATGATAATTTGGAAATTTGTTAACATAATTTGGGTTTTTTTAGAGTTAAATGGCAGAGTGGTTGAGGCATCTTGCTGTATATGGACACCCAGCCATTTGGGCTGGAGAGTCATAGATTGAGGCTGACTACCAAAATAGCTGCATCATGTAAACTTCACAGGCCAGCCACACACAGACATAACTCTAATATCACTGTAAGTGTTAAGTTCTGTGGTTGCAGCATCTCTCTGGTGATGTAGTGAACAGTGCTTGATTCAGAGAAGGACTTCCAGCGTACTGTTACTATATGTCTTCATGGGAAAGTCTGGGAACCCTGGAAACTATGGTTCTGTTATAACTGGAGGTGATCATAACCTCAAATGAGTTAGTTACTGCTCTTTTATGACAGATTTGCTGATGCTGGAAATTTTGGGGCATCCATCTCTGTCTCCTGCTCAGCAGCCCTTGCTTGCCATAGCCCTGTGTTTTCTTTTGTTTCTGTTTATCTTTCTGTCCCTGGGTTAATGAATATTTATTTATTCTGTTCAACATGGGGCCATTTCTAAGGGAAGGCTCAGAGAGCCTATCTGCGTACCACGGGTATCCCTGGCTGATGGCAGGGATGCCTGGGAGAAGGTGTAACAGGTGTGTCCTCCCTCCTCCTCCTCCTCTGTCTCCCAAAGGGGTGGATGCAGCCTCTTTAATCTTGAGCAAGGGCTTTAAATGTGAGGTACTGAGTATAGAAGGATTTGCTACTGTGTCCTTTCTCAGCCAGTCAGGCTTCATGCTCGTGGTCTTTGTTCTCTGTGTGCCCAGTGGTCATGGTCTGGTGTTCTCTGCGTGCCTGGAGCCCTGCAGGTAAAGCGTGGATGACGTGTGTACATCCTGTGAAGGCTTTGCTGCCAAGCTGCTTCACACAGTCCTGCCTGAGGCCTTCATCACCTTGGGTGCAAATACATTATTTACAGGTTCTGTCTCTTGAGTATCTCCTAGCTTCAGAACCACCTGAAAACCATCTTTCCCTTCTCCCTTTCAGGTACTCTGAGTGTAAAATGGAGTGAAAGCTCAGCCCTTTCACCCTTAGTAGGATGTTGATAGAAAAAACAGAAATGTTTTAGCTTTCAGATTGGTATTTTCACTTTAGTTCTCTGTCCCTACTCTCATCTGCCCTTTAGTTGTGTCAAAGGTTTGTTTGGAGTAGTTGTGGTTTAATACTGGAGAAAGAAATGTTCTGCTTTGGCAAACCTTGCCTGCAGAAAAAATCTCCTGCAACTTGGTTGTCAATTTGTATTTTGAGACTTTATTTGTAAAAAAATGTTAGCAATGTATTTGCAAATGCAGCTCAAGGAATAGAAACTGAGTAGTGCACGTTTTGACAAATATGTTAAACCAACCCTACTTCGGGAGAGCTGGTTTTGAATTTTCAAGAGCACTTTTCCAAAACCAAGAACTTAGGAGCTCAGTTCCTTTTTCTTTTCTGGGTATATAAATTGTGCTTCTTCCCATATACTGACTTCACAAATTGTACCAAATCACCCTGCCAGTTACCTGGAGTAATAAGTGGTAGAGGATAAGAGTGTTACATGTCTAATGTACTCAAAAAATGTTGGTTTTCCTCAGATTATTGATACAGGAGACCTCATGATGTTGGTAAAACTGGTAAAACCACAAAAGCCTTTCCTTTTTTTTTTGGTCCTTAGGTTGCACAGCTGGCTTTGGCTAATAGGAAGGCTTTTCCCAACAGCAGAAATAAAGCTATAAATCCTCACGTGAGAATTTGAGTCTGACATCTACATACACACTTAAAAACGTTCACCCATTTAAAGACATTTCAAATTTTTAATAGAAGACAGTATGGGTATGCTTTAGTATAACTCACAGTTCTCTGCTTTCTAAATCTACTTAGGGACCCTGATGCAAGTTATCATTGAACAAGATTTTTAGCTCTCCTAAGCACATTAACATGACAACTGCATTTGCTAAGAAAGCTCAAATGCTTCTTAAATAAAAATGAAAGGAAACTGTGGCACCCCTGCTTAACAATGGCAAACAGAAAACAGTGAGAGAGCACTTGATGTTGAAAATCTAATTTTCGTCACCATGTATTTATCTGAGCTTAGTTCCCATTCTTGGCTGATAAGGAATAACTAATCATGATTTAAGCATTTCTTCAAACCTAGCAACCTGTTGAACAGCTTCTTAATGTGCCTATCAATCATTTGGAGATAAGGATAGTTTGCACTCATAATAGCTAGTTGTAAAAATAAACAGAAGTTACTATAACTAGTTCAATCAACAATGGGATCTTTGAGGTCAGAGTGGAAATAATCAAACAGTAAGTATGAATAGGCTGTAATTTTTCTGATTAACAAATGTTTTGCTTGTCATGTGATCTTGAGAGCTGCTCTTAGCTCTTTAGAGGACTAAAATACATTTCAGAATGTATGTATTTGCATTAGGGGGTTAAACAAATGTATGCACATACCAGTTATTTTCTAAAGCTATCTGTTCATGTAAAGCTTTTTTTTTCTTTTTAATTTTAAAAAGTATCTTTGTCCTAAAGTTAAATTCTCAACTGGCCACTCTACAAAGCATCTTGGATGAAAAATGGAAATCTAGTAACACACAGAAAGTACCGTGGAATGCAAACTATAAATTACTGACATACAAAATAAACATATTACTCACATCTCTCCAACACAGCTGAAAATATAACAGCCAACAGGAGCATATTACATCTCAGCACCAGTTGTTGATCAAAATAACAGCATCCATATATAGCTACTAGTTGTGTGAAAAGAGTCAAAGAGCTGTGTCTGTATCTGTATATACATCCAAATCAATGACATTCACAGCCTGGAGACTGACAGGACATTGATCATAGTTTTATGAATCCAAAATAGATGCTCTGATCACCTTCTGGAGGCACCTATCTTTGTCAAGTTTATATAAAGACCACAAGCCCCTCACTTTATTTTAAATTGCACCTGTGGTGCATACCTAAAATGTAAATGTAGATGATGTGGATATAGCTTTCTTCAGTCCTCACGTTGCCTGTACAAAAATACGATCTTTCTCTCTACCCTGGGGTAATCACTGCAGTGAGTTCAGACAAAGGTAGATGCCTCTGTAGCTCATAGACTGTACTCCTATATGCAGACAACCTGGAAATGTGTCCTCTTAAAAGATATGAATCATGGAATCACTCAGACAGGAAGAGTCCTTGGGAGGCCTCTCATCCTACCTCCTGACCAAGGCAGGGTATGACACAAATTCAGACCAAGTTCTTAGGCTTTGATCCAGTTATGTCTTGAAATCTTCCAAAGAGCTGTTATCTTCATAGTGATTTTATTTTTTTCCTTATAGCCACTCGGAACTTCCCCCCTTTTCAACTTAAGGCCACTACCTCTTGTTTTCCTGCTGCACACCACTGTGAAGTGCCTGGGTCCATCTCCTTGCTGGCCTCCCTGTAGGTTCTGGGGGCTGCTGTTGGGTGCCTGAGCAGCTGCCTCTTCTCCAGGCTGAACAAGCCCCGCTCCCTCACCCTCTCCTCACCATACAAGTGCTCCAAGTGGAATTAAATGACTGATGAAAATACCTGTGTTGTCAAGAAACCGCAGCATATCTGCTCTATCAGTTTGTTACTTCTAACCTTATTCATTCAATCATGAAAGCAGTGACAGACAGCACTTGACGACTCTCTAGGATCTTACACAGTAAATTCATGTCAGCCTTTTCTAGAATACAAAGTTTGGCCTTATTTTGCAAGGCGATGAGCGCTCAAAACTTCTGTATGTCTAACACCTCCCAGGAGCCAGCCCTCTGTTAAATACAGCAAGGGTGTTGGCAATTTGGTTATTTCGGTATTCAAAAGGAAAAACCAGTCAGGAGAGAAGAAACTACAAAGGAGCATTCTAAAGGAAAATTTGCTTAAAGACTACGGAAGGGATGAGATTGACTGATGTCTAGGAGGAAGAGGCAGGACTTCAAATACCATGGAGTTATTCTGAAAAAAACCCACCTTTCTGGAACAGCTGATGGTATAGAACTCACTCAATTTACCATACAAGATCTGAATCAGTTTTGTTTAAGGAAAAAAATGTTCTAAATGAGGTGCTGTGACTACTCCTCTAACAGTTGCTTTGGTCTCTTTTGAGTCATCTTTTTTAATTTGAACACAACATAAGAATACAGCAATAGCAGACTCTTCAGGACTTGATTAAGGAAAACAGAACGTAACAGAGATGAGCAGATCTCCAGCACTACAGACGGTTTAGCTGGGATGTGTCTTTTCAAAGAAAGATCCAATTTTTATTCAGGGGTCTCAGGTGGAGAATCCTCTTGACCCCTTTGTAGATCGTTCACTGGTGTGTCTATTCTCTGAACACAGGGGTTAGTGCAAATGTGTTCAATCAAAGGGTCCAAACCAGATATTTAGATGAATTTTTGAAGTTATTGTGGGAGTGTGTGGATGTCTGTCTGATTTAAGCCCAAGTCTATCACTGTACACTTTGGTTTTGTTTCATAAACTTCATAAGACCTGTAAGTAAATTGAGTGGGAAATAATAAATATTCTACTGAGGACATCCATATATAGAAACCATTGGCTTTAAATAATGAGACCTTTGGAAACCATGCTGAGTAAATTTAGATAAAAGTCGCTCAGGTCCTCAGTAATAGAATTCTAAAAAATGTCTTCCCTCAAGTAAATGGCATAATGAGAAATCCTGCATTATTCTGTCTTGATAGAAGTTCATTTTTGTTCATTTCTGAGACTGCAGTAAGGGCTTATATGTGGTGCCAGCAATGGCTGCAGAGCAACAGTTCTTATTTTAGTGTAACAGACAACCATCCATGATGTTTGCAATCGTATCAATTGCAAGTTTAAAAGTTTAAAGCTTTCCCATAAATGCTGGTCATGAGGAAATGGATTAAAGAAATAAAATATAGAACTCGTTGGACTTGTATCTATTTTAAACTGCGAGGATTATATCTGACAAAGCCTTTTGTTTTAAAGTAGTCATCTCAACATCAGCTAGAACAGATTGGGTTACTTAAAGGGCCCCTGACAACTCCCGAGAAACAAACCCTTCAGACAGGATCCTTCAGCGTCTGATCTGTGTGCTGGTTATCATCTGCTGCTTTTATTCATTCCTTGCTCTCATCCCATTGCCTTTAAAAGTCTGTGATTCAATCAAAGAAGACATGTAATAAGAAGAAGGGAGAAATCCCCTTCCTATCATTTCCACCCTGGCTAGTGAGTTGCCCATCGGAGAACAGAGTGTGGCAGCCTGGGGAGGGGTGCTGTGCAGCCCAGACCTGTGCTGCTGGGGAGGCACATGGCTGGGGCATGGAGACCTTCTGCACCACTGAAAACATGGGGGGACAATTTAAGAAATCAAGCTACAGTTAAACTAGCATTTTAAAAAATTATTTTGATGGGGAAAAAGTGGGTGGTTTTGAAATCATTGTCTCAGCAAAGGCCACAAAACTGAGAGAATAGCAGTTAATGAACAAGTTTATGCCATCTGGCTGGTTATTTCCCCTTTCAAACATCTCCTCCAGCTAAGAGAGGTCCTCACTGATGTAGGCTGTATCTATGCAAGCTGAGGGCTCGAGTCAGGTGTGTGAGTTTATGTGTTTGATGAGCGTTTCATGTTTGGTGACATTAGATTTCTCAGGGGAGACAGGGCAATCGCATGGGGCTGGCTGATAGGACAGGGATACGACGAATGTTTTGGACGCCATGTGAGATACTCTGGAAGTATCTTCTGTGAAGTGTGAAGACCAGAGTCCAGGCAAGTGAATTGAGGCCTAAGTGACAGTCTGAAGGTGTGGGATTCAGCTCCAAGCTGTAGACACCTAAGCTTAGGTCTCATTGCAGGAACAACATGGGAGCCAAGTGCCTGAGAAACCAGCAGGGTCAGTGGAGTTTTAGCCAACACAGTTAGTGGGGGCCACAGCTATGTGGTAGGTCTTCCAAACATGATAGATAGGTCATTCTTGCTATGAGCTGAATAGCTTTTTGAACTCCAGCCAATGGAGGGTATACTCCAGTTTTTAAGATGAGTGGTTATACAGTTTTGAATGAACTGCCTGGGATGACACTAAATATAAGGGAAAAAAAGTAAAAAGACAAGACTTATCTACAGTTTTCTATGCAGGGAACTGAACAAATCTGAGGCAATCTCTGTTTTTTAATGAGCTGAAGCCGAACTATTAATTTCATGTTTTTGTGACATGTAGATGGCACCTGAAGAAAGTATCTCCTTTTTTTTCTTTTTAACTGAAATCTAGTTACTCATAGTAAGGATCCATTCAGTGTACAAGTCCTGCACAGCAGCTGGGAGTCCCATCCCCTTGTTTCCCTCCACAGGACTCACTGTGGTGTGCATCCAGCTCAAGTTCTCATTGCTGGACAGTAGCACTGGTTTACTGGGGAGGGAAAGAAATGTCCAAGTCCTGGTCTTCTGCTTCCCTGCTGGTTGCCCGAGCTGTCTGTGGAACAGAAAGCCACATCTTTTTGCTGGTCCCTTTCCTTATATGAAAGGGAATAGTTGGGTTTGCCAGGTGGTGGATTGGTCTGACAGCTGAAATAAAATGAAAAAACAAAAAGCCTTTAACTTCTGTCTTCAGAATCTTGGGCCTTACTTGTTGATACTTTCCCCCTTGTTGGAAGTCAGTCTTCCTATGCAGGAGACAATGCAGTTAATAGAATTTTTATTTTGGTAACAAAATTTATCTTTACCCTTGGAAAAGAAAGAAAAAAGGAAAGCTTCCAAACCATATTATTACTTAATGTAGAGTTCTGGGTTTTCTGCTTTGCCAACTTGGTCAAGACAAAAAAGAACCAAATAGAGTCTTTCCGCTTATTTGTGTCTTGTGGTCTTATCCATGAATACTTGGGTTGTGTCCCTGGCATCTGGATTTCCAAATTTCTTCCTGTTTGAGCTTTGCCACAGGGTCAGTTTTGCTTGGGTGCCTTCTATTCAATGCCTTCAGGCAGTCATGGCAGAGGTGTTGTCAAGGTTAGCTGTCTGACTATGATTCCCAGACAAAACTGAAAGAAACGACTGATCAGTGAATTTATAAAACGACAAAATGCAGTTTATTTAAATTATTCAGATAAAGCATGCATCTGCAGGGCACACCTATCCAGGATGTGTTGAAAGCCAAGTTTTCCTATGATTTCAAGCACTGGAAAACTGACATGTAGTCTTTTACATCTCCGTGCTTGAAGAAGATGTGTCTGAACCATTTTCAGAAACAAGCACAAAAAATGCAACACCTTGACAAATTTCATGTTTTAATTTCACTTTAAGGACTAGGAGTTCATAGTCTTAGACAGCATTGTGTTATTTTGGTGACAGGCTCTTTAAAATATCTATAAAATATTAAATTGATATCTGATTACAGTAAGAAGACATCAGTTTGTTTTTTACAAACCATGAAACACAAACTAACATTCTCCTACTATCTTATTACTTTTTCTAGGTTCTGTGGTTGCACATGGAGGTAGCAAAAGGGCTTGTACTGTTATCTAGGTACTAAACAAATTCAGTGTAAAAAGATTATATGTAAAATTCTATATGTAGATTTGACAGGAATAACAACATATTTTAGAAAATCTCAGTCACTCTGTGTTGTCAGAAGAGGGTACTAATAATTTGTCCCACATGAAGAATATGGGAGATACTCAAGGAGTACCAAAGAGTTTCCTGATTTTTTAAAGAACTGCTGACATCCTCTGCTTTAAGAATAAAATGTGCATGTGTATATACCTGCAAAGACACTAAGTTCTCTCAATAACACAATTGTTTCCACGCATTCTGGTCATATGGGTCCCGAGGAACAGAGACACCCAGTCCCCCACATCTGCATGACCTGGGAAAGACCTTGTCTAGGCAGCCAATTGCTCAGGAGGCTGTGGCATATCCACAAGTGGGGCCAGCTACTACTCTGCTCTAAGAAACTGATGGGAGTATGGGTGGCACATCAGCAGTAGCATCTAATGATAGATTGGCTTTTCTGGAGTTATGGCTTGGGGCAGGTTGTGGCTGTTCTCTGCAATTTTTCTGTTGCTTTATTGTATACAGCTGCAGGTTCTCTATTAATAAACATTGTGTTTTGACAAAATGTCTCAGCAGAAATCAATGACTTGGGACCTGTGTATGAATCCACATGTCTTTCTTTTGATAAAATCAATTTTGGAAACAATTTGCTCTCAGGCTTTAATTGCAGATATATCAAAAATCTTACTGCAGCCCACACAGTTCAGTGAAATGAACTGCGTTAGAACCAACCTATTATCCTGGCTTCTCCTAGTCTTATTTAGATAAGAAGAGATGTGAAAAATGTGCAAAATGTATGAAACAAGACCAAAAGATAGAGTCAAACATCTGCCTTTACGCTAAATCTCCCCACTTCTAAATTTAAATTAATATTTCCAAAATACATTTCTGAATACATTTCTTATTTAAAGTAAAGAAAAATCCCCTGTATGGATAGGCTTCAAAACTCCCTAATTATTTCTGAGTCTTGTTGTAGTCTGTCAGATAATCGTTTGATCTTCCACTCTTTTAAGTCAACGTCAAAACTCTTACTGAGTTTAATGGGTTTAGAACTCAGACTGAAGTAGGGAATTTTAAAAATACAGACTCTTGGCACCAGGTACCATAACATTTTTGAAGGTGTATAATGTTGAAAAGGTTTTTTAGCAAGCAGCAGAATTAATTTCTTTGAAGTTTTACGGCCTATTGGGCATATGAAAGTACAACAAGCATTCAGGATGTATGCCCATTGAAGACTCTTGGAAAGTTTTAAATTATGAAAATTCCAAATGCTGAAAATGACGGTTGAAACCCTTGTTTTCTTTCATGGTTGTAAATATCCATATTTTTCACAAAAATTACTGCACTTTTTCCTCCTGAGTACAGAGCTGCATCTGTGTAATGGGGACAGCTCCATTCTTTATGCCTTCTCTGAGTTCAGACTCCAGTTCTTTGTTGTTTTGAGAAGTTATTTTTCCAGGTGCAACTGGCTGAGTGGAGTTTGAAACATAACTTTCAGCAGAAATAGTCAAGAGCTGCCTTTGCATTGATATCTTGCCATAGCAATGGATGACTTTTTCCCTTACCAGACTTGAAATCAAATTTACAGACACAACCTGCAAGGGGCTCTGTGTCCTTGCAGTTGTCTCCTTGGTAGCCCATGACAACCTGCAAAAGGAGGTGCTTGTTGTGCTTTGTGGGTCTGTCTACTTTAGCTACTGGCAGTGTGGGAGCAGGGTCCTTCCAAAGGGGGGAAAGCATGTCTGCCCTGTGTCCTGCAGCAGGATTCTGCTGGCAGCCTCCAGACAGCCTGGGGCGGGGGGGAAGGGGGTTGTGCAGAAAGATACTTTGCATTGCATTGTGTTCTGGGTACAGATGCTCATAGAACCAAGGTGGTTCACATCAAACCAAACACTGCTCCTCCTTTTTCTTGCACCTCACCAGCCGGTAATATGAATGCTCACAATGTGGTAATTCACTTGAGAAATACAGCACGTGGCTGGTCTATCTCTCTGCTAGTGTATAATTTATCTCTTTAGCTCTATGAGGCAAAGGCCTTATCCCCTTCGGTGGAGAAAATCCTGTGGGGTTCTCAGTTGAGCAACTTCAGTTCTCATTTAGTTCTCTTGCAAATTACACATCTTACTGGACCAAGATGTTGACACTTGCCATGAGGAGATCCCAAGTCAAAAACATGGGCAGACCCAGCACAATATTCATCAAGACACCAAAGTATAAATAATGCATGAAATGGATTGCAGAATCATGTACTGTATCTGAATTACCTCCTAGAGTAGAATGTTAGGTGCTGTTACAGTCAGGATACTGTAGTGGCTTGTATGTTAACTGAAACGCTGTGCAAATTATTAAAGAAAGCTTAAAATTGCATTGAGCAAATTAGACTTGCTTACTTGCCAGGAAAACAGTTTTAATGGAAGGTGTGTCTTTAGAGGAAGGAATCTGAACTGGAATCCTTGGATGTGAAACAGCAGCTCATCAAACTGCAAGCAGGAATAAGGGACATGGTCAAGGCTTGGTGGTGACACTATGTGCTGGAAATTGTGTCCAGGAATCTAAGCCTTGTACCGCTGAAATCACTAAGATAACTGATCTTAGTTTCTGGTTTGTTTTGACGGTTTTTTTCTGAAGAAAAAAAAAAAAGAATGGAAATAAAATCTCCTAAAATTTTGTATGCCAAACTTCAACCTGGGACCAATTTGCCTGGTCAGAGGGAAGCCACAGTGTGTGCCCCCTGATAATGGAAATATCAAACTGCGTGACAGACCCTTCCGTGGAGAGGGCAGAATCAGAAGGTGTGCATTGTTTGGAATAGGAGGATAGCTAGTGTGTCTACGTGGCACAAAGCACTGCTTTGCAAAGCTACCTCTAAATGAGTCGGAAATAGTCTATCTTCATGCAGTTTTCTCCTCAGGCTCGTGAACTCTGCCTCTTGGCAGGGCTAGTTAACCTATGTGAAGCGCTATGCTCATACAGCTGAATTGTGCTCGTTGCCCACATTACAAGGTTTCAGGTCAGGTTGGCTATCTCTGCTTTCAACTGCAGCTTGGCAGTGCCAAGTGCATCAAAATCCCTGCGAATGTGAGTCTCTGAGCTTGGCTCTGCCCATCCTCCCTAGAGCAAGATCTTATTGCAGGCAGTGGGAACATAGCCCACGGAGCCCATGACTGGGCCTTTAAACATTCAAGACCAACATTTTGAATAATTGACTCTCTAGGTTGCCTCAGGATATTATGATAGTTTTCAAAGGCTGGTTCCAATATAGCAATAAGCCACAACAACGTGTGTGTTAGTATGAAATCGGTGCATGCCTCCAGTGCATTGGCATGGAGCCTTTACCACCCAAGATGTATTCCCGAAGTGATCCAAAGCCTACTGAAATCTGTGAAAAACTTTCTATTGACTTCAGTTAACTTAGATTTCCACTGACTTCAGTGGGCTTTGGATCAGTCCCAGAGATTCCCATGCCTCATATGAGGATTGTTTACATGAAATAATCATTAGCTAAAACATACGAACAATTCTTGGAACAAGGACCAGCACCTAGGACTCTTCTCCTTTGTGATGGATGAAGAGTCATATCCTTTCTTGCCTTCTCTCTCTCTGGGTCTCAGTGTTTGTTTTTGCTGCAGTCTGGCAACTTCAACACAGTGCTGGAGCACTCCCTGGGGAGTTGGAAGCTGAACCACTCCAGATGGGAAACTACCATAGGCTCCATATCTCTTCCATGTTCTTCAGGAACGCCCTGACTGCTGTTGTTGTATACAAAGCAGTTGTTGTCAGCTATTCCATTGTCTGGGTTTTACAAAATGTGGTATGAGCCACTCTTTTGTCTATATAGGTCTCTTAGGTTACTGCCTTTGGCAGTCACATCTGG
The DNA here is from genome assembly GCA_013397865.1 of Struthidea cinerea. Classification (NCBI taxonomy): domain Eukaryota; kingdom Metazoa; phylum Chordata; class Aves; order Passeriformes; family Corcoracidae; genus Struthidea; species Struthidea cinerea. The sequence goes on from VZTI01002579.1 coordinate 18,848, forward strand.
GTACACACTTAGTTTTGCTTATCCTCCTGTTGAAGACAAATAGAGATGGAAACCTCCAAATAAAAGCTCCTGGATTCAGGGTTATCAGGAGGACTTATTCAGGTGTTACTCTGGCACCAACATTTTTTTTATTGTGGAATGGGAGCTTCTTGATGAGTAAACTTTGATAATTGGTTCTGCAAAGGTTGTAGAGGTGATAATAAGATCTGAGGTTATAGGAATGTGCTAGCTCTTTGGTGATCGTACAAGTAGAGTGGTATTTCCACAGCCAGATTAGTTAAAATATCCCAGTAGGGAAGGAATTTAAATGCTCACAATTCTTTAATCAGTATCCTCACAGAATAATAAATTAATACCTTTATTTCTGAGGTAAAGATGAGAGATTTTTTCAAATCATTTAACCTACAGGCATATTGATTAATGTAATAATGGAGAAGCAATGATCTAATGAAGCATTTAGGTAATGTGTTGTTAACAATGAAATGTGGTGTTAATAATAGTTAATGTATACTATTTAGTTAAGTGTATGCTCATTAATCAAAACAGAGCAAGCCATGACAGTGCTAAGTATTGCTCTATCAGTGTATTGTCAGCTTGGACAGTGCTGTTAATTATAGGCCAGATGTTGATAATCTTGCTCAGCTCAGGGAGTTACTTGTCCCATCAGTAGCCTCAGGGGATATTTCTATGTTCACTCTGAGATGCTCCCTGAGGCTGCTCCCAAGACCACATGCACTGAGTCTGCCTCTCCACCAGTAAATTAAATGGTGCCAGGGCACTGGAACTTAAGTCATCAGAGCAGTTGCTGACATGATTTTGGCCTGGGCCACCAAGAACTTCCCGAAACAATTCCCTGGCACGACTTGGGACTCAGCAGAGGCCAGAGGTTGTTCCCTGGTGGCCATCCGAGTCTGGCCACCCTGGTTTGGGAAGTAAGAGAGTTTAATACTAATAGCATGGTACACTGTGAGTTGGCCAGTTTTGATGCTGGAGAATGGTCCCATGCAAGTGTCATTCATTAGTGTAAGTGCAGCTGGGCTGCACAAAGAGCAAAATCTGCAAGCACAGCCCCAGCTGTAGCTGAAATCAATCTTTGCAGAGTCCCAGAGACTCACGCTCAGTTCACAATCCTGTGGTGCACCCCACAGGCCCCCATTCCAAAGACAGCTCCCTTAGGAACATCAGTACAAGCAGGAACCGGGGGCATCAAGGGCAACCCTCTTCCCCAGACACATGGGCATCCCTGTGGGTTCTAGTAGGCACTTCTGCAGTGCTACAGGTACTGCTAGTTGCATGCAAGCACTTTTCCTTTTTTTTTGTTGCAAACAATGGATTATAGAAGTTCAGGTACTTGAAACACCCATGGAGGCCCTTCAAATTAAGGACACAGGTGCATCTGTGGCACCCTCTTGTAGTTTACATGGATACTGACTGCTAGTCCAGTCTGGTGTGTTCAGTGTGCTCACTCATCTGTGAAAAGTCGCTTGTGACCATAGTGTTCTGCAAAACTGAGCCTGAGGTAACCAAACCAAATATTGTCTCTTACTTCAAGCAGTAGATATATATATACAGATATATTGCTGACTTGTAGCAACTGTTGATAGAGCAAGTTCTGATGCTGCAGTTAAATTGTGCTGAGTCATTAATCAGTGGCCCTATTGTATTGTTTTTTGACATCACTTTCTACAGGTTGAAGAAGTTTGCCTTTGTAAGAAGCAGAAAGTTGACAGATATAGTAGATAATTCTGCTATGCCTGTTTAGAAATGATTAATGCTAAACTTTTGAACAGGTCTGCCTTGAAAAGGAAATGTCACCTGTTCAAATGCAGCTTTGTATGTTCTCCTGCGGTAATGTATTCAGTCCTTATCAACATGCTGATCTGCTGCTAGTTTCAGGGAGTAAATGTGAGTTTCAGCAAGTGAAGCCTGATCCTGCAGGTGCATGTTTAGGCAAAACTACCATTAATTTTAATGAGAGTTTGTCTTATTCAAAAGTGCCTGATGAAGCCAGCAAGTGGGTAATGAAATATGTGAGCACGAGGGTGGGTTTTTGTTGCTCAAAATATATTGATGTGCCTTTGAGACTTCCACTCCAAAGTGTTTGGACTTCGCTTGAATTTTTCATGCAAAATCAGTCATTGGAACATTTCTATGTTTTATTAAATTCTCATTTTATTTCACTCCCTTCCGGATGCTTAATAAAGAGTTTCCAGCTGTTTGTAGTTCCACTTGGTAGATAAAGTATACTCTTATTTTGCAAAGCACTCAGGAGCATTTATAACTTCAAGTGTGTGAATGGTATCCTCTGAGCATGATCAACTGTCAGTGGGCTTGAAAACAGTGACTAAAAATATAGAAGCAGGGCAATGGGATTTTTAAAGGTGCTTAAACATGTTCATCACTCGCTCTGTAATGATTTCTTTAGTACTCCATGTAGTGATTAGAGAATAAAAATTGCAGACCCCCCTTGTACAGTAATATATTTCAACAAATTGCAGTTTCTGTGTTATGGAGAGTTAGGAAAAACAGGTTAAATTTCACAGGAATGCAAGAAATAAAGACAGAGCAAATGGTCGCAATACATGAATGTAATTTGCTCTCTAGAGTTATGTTGACCATCTACAGGTTTGTTACCCCACGACCTCTCAGATGTACTAGGATCTCACTCTTTCTCGTACTAAGCAAAATAAGAACTCTTATGATCTATCACATTGTTTGAAGAACTCCAACTGTTTCTCCTCTTTATGATTTGCCTATGAGCTGTTCACGTTTTCTATGAATTTGTCCATTGTTTGGATTTGTATGAAATTTATTTTCTGGGAAAAGCCTATTAATTAACTAACCAAGGAACCAAAGATTGGGGCCAAAGGGCCAGATTTTCAAGCACTCACTAGGGAGAGTTCTGTTTATACATATTTCATGGGAGGGGTTATAATTTCAAAAATAATTGTGGTGGTTTGGAATTTGTAAATGCTTTGGGTGGATATTGTTACATACTAAGTTTTTGAAGTAACTAACATTCAAAAGACATTCTTAGTCATTTAACTATTCAGTATTTGAGCTTCTCCTTAGAAAGTAGCTTGACAAATACCAACACCATGGAAACTGTAATATTTATGTACTGATCGAATACAAATAGAACATTTCCCCAACCACTTATCTTTGTACAGGGCAGACAGTTCCTCATTCCAGATCTGTCCCTCTGTCTGTGCGTCTATCTATCTATCTATCTATCCATCTATGTTAACCTTGCCATATTCAATTCTTAGTGCATATTACGAGAATTGTCTTAATGAAATATTTGTTCTACACGTTCTGTCATTGATCTGTTTGTATATCTATAATGCACTGATAATCCATTTGATCCTTCAGGTTTGTCACTGCTGAAACTGCAATTCAGTATGTCTCCGTTTCTCTGCTGTAAAGCTGCCTGCAGACCTTATAGGGCCAGTGGATGAAAGAGCTACTGGGCTTTGGTACCTCCTGTGTCACTGTGCAGAGAAAATTCAGCAGGAAATGGAAGGCTTGTGGGAGAATGTTTTTTCTGGTTATTTTCTTCCTTGCCATGTGCCCTACTACAGTAATGTGGAAACACACACCTCTTCTCATCTGCAAGAAGGATGCACTCTCCACCTGGCTTTTTGTATCATCCTTGTCCCTCACATGATAAAACAGCACCATTGCCACTGATGGAGTCTTTCCACTGCTCTCCTGCAAAAACCCACAGGACTCCCAGGGTATGCAAGTAACAGTCTGGTTCGCCTCCGGTCCCCATGTAACACTGAGTGGAGCTGCACACCCTGTCTGAAAAATAGAAATCATTACGCAATCACAAATCACTGACTGGTCATGCACCATACACAAGCATAAATTTTTATCAAATTTAAATTATTTGTCAGGTTAAAATGTACTGCCTTTCCCTGCGCACAGAAATAAAAGCATATTTTCAAAGAATCCCCCAAAAAAATCCTTTTAATGCATGAATTGCCAGGTCCTGAAATGTCATTCCTGACACTGATTAAAGTAAAAACTACAAAATAGTGGTTGTTTGATGACAACCTCTATAATGATGTCCAAGGTTTTTGTTTCCTCACTACTTCTGTGTACCAATATAGACCTAGTGTAAACAGAAACATGAGCTTTCATTACCTTGTATTCAAGCAGCTGCAGTAAAAACTGCTAATGGAAGAGGAGGAAAGAAGAGAGAAAAGATCAAATGCCCTAAAAGATATTTACACAACATAAGAGTTTTGTGGCCATGAGATACTATTCTGAGGTTACATACAGGGAGTGAAGAAAGAAACTGCACTTTCAGAAAGCTTTGTGACAAGAATAGGTGGGAAAATAATAATGTTGCATGACTAACCTTCTCTTTGTGCAGACACATTATATGGCAGATGCCAAAGCAAACAGTTCATAAGTGAAGCATAAGTTTTACTCATTTGCTGTCTGATCAGAAGTATTTATAAATGCCTGTAGTATGAGTGTGTTTAGTGTACTTTTTCTTTTTTTAACATGCAAAGTTTGTTAAATCACTGATAGAAAAGTTCAGGCATTTATTTTAAAAATTGTTTTACTTTAGAATTTTGTTTATAATGTAAGGATAACTTCATGTTTTGGCATGAAAATATTACCATAATTTGCCCTTTTCCTTCTTAGAGTGGATAACTAACCTACTGAAGGGTGGGGGAACAGGTGATAAATATTTGGTGAGAATTTTCTGACACTGTATTTCATGATTCTGTGAGCAAGGTAAGTAAAAACAGCCTACAGGAAATAACTGGGCAGAAGAACAGCCTGAAACATCTCTCTTAAAGAGTAAGTAGTCACTGCAAAATTGTGAAGTCCTTGAGTAGGGTCCTTGCAGACTTTTATCTTCATCCCCGCCTTAATCTGGCTTTTCATGAAGGGTCTAGACAGCAGGCCAGAGAGCAAACACATGCGCACACACACTCTCTCACAATTAATTAGCAGATGGCACCAATAGGCTGATACTCCAAGCATGCTGGAGATCTTCACAGATCGAAAGGGCAAAGTGGGGGAACAGCCTGAAATTCACAGAGAGAAACTAAGCAGGGGGAAGTGCAGAGAACTGAAGTTTAGAAGGAAAAATCAAACACACAAATAGAATAGAGAATAATGAGAGTTACAGCAGCACAACAGGAAAGGAATACTATGAAGCACAAGCAAAGTCAGCAATCTGAGGCTGTTGTGAACAAGAAAAATCAGCATGATGTGATCAAGAACATCATCTGTAAGAGACAGGAAGTGACTGCTTAGCTCTGTTTGACATTGATGAAACCTCAGCTGGAAGACTCTGCCCGCTTTTGGGTGCTGCACTTGAACAAGGATATAGGCAGACTCCAGGAGAGGGTAACAAGCAGAGGAAGAGGTTTAGAAAACAGGACATACAAAAGAAGAGCGACAGAAAAAGAATTACTTGGTCTAAAAGGGAAAGACTGAAGAGGGGATGTAAAAGTCTGCTACAGTAAGGAGATTACCATAAAAAGATAGATTCACTTGAGGGAATTGAAAATCTCCTTTTTTGGATGGGCTAGGAAAATGTCTGTAGGGGTGATTTGGGAACACAGAAACCTCTTAAGGTCATTTCCAGCCTTATTCTTTGCATTCATTGACCCACCACATAAAACTAAAATCAAACATCTATTTCAAAATTGATTATTAGGAGACTTCTTGGAGTGGTATATTTTCAGCATGACACCCTACTACTTTTTGTCTAGAGAAAGAAAATCTAGCAATTCTGATGTCAGTGTTTTCTTGTTACTTGATGATTTTCATGAATATTCATTAATATTCGTATTGAAGCTTTAAATTTTCTAAATCAGAATTATGTTTCAAAGGGTTTTGCTGTAGTGTTTTGGAAATTTATTAGATGGCAGATACCCCTTTAATCTGTTTCCTTTGAAATAGTTAATCCCAAAAGGTAAAGTTTTAATCTCTCTCTCAGAACAATTGTAATATTTGTATTTAATGTACATACTGACATTTAGTGGTAAAATACATGTTTCCAATTGCTTTTTATTTGTCTAGATTCTCATTTCCATGCCCGATCTCAGTATTTTTTAATGACACTAGGGATGTTCATTTGCATCACATTTGCTTCATTTGCATCACTTTGCATTGTTTTTTGTTTTTATTTTTGTTTCCTTTACAAATATACCTACCTATAAGTAGTGACCTCTGGATGTTGTCCTCAGTATACTCAATGAGAAAAGTTTGTGAGAATAATTGGCTTTTTTGTTATCTTAGTAACATTTTGTTGTTATGAATGACATGAATGTCTTGAATTGACTGAGAAGAAAATGTGCTGCAGGTTTCAAGTTGCATTTAGCATTCTGCTTCAAAGAAAGCCAAAATGCTTCATTTATTTTTGCATCAGAGAAAATGGAGAGGCAGTTTTCCTTTAGAAGAAAAGTTGTGAATGTGACAGTAATTTAAAAAATATTTTGTCTTAAATCCACACTTCTTTCAACAAAAGAACTTGAGTCCTGTCAATAGCATTCATTACGAGATCCATTTGTTAGCAAAGAGACACACATAAATTAATGGCTGACAGAGTACAAGGTTGTGCTCACTGTAGTAATAAAGCAGTGGAGAATGAGGTGATGGACCGTCGGCTTTAAGGCATGTGAAGGATCAGACATAGCTGCAGCTGATGCGAGGGATGTATCATCTGCACAGATTCAAGGGCAGCAGAAATTCTGTAGTCACAGGATGGGAATTTTTTTTAACCTAGGAGGTTTAGTGCATTCTTTGTGGGCTGCATATTAATGCACACAAAAGGCTTCTCCTATGATAACTACAGTACAATTAGTGTTCACCTTCTGTGCAGTAGTGAGATGTCTGTGTTCGCCTTCCTCCCACAGGGGTGGCTGCAGGTTGTCTGGAACAGAGCTCCAGCCCCAGCCCAGCCCATAGGCCATGGATGCCCAGCCCAACCAAAAAGGGAAACGTTTTCCTGTAGGGACATGGCAATGGAGAAAATGTCGCAGCCCTGGGGCATGAGCGAGGCAGGCGCCTGGCAGCACAGCTGTCAGGTCTCTGAGGCATGAAGTCACTGAAGCCACCCCACAGCTGTCACAGCCACTGATAAATTCTGTGTCTCTGCTGCTTTATGCCATCAGTAGGCCTGCATGGGATGCCCAGCAAGATTACCAGGTATTCCACTGAGATTCTTTCTCCAGCAACCCTGGAGAGAGAACCCCTGAGTCTTTCTTGCTAAGAGTTCACGGGCAGTTTCACACAGCTGCAGGGATCTCAGGAGACATGCTCGTTATTCCAGCCCGTTCACCTGGGAAGGTGTGTGTACACCAAGGGTGCACCTCCTGTGGTTATTTTCTCTTTGAGGCGAAGGTGAGGGAGGTGAAATTAGTTGCCTGGTATATATTTGTTTGTGGTAATGGGCAAACACCTTTTCTTGCTGTTGGCTTTTCTTGATTGAACCTGCAAAGCTACACATCTTTGCTATGTATTTACCCAGCCTGTAGGGCACCATATTCTGGTTTCATTCTTCAGGTTTCCTTGAAGCCACTGAAGCAGGACTGGATCTTGGAAGTTCAGAGGCTGGGATACTACCCATATTTATACTGTGTTGTGCTGTAACTGTCCAGGTTATATCAAAGGATGCATTAGGACCAACATAGACAGTACCTCACTTCTCTCACTTCTAAAATCAGGAAGACTTTTTTTTTTTAATTGCATGGGTTTTTATCCAGTTGTAAATCCCAATTTTTCTAGTAAAGTATTTCTGTTAACGATTTGAAGTCAAGCCTTGCCATACCACGGAATTGAGTAAAGAGAAATAAATGATTCTTACTTTATCATTTCTGCTTGAAAATTAGCAGAGATTCTCCACTACTATCAAATCAGATGAATACTTTCCTGAAAACAGGCAGAAGACTATGATCAGATCTGAACAAAATACAGAGAGATATGTACTCTGTGCTTGCAGCTGTCTAAACAGATTCAAGCACAAGAGTATAGAAATGTACTCTGGTATAGAATACAGAAATTCTTTACTATAAGGGTGTTGAGGCACTGGAACAGGTTGCGCAGACTGGTTGTGGACTCCCCATTCCTGGAGGTGTTCAAGACCAGGCTGGGGGGTTGAAACCAGGCGATCTTTAAGGTCCCTTCCAGCACAAACCATGCAACAATTCTACTGGAATACCTTGCTAAAGTAAAAGTGGTCTACTTCCAGACCTATGGCCAGTATAGACAGGCCTCTTACTGCTGTGTCCCTATGAAAACCTGGACATGTGTACATGTGCACACTACCATGTGTAGTGACAGAACTGTCCCAGCAGAAATGCAGAACACAGACCAAGCCCTGGTTGTCCAGGTAACTCCAGTGCTGCATTGAGGATACGTTGAGGAAAAGATCAGCTCTGAAAAAAGCAGAATGAACTTGACATGAGGGATGGGAGATTTCAACAAAATATTAAAACAAGGACCAAAAACTCTCACATATGCATTCAGAGTCAAGCATAAACAATTTCTGGGAAAAAGCACTGACAAAACATGAACAGTCAAACATCCTGCATAACTGAGAGCAAGGAAACCTTCTTGGTTCTTGTCTGAGGTATATAACATATTCTTCCCACTATTGCAACAACATGCTGGGTCTCATAATTTGTGTACTTCATCCTCCTTTACCTGATCCTTCCAGCAGAGCCATGTTTTCCATGTTTACAACTGTCTCATGGACACAGCGTTGTTATTATTATTTCTGTGGCACCAATTGCTTCAACTGCTACAACCTCTACATTGCTGGAGTCCTTCTGTCCTTTTCTAGAGAAGCATTTTAATTATTGTTATCAAGAAGATAGACGAACTCTTGAAACTGGTGATCTTTGAACTGTGATACCTCATGCCTCTGTAATAGCACTGGAAGGTGAAGGTAAATTTAGGAAAGAGAATCAGCCTCTTATTTCCCAATTTGTATTCCAGCTGGATCTACTTGTTTATCATAACACTTTTAGTATACAGCAAAGAATTATGATGTTGAGTCTGTCCACGGGTGTTTTCACTGAGGGCTTGGTTAGACATATGGTGCTGATTCCTCTTTGTTGTCAATTGCTAAACTGTAGCAAGTCTCTGGTAAAGAAAAGCATAAATATCTTCCAATAAATGTATTTGCCACTGGAATCTGGAAGAGGAATGAGTTTGGTTCATGCCAGCTTTCCCCCAGACAGATAAGTGGGTATGTCCACCTTGGACAGGCAGCAGGTATCAACTTCATTTCCAGAATCAGTGTGCTGTGAAGTAGGTCCACAATATTATAGCTCTACCACAGTGAATTGCACCACATTATGACTTCACTATAACGAATTGAACCAAGTCAAGCCCTGATTGTTCCTTTTTTTGGGAGGGAAGTTACTATGGGTGCCCTTACTGGGAAATGCTTTTTAGTCCAAGGTGCTTGCAGTCCATGTGCCACAGTCCAAACACCCACAAGTGGCTTCAATGGTTGGGTAATCCAATGTTTCCAGAAAAATGAAAAGAAACACAAACTTCCTGTTTGACTGTAGTTAAGACATCATCCTTTTAGTAGCAACCATTTTGATTATGAAGCAGTGATCATGCTTATTAACGTTGTTACACTAGGGACAACAAAGTGTAGTTCTTATATTATGAACAATTTCATGTACCTGCACAACTCTGGTTCTTGTTATCTGTTTAAACATCTTCTGTTTTAGATCCTCTTGCAAGACTTCCTCTACCCCAGACCTCTCTTCTTTCCCTTTTTACTTTTTCTTTTTTTTTAACATCTCTCACATTTGGAACCTGCTCTGTTTCTTGTCCCCTGTCTATTGTGATAGAAACTGTCTCTCTAACAGCTCTGTGGCTGGACCTTGGACTGGGAAGGCTGCCTCATCATTACTTGTCTGGCTATGACACAAAATGTGTCAAAAATGTACAAAACATCTCTCCAAGAGGTTGTGTTGATTGCCTTATTTGAGTAACCCATGCATTACTCATCAAAAGATATAAAAAAGTAAAAAAAGATGCCAAAAGTCTTGTACATCTCCATCTGAGCCTTAGTCCTTCCTTGTGTGTTCTTCACATGTTCCTCTTAGTCCTGTTGCCCTTCTCTTCTACTGGAAGACACAGACACCCAGCAACGGCTGCTTGTTTCCAACCCTTTCTACTGCAGGCTACCTTTCAGCAAGTTCTAAGTTTCTTTGATCCTGGCCTTGGAAACATCCATCTGCAAGCTACCTGGAGCCAGATGGCAGACATTTCACTGTTAACAGTCCCTGTTCTGAAAGACTCCTAGGTATTGTCTCTGAAAAATATTGATCTTTGTCATGGTTCCATTTAGTATTTGTTTTTCTTAACAGTCTTCTTTAATTCTGTATAATTGAGGAAAAATATTCAAACAGATAAAATGAGGTACCAATGATAGTTATGAAAATTATAGAGATATCTCATTCTTTACAACAATCAAATGGATATGAAGTGTTTCACACACTGTAACCTTGCAAGCTGGGTATTACACAAGTAAAAATAAATGCACACACCCATAAAACTAGTAAAACTGGCTGTTGCAGCTACACATAGTTCCTTGTGTTCATTAAAATTCTATCTTTATTGAGTTTATCTAGATTGGCATGCAGATCAAAGTGAAAATGTAATAAATAAAAGAATATACATAATGGAATCCATGGAAAGAAGCTATTCAGAAGATAATTCCAGTAGGTGAATCGCAATGAAGTTTTAAAAACAACAGTGCAGAAGCATTTGAAACATAGCATGTCATACAGTGTTGAAGGGCCGGATCCTGAGGCCATTACTCACATGCGTAGACACACTGACTTCAAAAGAATTACTCACTATGAGTAAAGATATTTGGAATACGACTAAACAACAGAGCACTGGCTCCTTCGGCGCAGCTGGGTAGCTGAACAACATCTCTGTGTGAGCATGATCCTGTCAGTGATACCCAGCTCAGTCCATAATGGCAGCTCCAAAATCCCTCAGGAATGTGGTAAGCACCTGCGTAAGCCAGGGGATCCTTGACTAAATGGAAAGTGGCAACACAAATACTCATAAGATTGAAATGACTAAGTTTTCCTTCAGTTGTGCTCACCTGTGCTGCTTATGGAAATAATTTTCTTTCTTCCCTAGCTCTGGCTGGCCTTGCCCAGCCCATACATGGAAAAGTGATCTGGATCAGCCTTGTCTCATCCATTATTAAGCAAATAGTTGTACTTTACTGAACTGGGCCCCTGATTTCCAAGGCTGAATTTTTATAGCTGTTTAAATGTATGGAGAAAGAGCAGTTTGACTTTCAGACGTCAAGGATGAATTTTTAGGGCAAGCAACAAAGAGCAAAAATTTTTTTTACACCTTAAACTGCTAACTCAAGTAATTTGAGACAGTCATAGGACATGAACACAATGTTATTTTGTTGAAATTTTTATTGGCACAATTACAAAATTGAGATAAAGAAGGATTTACAAGGTTAGTCACAAAAGGTGAACAAGACAGAAACTAGATGACAGATTGTAGACAACAGAAACTAGAAGACAAAGTCTGCATATTGTGGGCTGTTGACCAGAGTTCAATCCAGAGTGTGAGAGAATACGTAAAAAAAAACTGACAAAAGAGAAGCCTAAGAGAAAGGTTTCTTAAATAAATACAGAAACCTAACTTGCAGCAATGGCTGCTGTTCATATCCCCTGTTTCAGCATCTAGGAGCAACAAAAAGACCTGGGTATGCCAGATTTTGCTTTTCTGGAACGTAAAATTGAGGGAAATTTCTCCCGCTTTGGTCTTTCATCCCTTTTATGTTTAAGCATTCTTATTACATACGTCGTATAACCAAGAATTAGCCAGGCTGTCGTGCCATAAGGATGAGTTTCAACAGAGAAAAACATTTGTCTGTGGTTACAGACTGGCTCTCTGGGAAAAAAAACAAAACAAAAACTGGTTGCGGCAGTACATACTGGAACTTCTAAAAGCAAAGCATGAGGCTAAGTTTACCTGTCTGCCTACCACTGCCTAGAGTGTTTTCCCAGTTCTCAGCTAGTTTAGAACACATGGTTACCTGCAGTCATGTGAAAGTATTTTCAAACAGCCTGGTGTCTTACTGGCAGCCACTGTTATTTAATGTGAAAAACACTGCATGTTATTTTGAAGTAGTAGGAGGCAGTGTCCCCTTCCTCAAAACATTAATACATCTTTTGAGCCAAATCCACCCTACCTCTTTGACCCAATTTTATGTTTATGTGACTTAATTGATCCCAGCAATATTACATCCATGTGTCATTTTGGAATAAAACACTGCAGTGAATCAGTACCCTTTGCTCCTTTCTGCATTTTTCCACTGCCACCATGAGAGATTCAAGGAAATTTTCCACATCTGGGACCTTTCTGAATACAGAGTAGAAGATATTGGCATCCATAAAACCCTCACAAGCATCTCAAGAGATTATGATGTCTACAATACTGAGGAAAATGCCACCCAGGTTATTTCAGTACTATTGTTTTGCTTTTTCTTGTTCATATTTTGTCAGCAAAACTAAATCAGACTCAAATAGATGAGTGGAGCCTTCTCTTTAAAGGAAAGTGTGTACCCAGCTCATTGAAACTCCTAACTGACACGGAAGTTAGCTGCACTCTGTGGGCTTCAAGCCATCCTCAGCACAATCAGTCCTCTTCAAGCTGAAACTTGCTGTGTTTAGGCAGGTTGGGATTTCTGAACAGGTTGTTCAGCCCCATTTTCTATGCTCGGTTGCCCAAGGATTTGTTTTCTTCCAAGAGCAACAACAAAGTATTTAGCTTACAAAACTTTTGAAAGAGTCCATAATTTTGAGAGAATTTTCTAGCCTTAAAATGTGCAGTTCCACTATGATGGCGACCAGGTTTTCAAGGCGGAATGGCTCCGCAAATTACAAAGGCTGGAGGGCTGATACCTCTGGCTTTTCTACTCATATTGTGACCTTCCAAGCATGCTGTGACATAACAAAATTTTGTCAGGGTCTAGAGGTCTAAGTGAGGACATTTCAGGACTCTGAGGAAATATTAATCTCAAGTGTTAACATAATTTTATTTGATCATATTTGTTAATAAGGTGCTTAGAACCTAGAAAGGGCATGACTGTCAACTCAAGCCTAAATAAGACTCAATATCCTTTCATGTAGAGTTCATATTTGTGTGGGCTTTGCTACAAAAGTGCAACAAAATGCTTTGTCAGCATGTCATATTCAAGTAAACATATATTTACTTGAAAAGAAAGAAAAAGAAAAAGAAAAAGAAAAAGAAAAAGAAAAAGAAAAAGAAAAAGAAAAAGAAAAAGAAAAAGAAAAAGAAAAAGAAAAAGAAAAAGAAAAAGAAAAAGAAAAAGAAAAAGAAAAAGAAAAAGAAAAAGAAAAAGAAAAAGAAAAAGAAAAAGAAAAAGAAAAAGAAAAAGAAAAAGAAAAAGAAAAAGAAAAAGAAAAAGAAAAAGAAAAAGAAAAAGAAAAAGAAAAAGAAAAAGAAAAAGAAAAAGAAAAAGAAAAAGAAAAAGAAAAAGAAAAAGAAAAAGAAAAAGAAAAAGAAAAAGAAAAAGAAAAAGAAAAAGAAAAAGAAAAAGAAAAAGAAAAAGAAAAAGAAAAAGAAAAAGAAAAAGAAAAAGAAAAAGAAAAAGAAAAAGAAAAAGAAAAAGAAAAAGAAAAAGAAAAAGAAAAAGAAAAAGAAAAAGAAAAAGAAAAAGAAAAAGAAAAAGAAAAAGAAAAAGAAAAAGAAAAAGAAAAAGAAAAAGAAAAAGAAAAAGAAAAAGAAAAAGAAAAAGAAAAAGAAAAAGAAAAAGAAAAAGAAAAAGAAAAAGAAAAAGAAAAAGAAAAAGAAAAAGAAAAAGAAAAAGAAAAAGAAAAAGAAAAAGAAAAAGAAAAAGAAAAAGAAAAAGAAAGACCCAAGCCCTACAGAGTATGCAAACTAAAGGGTCTGCCAGCATGTCTTCCAAAGCAGTGAGTAATAAAGTCTATGCAATCTAGAGTTGCTTCACATGAAGGGAAGAAACCCCAAACCAAGCACAAATACATATTAGTGACTCAAAGATGAAACGAAGGGTCCAGCTCAATTGTCAATATGAATCAATACAATGCAGATCATGCAAGGCTTTCTTTTGCTCTCTGTCCTGTCCATTCTAGAGATTGATCTTAGTGTAATACATTGAGCTACACATTTAAACAGCACTGTACGAATAAAAGATACATATCTAGCTTATTCAACTTAGTAGTTATCTTCACTGGTGGAATCAGCCTTGCACCTGTAGAGTATTACAAAGTTCTATGCTGCCTTCACAAGCTTTACACTACTGTAGTACTTCAAAGAAGAAGAAATAAAAACCCTAGAGTTTTTGAACAGTGGTTTCAAAAACTGCCAGTAGCATTAACTTGCAGTGTTTCTATTGGTAGCCATAGACTTAGATATTCAGATCTCCACAAGTCTGTGGTAGTCTTCATACAGCAAACATCCTATCTGTTGGATGGGTCATGCTGGTCGTAATGTGTTTTTCTAGCTTCAAATTCCAAATAAGAGAGAAATCTGGAGGTGTTAAATGCCACATGGAGTGCCTAGAAAGAGTCCGACCTCGTTGTAAAATGTTTTTGAGGCTGCAAATAAAGGAGAAAGAAAGTACCGTTATCCCTGTTTTATAAGTACAGGCATCATGAGATGAAAAGATCTGCCTCTGTTATTCATGGAAAGATTATCATTGACTTCAGTGGGTGTAGTATCAGCCCTATAGCGGTATGAAACTTGGCTCCTAATTACATCAGGCCCACGTAGACTTAGTTTCAGCCACAGTTCATTTTTATCTCCAGGTTGTTAACCTGTAAACCAAAGGTATTTCAACTGCTGACAGAGTCTGGCTTGCGGTTCTGGGCTCCCAGGATGCCTGACTAAGAGAAACCCATGTCCAGTCACGTTTCGTTTGTGCTCCAAGTGTTTGGCTTCCATCAATGGCTTGGGATGGCCTGTTCTCTGCAGATTAAGAGGAAATAATATATGACGCACAGGCTTGTCTCCTTCACTTCAAAGTGTGAGCAACAATGACTCACCCACCTCCACAGACATCTTTAAACCCTGTGCTGAGTTTCCTATTTTTCTTCTTGTGCCATAGATAGCACTGCTGCTTTTGTTTTCTCCAGCCTACCTTCACCAGCTTTGCAGAATTTTGAATCCAATCTGGCAATGAGGTTGAGCTTTTTTTTTTTTTTACAGTTCTTTTGGGTTCCCATATTCTTTCATAGTTTACTTAACCAAACAGCATGTGTTTAAGTTTCTCAGTATACTCCAAGTGTTACCAAATAAGAATAATCTGCATAATATCTACGTGAAAAGAGGCTTGTTATTCACACTTTGTTATCATCCTGTCCCACAGACAGCTGCTGTCACTGTTTGCCCTTTTCAGTGGCAGTGGGCTAAATTCATCCTAGTCACAGACGGGGGTAGGTGGCTGTGGTGCAGTTGCCATCCATTTGGAATATGACACTCTAGATTGAGTTATTCTTTCACAGAGCAGGGAAGCTTATTGAACAGAAAAGGTTAATTAACATAACTGCAGGCCAAACTGGGGCAGGAAAAATGTCTATAACTTCTTCAAAATATATTTCATTAAGAAAACCGTGAAAAAACTCAATAATTTCCTTATTATAAAAGTCTTGCCAGATAACACCATGGCTTCACCAGGAAGGATTTATCTGCTCTTCTGCTTGTAGTCTGATGCCAGAATTCAATGAACCTGGGTCATCCATGCTTTTGTAGGCAGTCAGTCCTGTAGGCTATTGTGCAAAAAGCGGATTCCACCACCACCATCACCACTGCTTCTCCTACACCAGTGTTTTTGAATTAAAGTGGTAGTGACAGCTCTGCCCCGTGTTGAATCTAGTGCTGCTGATACGCATGAGACATGGTCTAAGCATGCCTGGAAATGGGAGATCCCTGGGGGCCTTAGACGGTGGAATACCTACTCTGTAAAGGCCAAATGCATTCTGGGAAATGGCAGTCTATGTATTTAGTTCAGCAAGGTGTCAGTGGTGTAATTTTAAGGATGAAAGTAAATTTTATAATGGAAGTTTTGAGTACGTTAGTGGGGCAAACATTATAGGGAAAATCACTTTTCACTTCCTTTGATGACATTCTCCTTGTTTGCACCATAAGTGCTTAGGTGTTTTATTTGAATCTTGCTGAAGGCACCTGCCTGTCTGTGCTTCAGCTCTTCTGGGTGTCCAGAGCACTGCTTTGGCACATGCCCAGAACAGTTTAAGCAGCTTGATAGCTATCTCCCACCTATGAAGCAAGGCATTCCTCTGCTGAAGTCTCCTGGGGATCTCAAACCTGCAGACATTCTCAAAAAACCACCCAACACACAGCCAGAAAGCTCCTTGGAAAATGATTTGTGGGTGATTTTTAGAACAGACAGTGGAGGAGGATTTGCCACCCACCTTTCATACAAAATTCTTTGGTTAAATAATTTACTTAGGAAGTTAGGCTCAGATTCAACACTTTGCTCTGACTGAACGGGTTGAAATTAGCATTTTTTCAAGAAAAATGTCCTCTTCTCAGGGATGACATTGTTTAGAAGAGAGGAGATGGGGTTTTATTCACAGTCTACTTTTTCTCTTCAAGCTATACTAATGTGTAGCAAAAACCCTCAAAAGTCAGTAGACAAGCACCTCCACAGAGATACATCATTCTGCAGACTGCACAAAGTAGTCTTGGGCAGAAACCCGATTGCATACTTTATGATCAACACCGTTTCAATTCACCTCAGACAAGTAGGACATTTGATACTTGAAAGACTGGAGGAAATTGAATTCTGGTCTCCCACTTTGTCCTCTACAACTTTACTTCTACTAAATAGACTAAATAGACAGAAACATTTCCATCACCAGCCCATTTTAGAAGTATGCTGACCCGAAGAGGAGATGTAGACACTTTCTTCCAGATTCTGATCTGTGAATGTGAAGTAAGGCACATTTTCGTCTTCGTATTTTCATTTTCACTGCAAAGTGGCTGAAAGTTCCTGAATGGTGAATAGGGTAGAAATGTAGATTTCAATCGTCTATTGGATGCCTGACCTTCCTTATGCTGTGCATGTAAAGCCTCATCCATAGGTTCTGTTTTCCACCCCCACGCCCAGCTACACAGGCTACAGCTGCACTTGTTTTTTTCTTTTTCTTGGTAAGACTCAATAATGCCAATTTGAGTTCTTAACCAACATCTTAACCAACAGCCCAGCAGTTTTTTTATCTGGTTATATAATTTTGCTGTTTTCTAGGCCCACTTTCTTTCTGGACCCATATATTTTCCCTTTAACCTGCATTACAGGTGGCCTGTTTTGTAAGAAATGACTTTAAATTATTCGCAATGGCAAGATTATATTCTACTGTATCTGTGGATTCTGTCTTTTCTCTTGTTCATGAATGTGAACACTAAGCAAACACCAAAGTGGATTTTTGGCAAAGAGTGTGAGGTCTTTAGTTCCCTGCCAAAGCAGAGAAAACCCTAGGAAAATCCAAAAAGCAGGAAGAGTTAAGGCAGACAATGATCCGGGGTTTTATATTCAGATTTTTCTGCAGAAGAATGGAGGGAGGGTTAGGAGAAGTCAGGACATAATCGACATTCAGAAGAGCCAAGGGTAAGATCTGGGAATTTTACCAGGGGAGGATATCTCCCCTCAGGAAAAAGACACATCAGATGAATTGGGAGCTGGTGGAGTCTGTAGATGCTGAAACGTTTTAGAGCTCTGTGTTTCTCATGAAAGCTATGAAAAACACTGCTACAGGTTTTTGTAAACTAATTCTTTATCTTTGCACCTGGAGTCTGTTGTGCAAAGATGTTATGGTATACTGAAGAAATATTTCCAAATGGGAGTTGTATAATCTCCACCAATCATTTTAGGAGGTGGATGATCAATGACCAAAGACCTTATGCCATGCAGGCGAACCAAGTTATATAAATC
>VZTI01002579.1:36851-118215 GCA_013397865.1 Struthidea cinerea
ATAAATCGATTTATAATTAATTAAATAACCCCACTTTCTTCCTGATCTCGGATTGTGTTGTTTCTCGCCGTTCTTGGTACAACAGCGACAAGAGTCTTCTGAGGAAATACAACTACTTAGATCTGAAAGGTTTGGAGGAAAAGAGGTTCTGAGATCAGACTGAGTTTAACTAAGGGAATGGGGGCAGTCTCTCATCTTCCCCAGCTTCCTGCTTCTAACTCCAGGGTCCTCAAAATTCTTGCAAGGGAGCAGTGATGGAACAACAACTTCTTTCTCCATCAAAATCAATCTTTGATTTTGAAATTACAGTTACGTTTGAAGATAGTGACTGTACAATAACCTTTTATGTCTCTGGATGATTTACTCTACAAAAACTGCAGCAGCTGTGGGTTCTCCATCCCTGGAGGGCTCCAACACTCTCTCAGCAGGAAAAGCCCAGCTAAGATGCTTCAGTATTTGCAATAGTTCCATTTTGAGCTGGGAGTTGCTGTAGATGAACTCCAGAGCTCCTTTCCTACGGGTTTTCACATGGCCGATGGTTCTAGAAATCTAGAAAACTTTTAGTCATAGAGACTTCCTTATCCTTGACACCCAACACTATATCCTTGTTCCATTGCCCTCATTTTTTGCTCAAGATGACAGATATGTGTATCTGCAATATCCCATAATGTTGGTGTTCTAATAAACTTGCAATAATATATTCTGAGTTCCCATTTCTGTAACAAAAACCAAGTTAATTGAGAGAAAACAAAGAAGAGCACCTAAGGGATTGTCTTGGGGTGGCTTTATGATGTATCCCATATCACTACTTCATTGCCCAGAAATTAACTTTGTGCCTTTAAACTGAGATTTATATGCCTCTTGCTAAATTCATCTTGCAGTTGAGGTGTCCTTCTAATCTCCCCATTTTGGCCCTCAAAATCATCACTTCTGCTTGACCTGCCTGTGGGCCAAAGGGTAAGTTGACTTGGATCTTTCTGGGTCCTGTTAAAGCCCATTTCTGAAGTCATAAATAGTTTGCTGAAGAATGGAAGCACACCTTTTCCTCCATGAACTGGTAATACAGCTCTTTTGCACTGCTCACAGCTAAAGCTGATGGGAGGATTTGGCGCAAATGTATTTTGCTTTCTAATGATGTAGAAGTTTTTGTGGATTCAGAAAGATTTTACTTATGTTTCCTACCAAAGAAAACCCCTCCCCAAAACGAATTAAAAAGTAGGAATAATTACACTATTTCACTGATTTGTTTTGGAAAGCAGGAGGTATGAGGTAGTGCCTGAACCTGCACTTGGCTCCACCACTGAGGTACCAGTGTTACAGCCCAGCCACCCTGGCTCTCTCCACTCTTGTGGAGCCACCAAGTCTCCCTGCCACCCTGAGAAAGTGCCCATCATCCTCCTGCGACATTAGAGGGAGTCTGAGATGACTAACCCCCTAATTTACATGCCTTGCATGGGTGATTAATGTTAGCTAGGATGAATTGTGACTGCAGTGTATCATTGAAACATCTTACCTTATTTTCCAGATCAAAGTATCTCATGTTTTTGTTCTGATGAAACAGTTTGGTGCTTAACAAGAGGAGCATGTAAACATTCAACATACAAATTAGAGAAGCCAGATGTTTACTGTATCTTTCCATTATCCTGCAATTCTGGTTCAAATAATATGTTATGGCATGTGGTTTATTATGGAGTTCTACAATGAAGCTGTAAAAATAAACAAATATCTCTAACTGCTACTAACAATGAGAAATTTTGGGTTAAAATGCAAATTCCTCTCCAAGTCAACTTTTTAAAAATAGTTAAACTTTTTATTCTGGGGCAATTTTTTAAATGTTTGGTTCAGTTGTGACTCAGCACCGAAACAAATTCTGAAATTATATGTAACATGAACCATGTTCACAACTTTAACTAGCTTTTCTGTTTCAGCAACAAGAGAGCCATTCAGCTACTAGTTCTCATCTTAAAGACTGAGTGAATGGTTGGAAAGCGATGAGAAATTCCAGTATCTTTGTTGGTGGTGGGTCAGTGGACTGCATTACCACTAACTGTTGGATACTACCCAAGTAATTTGGCTTTAAGATGCAAAAATAAGCTAAATGTTTAAGGATATGATGAATACTCTTCAGAAAAGTTCAAGGTCAACACAGTCTAAATAGATATTAAGTATAGCTCTTTACCAAAGTGTTTTCTAACAATAGAAAGAAAGTAGCCAGAGACTTATTCAACCTTAAAAAAGAAAAAATCCAAAAAGAAAAACCTTGCATTTATTTGAATAGAATGTGAGCTGACGAACACACACAAAAAAATCCATTTGCTATACTGTTTGGCTATGCACTGTGCAGCAAAAAATGTTAGAGCATCTACTATTAAACGAAGCAGAAGCATGCTGTGACTTGATTGGCCTATGCATCATTGCATGCCAATCTATTTGAGTTGTTTCACAGTTTGGGAACGTTCTCACATAATCCTACATGAATGCTCACTGCACTTGTTTTTGGAGTTAACTTGCCCTTCTTTTAAATAGTACACATAATCTTCAAAGTTCAGCTGGGAAAACAGCTTATAAACTGTGATGCTAAAAAAGCGGCTCTAATGCTTCTTGTTGGTGGCATGGGGCTAGTACTGATTTCACTGAATTTCTTGTAAAAGTCCACTTTATCTGATCAGCAAGAAATCTCTTATGTGATGGTAAGAAGAGATGTCATGGTGCTATTACAGATAACACATTCGAGTCAGCAGTGGACTGTGGTCAGGACTATGTAATCAAGGTGGTTTGTAAGTTGAGACACGTTCCAGCCGGATGCAGAGGAGGTGGCTTGGCATTTGCCAGGAATATCCATCCTGCAACTGTCAAATCCACAAACACAATCCATCATGCAGAATAATGGTTTCCTCCTTCCTGTCCACTCCATGGTCTAAGCATGATTATTCATCTTGAACACAACCAGTCTTTCACAAATGCTTTACTTTATTGCACACAATCAGAGGCACACTATGCTATCCTTAGAAAGTAAATATTTATTAATCTTCATTAGCAGAAATGATCTCTGTGTTGGTATATGATACTTGAAAGTAACCATCTGTTTTACATGTTATGGTATGACAACAGATGACAATTGTTGATTTTTCAACAATGGTCACTGATAGGGTGAACAAGTACAAGGTGATGAGATAATCCTTACTCCTACTCACTTCTCTGTGGTAGGCAGGGCCTGAAAAATCAGGAAAAAATGTAGAATTCTATTTCAGGATTTCTCAGGAAGTATTCAAGGTATTCCTGAGAAAGTCTGCAGGCCTAATGGAATAGTAACTTTCACTAGTAACTTTCATCAGAAAATTTTCACCTGCTGTCTAAAAGTGTTTTAAATATTATATGCTCTCAGTAACAAATATATTAATGTAATCTATCTTTTTTTTTTTTTTTTACCTCTAGTAACAATATGTGGCATTTAGTATAGCCTTTCAGGAACTGCCTTAAAAAGAAACCCTTGGTATACCACAGATTCTTAGCCAAATGAGAGCTTAGAAAGATAAATGTATTTATCAGCAATCTCCAGGGAGCTAATTTTATGCTGAGTTAGAATGCAATGACAAAGTATATCCGTGCTTTCTTTTGCTTTTTAGTGCTAAAACACCTTTTTTTCCCCTTATTTTTATGATTTTGGGTTTCAAAGCAGGATTTCTCCAAGATGCTTGCAAATTGAAGTCTGAAGGAGAATTAGGAAACAAACGTGTTTACTGAGTAAGACTAAGCCAGTGCATGAGCAGGGGAACAGGAAGGATCATAAACCAGAGAGACCAGTTCAAACCAATTTTCACAGAACTCCTCCCTTCAGTTACATTACTGTAAGTTACAAATATTACATCATCAGAACAAATGATTATTTGCTAATCCATGATTCAGAAGGACAACCATTGTTAAACAGCAGCCTTTGGAAACTGCTTAACCCTTCATCCTCCCATTGCTCTATCACCGCATTTAAAACAAAGAAGCTATGAATGAAGTGTATTGAGAAGACCATGACTATGAAATCGGTAAAGAGCATATACACTCCTCTCTACAGAGAAATGGCAAAAGGTAGCAGGTAGTCAATGTGGTAAGAGAAGCCATTAGTAAAGTCATACGAGTGCTGACAATTCATTTTCTGGAGATTGGGCTGAACTTTGCCTGAAGAATGTTGCTTACAATTACTTCTTTGATGTAAATCTGTAATTTGGGTGATGGACTTGGGTTACCACAGACATATTTTTCGAAGACACTGATATCCACATCTGCCCAGACCTCTAATTTTTTTCTATCCCAATGAATACTCCTGTCAGAGAACAGAAATGTCTCTGGAGATTAATGAATGTATATGAGGAACCACAAGCAGAACATATTACCAAAATCAGAAGATAGGAGAAGGAGATGTTTAAGGACAGGTCTCTATTAGTGTTTTAGTTTAGGTTGGCAGTGCTACTTTGAGGGGAATCTCCTGACTGCCCCTAGCTAGTATAGAATCATAGAATCATAGACTAGTTTGGGTTGGAAGGGCTTTTGAAATTCATCTAGTCCAAACCGCTGCAGCAAGCAGGCACATCATCAACTAGATCAGGTTGCTCAGAATCATTCAACCCAGCCTTGAATGTTTCCAGGGTTGGGGCATCCACCACCCCTCTGTGCAACTTGTTCCAGTGTTCCACCCCTCTTTTCATAAAACATTTCTTCCTTATATCTACCCTATTTTAGTTTAAAACCACTGCCCCTTTTCTTATCACAAAAGGCCCAACTAAAAATTGTGTCCTTGTCTTTCTTGTAATCTTCCTTTAAATATTGAAAGGCCACAATAAGGTTTCCCTGGAGCCTTCTCTACTCCAGACTGGACAACCCCAACCGTCTCAGCTTTTCTTCATAGGAGAGGTGCTCCAGACCTGCAATTATTTTTATGGCCCTCCTGTGGATCTATTCCAGCAGGTCCATGTTCTTCCCGTACTGAGAACCTCAGTGCCGGATGCGGCACTCCAGATGGAGTCTCACCAGGACAGAGTGAAGGGATGCAATCACCTCCCTCAACCTGCTGGCCAATAAAGCTTTGGTTTGCATCGTGGAGCCTCTTAAAAAAAGGAAGCTAGGTTCCTTTTGGATGACACTAACTAAAAAATGTGCTCCAAAACTCCACCTAACACCCTTCCATTGCTAATGGAACTTCAGTCAACAGGACCAAATTAGAACTAGTCTGATGTCAAACCCCAGAAATGTGTGCAGAGTACCCAGCATTCCTCAGCACCTCTTTCCATTAGTCTGGATTTGCTAAGGCAGCTGGAGGCTTAGATAGCACAGGTTTTGAGACACTCACTGCAGAGCTCTGAGAGGAGTCAATAAATGATCTAGAACACCTCATTGTAATTTGCAGCTATTCCATTTGTCTGCAATACAAGTACTGTTTGAAATCCTGTCTGCTGTCGTAGATACTTTGTTCTCAGAGTCCTGAGAGCCTTAAGGAATGACCATTTTTTTCAGTCACATCTGGGTGAATATTCTCCTATGCACTGTTGAATGTAATTAGGCTATAGATGGGGCTGACTGTGGTCTGAAAACTTCCTTTTAGAGGAAGTTCTTATGGATAATTGAGTGTTAGTTGATTTCCTTGGGGCAGAGTTCACACTCTGTGTGCAGATGATCCTCTTGACTTTGTGCTTTTTGGTTGTTTTATTATGCCAGATAGCAATGGTTTACATTGACGTAGTAATGGACTACATTGATGTAAATGGCTGCATAAAAGATGCAAATTACTTTCACTTTCTCTCTACAAGTAGTAGGCAATTTTTCAGTCTACGCGTAAGAATTCTAGGTATAATTGCAAAGGAAAAAGCACCTCATGAGAAGGATGTCTGAATTCAGAAGGGTCTCAAATTAGACAAGATAGGTCAGAAAAATCTTCACAAGCCCCCAGACACGAGTGTCTCTTTTCCTCAGGTCTGAGTGTACAGGATTCAGCTCAGCTTAATTTATGGTGTCCGCAGTGTAGATACCTGCGCCTCAATTAGGTGTTAAGCTCCTATTAAAATTAATGGAGAGTTTGAAGGTTGCCTAAGCACAGCCTTCTAGTGTCATTTGAGATGCCATCAAGAATAAAAGATATCTGCATAAAGCCTGAAGATAAGACTCAAGACCTAGGGGTGACCCGTGCTCTTCTGGAGCAGCCTAAGGGTGACAACACATAGCATCTAACACTTCAGTAAGACTTCTATGTCTGGGAAACTGGCTTGGATATGAGCTTTCCCTTAACTCTAGTGGGAGCTTGGACAAACCCAGATACAGACACCTGTGATACATAGCTTAAATTCAGGCAAGCTGAATTCTTCTCAATATTTCATAATGAATGCAATGGAAGTGGTAAACAAGTGCAGGCAGTATGAAGAATAGCCCTGTCCACAGGGAAGAAACGGCAGAGGTGGGTTGTGGTACTATTAATGAATACAAGTGGCATATTTATGTGTGATGGAAATAGATCTGTGCAAATAATGGATTTTTGGGTTTGGTGGTTGAACTGAAAGTTATACAGTAAATTTGTTTTACTTAACCTGAAATAGATTTTTTGCTTCTCTGTGTGTGTGTGTGTGTGTGTGGTTTTTTTTAACTAATATAATGAACATATGTCTCCTCTGCTTCATTAAGGACATGGAACTAGACTTCTATATACCTGCAGCCATGGGTTAGGCATGGTAGCTTTATTCGTGTGGCAGTGGATTAAACATCTTAGAAAGGATGCTAGGTAGGAACTACTGGCTCATGAACTGAAAACTGCTGTGCAGCGATATGACAGGAAAGGATAAATAATCTTTTTCCGCAGCATAACTGGAAAGCTTATCTGCCATATTACGTATTTTATGAGTTCTACTCTGCAACTTTTGCTTTGGATTGTGTTCTCTGGAAGTGCCACAATACTTATTCACCTATGTAAATGAGCAAAAGTGATTCATCATGCAAAAAGATTGTGAAACCAGGCAGTATATCTTATGTATCTATGTTTTCACCCGTCTCTAAAATAATCATGCAAAACCCATTATTTGGGGGATATATGAGCCAGATTCTTGTACTCTGACATCAGATTTAGACCTGAAAGTTTTTATGGTTTAATTATACTGTTAAACTGGTAAAATATGTCTGTTTAAATCATGCTATTACAGTTTTGGAAGTACTGAAACTGCTGCAGGTTATGCCCACTCAGAATCTAGAATAAACTATAATGGCATTAAAACTTACATCCCAACACAACTGTGTTTGTAAGACAGTACATACCTGTGCTTGTAAAGCTGCTAGATTTTACCTATTCAAATGGGAATTCTCAGGTGAATAAAATGAACAGACTTTTGAGTCCTGATCAACAAAAACAATCTATATTTAAAAAAAAAAAAGTAAAAATACCTGTGATATTAAGTTCATACCCATGAACTTAACACTACAGATGTTTAGGAATATAGAAGTTGAATTTTTCAATGATACATGTTGATACTTCAAATTATCACATGGAAAGTTGTGCAGTTGGCAGCAAAATTTGCTTTTCCTTAAAAAAAAAAGAGTTATATTAATATTTACTTGATTGCCTGATAAAAGTAATACTACAAAAGAATATTGCAAAACCTTGGAGGCTTGGCATGCTTTTCTATGTGGGTGGAAAAATGTTGTGCTGAAGCCAAGCTGGAATGAATCATGAAACTGTAGCATAAAAAACATACTAGATCTATTTTTTTTTTTAAGGAAAAAAAAAAAAGATGACAGCTAGAATAATAAAACTGTGGGCCTTACAAGTATATGCAACGTAAACATGCTGAAATAATATTGGAGAGTACATTATGCAGGACAGACTTTGATTGTAGGGAGAGAAGAAGGGCTTTTGCCTTCATTCACAAGTTTGAGCTCTGAACTGAGAAATCCCATCACCCAAGACATTCTCTATGGAAACTCAATAGGGACAGGATATCATGTGCCCTATATTAAGGGGCATATAGAGTGATATAACTTCATTTATCTCACTCTATCTTCTATATTAGTGATAAATGCCAAAATCATACCCCACAGGTTAGTGCAGCAGAGGTTGGCAGGTAGGCAGATTTCTTTAGCCTTTATGCCTCTGGTGTCTCAACTCTTACGGGACGACTTCAGGGAAAGGCATGCAAAACTTGATTGCTATGCTGACACCCCATCTGTCTTCCTATCAACCTAATGCCATAATTACCAGGTTGAAATAAAGACGTGTAATGCCAGGTAAAAAATAAGAGTGTGTTAATCTCACGCGTGAGCATCAGCGCGTGTGTATGGAATGGTGCTGGCTAAAGCAAGGGCAGGGACCATGCCCTGACCTGGAGGCCAAGTGACGCTGCCTGCCTTGCATCAGTCCTTTCTACAGGTGACTCATCCCAGAGACTGCACGGAGGGACAATCTTCAGGACAAGGCCAAGGGCTGATCTAAGACTCAAGCAGTGTGACCATCAAAGAGTCTGGTGAATAAGCTCTCCAGCCAAATGTCTGTATAAATGTACCCATTGTGGTTTACCAT
The DNA here is from genome assembly GCA_013397865.1 of Struthidea cinerea. Lineage (NCBI taxonomy): Eukaryota > Metazoa > Chordata > Aves > Passeriformes > Corcoracidae > Struthidea > Struthidea cinerea. Next base: position 45,394 of record VZTI01002579.1, read on the forward strand.
AAGGGAACAGTCATTGTAGGCAACCCTATCCCAGTTATTAAAGTTATGTAAATGTATCATATACACATACTCCATTGACTGTGTTTCTACTTTTTATAACAATCATTTAAATGTATTCACCAACTGGCAAACACGGAACTATGCTTGAAGCATTTATGTAAAAGATTTTATGGTATTTTTTGAATTCAAGCCAAAGCACTTCTTTGGATGGACCAGCTAAAGAAACGAGGAAGCAGAAATACCAGATGCATGGAGAATTATCTTCATGGGTGTACTTTAGGGTCCAAATTTTGATGTCCCAAAAAGATGAGGTGAAGTACTATGGAAACCACTTCAAGGAATTTGCTTTTAAGTTTTCACTCAGAAGAGAGTAGTTTGGAACAACAAAAAAAAATACTCCTTTTTGAAAGGACAAAAGCATCACAAAGAGTAGACAGATCAACACCCAAGTGGGAGTATGCTCAGAAGCACATGTGGATGGGAGGAATGGGAGGGTGGGGATGTGCTTGTGCCTTGTAGACACCACTTGCAGCTACATCTCCCTGCCTCATGCGTATGCTGAGTAAAATCCCAGGGCTCTTATCACTCACCCCATCTGGATTTGAGGCCACTCCCCAGGCAGGTAAATTTGTCAGGAGCTTTAGTTGGGCATTATGAGCTGCATTTGGCCTCCAGGTTTTCACTTGAGGAAGCTTGCTCCAAGGTCCAAATTCTGCCACTCTTGCTGTCATCAAACAGTCCCTTATTTCCCAATCCATTTGCTATCTCTCAGGTCTCAATTTGGCCCTCATTTATCAACAGAGATAAGGTATCACTTACATTACACTGAGATTTTTATTAACATCAGAGAAATTCATTCTGCATGACATTTCCATGTGCTACCTCTAACAAATCAATGAAGGAATAGTTGTGTAGGGGCAGGGAAAACTGAAGAAGAACCTCTTGAACTCCATCCTTGTCTCCATAACCAAAGCACAACATGTCCTGCCCTGATGCTTTTGTGCTTACGCCTCCACATAAATATTTTAACTTATTTTACCATTGGTTATTATTATTGGTTGTACAATTCCATAAACATGAGCTCACTTCCAAACACATGGCTGGTGGTGTTCACTGCAAATGAAAGTTCTAAGCTTTGCAGAGCTTATATACATATTCAATACAATATATATATTGCAGAGCTTATATATATGTTCAATATAATATATATATATATTATATACAGACCATTTTCTCACTTTTTTTTCACTTCACATAAAGCCAGGAAAAATGTGTTTCCTCTCAACAGTTTTTATAAGAAAAGGAAACACATTTCAGATATATATATCCAAATAACATTAAAAAGAAAATGTGTAAGAACTAAAAAGGCTAGAGAAAATAATTAATCAGAGTATTTCTGCCAAACAATCTTTTTTGTTAGCTGTATTCAGTCAACACAAGTTAGAAAAATGAACACAAGAAAGTGTATGGATAGGTAGAGCCTATTGTCTGTAGTTAGGCAAAGGGTAAATATAAGTGTACCCCCAATACAGTACTATAATCAACTGCTTCTTTCATCACTCACAGTGAGCAACATTTCTTCTACAGAAGCAACGTCTCCATGTTCCCTCAGGAAATTCCCACAGGATTTTCCGATCATTTTAATTCTCCATGGTAGAAATTTCATACTGTATTCTTTCAGAAATTTTGATTTTTTTCTTCTGTGTTTGTAGCATATTTGGCTATAGATGAGGTTTTACAGATTCATTAGAAAGCAATCCTTCCCAAAAAACTCACACAATTTCGCAGAGCTTGGTGTTTCCTTTACCACCCGAAGACAGAATGTGAAGTTCAACTTTTCACATGTCTCCAAGAACACAGGATCAGCAAGTAGATGAACAGTGAGTGAAATAGTTTGTGTTTGCCTGTGTCTGAATGAGCCTCATCAAACATTGCCATTGATTATTCTAATTGAAAGAGCATAGAGCTAGAACCCAGAGTTCTGCTATGAAGAGTCTTGGATATGCCTCTGACCTTTGAAGACTTTTCCCTTTCCTAAGATGATAGCATAATTCTTTCTCTTAGCAGTGGGCTCCTTGGTAGGAAACTTGCTGGAGAAGAATAGAAACAACAACCAGAAACTCCAGCTGGTAGAAACAAGGCTGTGGAAACAAGGATTATTTACATGTATTTTGTAGTCATTGTATGAAAAAATTCTGTGACCTCTCTACTAGTCCCTTAATTAGGCAATCTCCATTTTATGAATTTTGTGGGAATTGTGCTTCTCTAACAGTTATGGAGATCTGTACAAATTCTGTTCTTCACTAACTGTTCTTTAAAGGGAAGAATCCTTTGTTCTGTAGTTGCAGTAAGGGGTAAGAAACACAAAGAAGAATATATAATAAATACAGATGTAGGAACTGGAAGTATGATGAATGCTCCAAATGTTGTGCACATTGCTACTATTAGTCATCCATTAAAATTAAAACCAGCCAATTCTTAAGTCCCAAACAGATAAATTTGATGCCTTGGTCCTATTTTTTCAGAGGAAAACCAGATTCAGAGAGGATTTTACAAGGTTTCTTTCTTGTGGTCTTGTCCACCTAAATCTGAACGCTGGACCTTAATCCAAGGCAAGGTCTTAAGTTTCTTGAACAGTCAGATGCCTACGGAGTCAGTGGCTATGGAGCAGAATTACAAAGGGACATCCAACTTAGGTTAGGTTAGTCATGTGTCAATACTTTTTTTAATGTTTAAGGTATTGTTTGTCATATTGGTGGGTGCTACATGTGAAATTATTAGTGCCTAACTTCTGCACACATCATGTAAGACACATAGAAATGTGTGACTTCTGCTCCAAGAATCAGAAGCAATAAATTATTTAGATCACTTAAATAACAAGTATTTCTTCATTTTGTTTCCATGTAATTTTATTTCCAAGAAAGCATTAGTACTCCAGTACGAATCCTGTGCCAGTCCGTCCATCAGGAGTCAATCCATTGTAAAGCTAAATTTGCATATTTAACTGTACTTGCAATCATGGGCACCATTTCTTTTCCAATGACAGAACTACATGATACACTCTTTTTTAAAAGTAAACATTAGAATATATTGCCTTACAAACACGCTAGCAGCCTTAGTGTTAATAGGGAAGATCTCCACTGATTTATTTGTTCTAATTGTGCTGGGCCTGTCTGCAGAAAGAGTGAGCTTGGCCGCCATTGTCACTATTGGCCTTTGAAACTACATCTGCACTGTGACTGACCTTATACCTCACTGAAACTTATGAGAGATAGAGCAGGAGCAAATTTCCCTTGAGTCTTGCCTAAGACTCTGTGCTTGCCAGATAGAAGCCCTTGGCTTTACTCTACTCTAGAGCAGGAAACTTTTTTTTATTCCAGTAAATACTTAGTTATGTGTTTCTTTATTTAGAGATAGTGTGTAGCATTCTGTTCATCGCTTCAAAAACTGCAAAGGCAGTTTTTTGTAATGTTAGGTCAGGGAAATGTTTTTTCCAGTATTGATGATTGTTCTATAACTAAACTAAGTATTCTCATTTCTAGAACTGCCTCTTTCACCTTTAGTGTTGCTAAAACAATGGTCCACAGAAGCTCTTTCTGGCCTTCAGAAGAGGCATATTCCAGAAGGACGTTGTTTCCCATTCCTTCCCCTAAAGATCATAGGAAGCTGAAGACTTTTGCTGCAAACATTTCCTTTCAGCTCAGGAGTGCTGGAATCCTTGTTCCACTCTGAAGTTTGTCAGACACTCAGCCCTTTTTGGGAATCTTGATGTGAGATTTGGCTCAGACAAGGCTCCTGTGTGCCTTCTACTATGAAGGTTTCAGGGCACCAGAAAATCAGCCAAGTCCTCCTTCACACAATGTCCTGACTGTGGCTGGAAAAAGCATTTTTCCTCAAGGTACTGAAAGGGTGGATAGCATTCCTTGGCACCTGGAAGGGAGAGGCTTCAGGTAATTCTCAAAAAGTAACTCAGGTGTCATACTTGGAAGAACAGTTGTAGGCAAAAATAGTGGCAGCAGCAGCAGCAGCAGCTTTCCCCTGGAACAGTTTTTTTGGTAGAGGACCATTGATAACACATCACTTTATACAGCTAAGAGAAGAGTTTGACCCTGAGTGAACTTTCACACTTGCATCCCCTGCAGTGCTGGGTCATAAAGCTGCACTGGTGGAGACACACTTGCCTCTTCTGTCACATGCAGATTATGATATGCAACTACAGTAATGAGCCTTTTCTTAGTGCTGAAAGGAGCACCTCATTCAGCCTGCTGAATTCTTCTGGACTGAACAAGCCTATTTTCTCCAAGATGATATCCACTTCAGAAGGTAGGTCACTGATGTCAATATGGACACATCGCCATCAAATTTGTTTCCTTCTCTCCTCCTCAGCTCTCCAAAAATACGCCCCAAGCATCCCCAAGTGACTATGTGCCACCTTGCAAGACACATAACACGTACCCTCAGAAAGCATTGTTCCACCAGCTGCATTGCAGTATTCCTATCAGATACACTGAACTTATAAATGCATACAAAAATGATTAGTATGTGTGCTGGTTTTGGCTGGGACATGGTTAATTTTCTTCAAAGTAGCTAGTAGGGGCCACTCTGAAAACAAGGGCTATGTGCTGAAAACAGTGTTGATAACACAGGGGTATTTTAGTTACTGCTGAGCAGTGCTTACACAGGCAAGGTCTTTTCTGTTCCTCAGCCCACCCCACCAGTGAGGAGGCCAGGAGTGCACAAAAAGCTGGGAGAGGACACAGCTGGGACAGCTGACACTAAGTGACTAAAGGGATAACCCACACCATATGGCATCATATTCAGCATGTATAACTGGGGGAAGAAGAAGAAGGAAAGGGAGGACATTCAGAGTGATGGCGTTTGTCATCCCAAGTCACCATTAGGCATGATGGAGCCCTGCTTTCCTTGAGATGGCTGAACACCCGCCTGCCGCTGGGAAGGGGTCAATTAGTTCCTTGGTTTGACCTGTTTTCATTTGTGGCTTTTCCTTTACCTACTGAACTGTTTTTATCTCAACCCATGAGTTTTATCACTTTTACTCTTCCAATACTTTCCTTCATCCCACTGGGGAAAAGGGAGTGAGCCACTGTGCGGGGCTGAGTTGACATCTGGAGGTTAAACCACACCATTATTCCTTAGAGCTTCTAGGGAGCTGTGGTGTTCCCACTTCACACAAAAGAGATCCAAGCCAACATGGCCATAAGACACCCTGCAGTACTTGGACTGGTGGGCCACAGATCTCTCTTTTGAAAGAATGGCTTTGGCAGATGTGTCCCATGAATCACCCTAACTCATCCATTTGTTAGCCTCAAAAGCAGTAAATTCCTAAACCCCTCATTTTGGCAAGACAAGTAGCAAATATCTCAGGACTCCTTTCTTTAGACAGAGATGCTAAGAAATTCCTAGAGACAACACAGAGAGAAACATGTCTCACATACCCTTGGAGATTTTCACATATTACAGGTAGTTCATTGGTTAGCAAAGGAAGCTAGTGAGAAATTGTATTGGATGCTGACAAATGTAATACTAACCTCTAAACCAGATACTCTTAGGAAACCATTATGAAACTCTTGTGTTTTTATCTTTTCCTTTGTCCATGAAACAAGGAAATGCTGGCATGGTAACACCACTGAATTCCATAAAGACAGAGTCATGTTTATGTCTCATGCTAGAGCTTTTACACACCATGGTCTCATCCTTACCTTTGCACCAGATTACTTATTTAATTATTCTTTTTTCAAAACCTGACTCTAACACAGTGAAGCCAGACTGTATATTCTGGATACACACAGAGGTGTTTTTAAAATCAGGATAGAACCAAAGTTTTCAGATACCCCAATGTCGTTTGCCAGTTTCACAGATAGGACAAAAAGTCAGACAGTTAGCCAGAGGCTGTTTTAAGTGGGTGTCTAATTGCATTAAGTTTGTTGTGAGCTAACCGGATTAGATCTACCAGTTCAGGCTAGAGATCATGCCACCACCAGAGTACCGGCAACCTTTGTGGCTTCCCTGAGAAGTGTGCCTGTCTCTGAAATGTGGAGAAGATTGGGGATTAGGCCATAGATTTAATTTTTCTCTGCTCAAAAAATTAAAATCTGAGGTTTGTGTTCACTGAACTGTCCCATAGCCATTATTTAAGGTAGTCTTCAGTAGTGTCACCTCCTACATATCAGGTCATTGCTCATGAGTCACGGCAGCAGAAAGCATAAGGATGTCAAGAAAGGATGTCAGCTATGGAAATTTCCATTACTGGGGTTTCCCTTTGGCATAATAGAATGTTTGCAGTAACCATGAGGATTCTCTGAGATGTTGCCCAACCAACTCTCCTCACTGTTGGGGGGTTTTATAATGCCTGAATTCTGTAGTGGCATAAGAAAATTCAGTCTTGGTGAAATTGGTGGAGGAGTTTTAGTGTGCAGGTGCAGGCTTAGTGGATGAGGCTGGCCAAACATAGATATGAGAAATTAAGGCATGCCAAGAGAGAAGTGCAGATGGACAATGCATTTGAAACAGCCGTGGCTACTATAGAGTAACTAAAGAGCCCTACTTGCCAAACGGAAATCCTACTCGCTGCAATTCTCCATAGTCTCCATCATTTCTTGACTTTGTGAGAGCTGTGCCAGCTCTAATGAATAATAATTACATGGTGAACCTTTGATTTTATTATCTGTTGTTTGCCATAAGAATTTGAGATCTAGGTGTTGACAATGACATACAATAAAATCAACTGACTTGACCAGTCTGGTCCCACTTGTAAGCCTGCTGAAAGGAACATGAAGTTTAAATGATGCAATCTGCATCAGGAAATCAAATGGTAAAGTGAAAACTGCCCCTTTTTTTTTTCTCAGACTAAGACGAAAATTAGTTGCTAACCCTACTGACAGCAAATAATGGTTTCTGCATTTTTCTTGGATGTTGTGTTGTTATTGGACGTATTTTCAATGCACTGTATGAGGTAATGCTTAATGTTTCTTAATAAATAAGCCTGAGGCACGTTCATAGTTGGCATAGTGGATAATGTTTTTAGTGGAAGAGGGTGGTAGCGTGCTGATGATGTACCTGATAAGATAAAGAGCGAAAAAGTACATTTTTCTGCATGTTTAAACTTCTTAAATTAGAAAATGTGATCAACTCAGTGTGATGATTCACTTGGAAAACAACACCATGAAACCAGGCCTAATTCATAAATTGACTTGGTTTTTCTGCTGCCACTCCCATAAAATACAGGTAAATAGAATGTGCTTTATATGCTCTGAGAAGAACTATTCTTCCTCTTTTTCTTCTGCCAGTGTGAAATTTTGTATGTGGATCTTCAGCCATGCCATTGTTAGATCTTAAGGGAAAGCAAGAGTAGATGGGAAACTCTTCAGGAAATGAATTGTGCAGAAGGAAGTGATGCTGATGAATCACTAGATTGTACTTTTTGTTCTGAGTCAGAACCAGGCTGGTGCTTAGCAAGCTCATGATGGTGCATTTGCTGTTGAATTGCCACATTTTGGGTGAATAGTCAATGTCGTAGTGCTTTTCAGAGTAGTGGTTTCTATGAACTCCTGGTTTGAGGAGTACATTTAGCTTTTCCTCCTTAAAATTCCCCTGCAGTTTGAAATGAACATTGTCAACATGTCCTCAATTCCTCTCCTCTTTTATCGTGTCATGCCATTCCGTGCCTAGCACTAATTGCCCTCTTTCTCACTGTTCTTACATGACATCCATGATTCAGAGACTGCTGGAGTCAATCAAAAATCTTTAATGACCTCAGCAGCTTGTGGTGTGGATCTGAAAAATTTTGCCAAATGACAAAGGAAAACATTTTAGTTCTCAGATTCCCTCTTCACCCTACAGTGCCATCTTTCTGGGAAAGACCAGCAGCAAGAACCTTAAAATAACACTTTAACTCCAAAATCATACTGCCTAGGCAAAAGACTGCCCCTGATGCTCCATGCAGCCCTGCTGACACAGGTTTGTGTTCAGACACTGATTAGCTTCTCTCAGCATCTCTTTCTGTGACACACTTTCCAAAGCCAGTGAGATTCTCTCATTTATTTATATCTGCCTATGTGTTTACATGCTTGACAGTCACTGAAGTGAATGTATGAACTTCCTCATTACCATTCTACTCATAAAGACGTACTTTATGGTAACACAGACAATATTACTTCTCAGTTTCAGCACCAGTCATAAAATTGTTACCTCTCCTTTTCTTGACAATTTCTTACTGCATCAAAATGAAGTTCAACATTGTTATTTGGACTTTTAGGTAACATAGATCACATTGACTTTTCCATTCTTACCAGTTATTGTTGCTAAGTTTAACAAAACACATAACCTTCAAACATACAATTGCGTGCCACCTGTTTCAGAAAGGTTATGGCTGGACAAAATTCTGTTTGCATTTTGATAGCAGAGGTGACTTACTGTCCTTTCCTGGATACTTGGTGTTCAGACAAGTTGTTCGAGTTATTTTATATGTATTATATACACACTGTGTAGTTATATAAACACGGTTTCCTTCAATCTACCACACAGTTCGTCATGGTGAGTATAAAGAAAACCTGTTCTCCCAGCTCTGCAGATGGCAGAGAGAAGGATAACAGAGGTTAGAGCAATATCAATATTGCAATCGTATTTAAACAGTTTTAGCCACACAGATGGTAAGCCTTTTAGTTCTTTTAAACCGCAGTCTATATGGGTTTTATCACTAAGGGGAAACAATGAAAGGTCTTTCTTCAACCTCAGTGCAACCATCATTCTGGGGGGAGATAGCAGGGTCATTTACAGTACAAAACTCTGCTATCTTGGAAGTTTGCATGTTCTTTGCATCATGAGCAAACTCTCTGCAGACCTGCAGCTAAAATATTTTACTCTGGTGCTTTGAGCCAACAATTGTATGAAGGTAATTTCTTACAGAAATTGACTCAAAATTTTATCACCATACAAAGGATTCAGATGCCCAAACATAGCTGTCTCATGCTGTCTGAGGGAGACTCAGATAACTAATGCATCTGGATGTCCAAGGCGCCTGCATGGCACTAGCAGATACAGGGTACCCGTGCAGTAAAGCTGCGGGTCAGGCAGGATAACACACTGTGCTCAGATGGTGCTAAATGGCAACCATTTAAGCAGTTAATGTGAGTCCCATGGACAGGATTCCCGTCACAGGCTCAGATTACTGAAGACAGGTGTCTTCTCAGAGGTGTTTACGGGAAGCCTGGTGGTTAAGTTCCCATTATAGTCAAGGTTGGCTGCACACAGGTGGGGCATTGGAAGTCATGTGCAGATATCTTGAACACCCCAGGGCATCTGGTATTGTTAGAGGCCTAGTGACTGTGTCTGTGTACAGGTAGATGAGACAGGACTGTACTCTAGACCTGAGGGCTAATGTCAAGATGTGGCTCACAAGCAGCTCAAAGGTCCTCTATCCACAAAACAAAGTAATTGCATCCATAAGTTCCTTAAGGGAACATTCCTTGGCCCGTGTTATCCTCTAAATCACATCCATGCTCCTTCTGACAGGTTACCAGCCTGCACCAAAACCAGCCTAGGGTGTATCTTAAAGCATAGAACAATAAGGATGCTCACAGGACAGCAATGGAGCCTGTATCTGAACCGCTTTTGAGCCTCCAGAACACAAGAACATTGTATCAAGTAAACCCATTTTTTCCTATCTCTCCAAGAAAAGTATAAAATTTATTTCTACTTTAAAACCTGAAGATATTAATGTCTAATGTATTTAATTCTTATTTTTGGCATTTTCTCTGTTCAAAAGCTTTAGGGAAGATCATCACTGTGGAAAATTTGCTATATAAATATAGCTATGATTATTTCTGTAGCACCACAAAACACAACAGAACAAAATATAGTCCTTAATGACAGCATTTTCTAAATCTCATTTTTAAAATATTACAATTTATATGTTTCTAGCCCTCAAATAACTATGTGTTTACATATTTTTTCTTTCTATAAAAAAAAAATTGTAAGTTATTCAAGAATCTATTCTAGTTACTTTTCAGGTGTATCTCTAATGCTCAAGGGCTGCATTTCAGAGATGCAATTCCTGGTAAATATCATGTCTTTAAATCCTGTGAATGGGTACTCTTCAGACCTAATAGCTACCCAGGTGAACTAGCAGTCAGAATAGGAACAGGCACCCATACTAATTCAGTCTACCCCTAAACAAATATTATTAACTTGTAAGTGGCTTTGCACTATTATAATCATATAGATATATTCCAGTTCTAAAGTGAGCTTGGAGAGGATGAGGGACTCTTTGTATAATACTCCATTAGATCATGTAGCTAGACATTTAGTATCAGTTATAAATTAAAATTTGGAGTAATTTGGGCATTTTATCATATAAAAATAGTGCAACTAAGGGGAAATTCAGGTCAGTATTCTCTTAAATTAAAGAATATTTACTCCCCTCTGTTCTGAAAATGGCTTTTTGTTGCTATATCTCAAGATTTTATTACGAGGCCTTGTGATAATCAATATTTTTTCTTCAAATCAGCTTCTTAAAGTATTGTACGAAAGAGTCTCAGTTTTTGTTTCAAATAAAGTAGGGTTGAAGAAATGCTTGAAAATGTGAACACTGTATAACTCAAATGTGCCTGATCTAGGTAAAAGGGAATTTTCACCACCATTAAAATATATCATTCACTTTTTCAACAGCCTTGTGTGGTTCTGACACAGAGAGAGAAAGGAAGAATTTATTTCAGTGTAGGATTTTGACAATATAATAACCTGATGGAAGTATTTGCATTAAGAAGTTACTGAAATCCTAATTTCAGGCAGACAGTTAGTAATAAGTGACATATACAATGACTTATTGCCAGCCAAGGACATAGTTTATTAACAGACATAACTGACAGTAGCTGCAAGAAGTTATGCATGAAATCCTGATTTAATTCCAAAAGTTACATACACTAACGTGGAGGTGGCATATTACTTGCTCGTCTAAGGGAAGGCAAAGGTACAAGAGACGAACCTGTTTGCATCTCCTTCATAATTATGTGGTTAACTGACATGCTCATCACACTGGCATGCCGAAATGGTGGCTGCGTAATGAGATACTCCAGCAAAAACATACATTTTATACAGCTGCAAAGGCACGAACCAATCTCTCAGTTCAAAGAGTTTTCCCCCATTATTTTCAAAAAGCAAGCCCATCTAATGCTGCTTGAGGCAGGAGATGTGTTGCTGGGCACAGTAAAACCACGCATTGTTTTCCCCATGCAACTGACTCATGAGCCAAGACACCGAAGGGCACATTTCTGAAGCCTCCAAGGGCTCCCAGTCATACTGGCAGCAGACTGGCCCTTCCCGAAGGAGGCGTCTAGTCTGTATCTCCTAACCAGTCTCACCTACTGTGTTAGTCTGCCTCTCACAGATTGCTTTGTGTTGGCATCCACCCCCTGCACGGCTATGCCAGAAGAGTGAATAAACACCGGGATACCCTGGCACTGGGAAGCATTCTCATAATGATGAAAAACGAGGATTCCACAGACTGTGTGACTCAAATTCTCTCTTCAAAGATGAGATAGCTGAAGTCTTTACTATGGCCAGGTGATGCCTAGCCCTACGTGAAAGAAGTGGGGGTTGAGGGCAAAAGCGGCTTGCTCTCCTTTGCCTCTTGGCACAGTCTGGAATAGAGGCAGCTCACTGCCAGCATAGCTATTGTGTTTGCTTACAGCTGGGAACAAGTAAACACAATATTTTGGATAAATGGAGCACGCCAAGATGCCCTACTCCCTACACAGAGAAAATCAGGCAACAGTCCCTTTTGGAGACCAAGAGGCTCAGCATCAACCTCCCACCTGCTCACCTGAGCTGTTTTTTTCCCAACCTTTTGCCAAAATGTCTAAATCTCTACCTGAAAGAGTGGCAAAACTGTTGTAATGTTTAGTTGAGTGTCTTGATTTGCAAGGGACTGGATATCAGAAATGAGAGTCTTTTGCTAAAAGCAATTACATGGATTAATTACCACAAAGAAAAGTATTTTCTCTCTGTCTATGAGGTTGTAGAGAAGAAAACATTATTAACTTACATGTTGTATTTACTAAAATTAGATGAGATCAAGACACATAGCATGTAATTTTGTTTACCAGTTGGGAAGCAATGTCCCACTGCACCTGCACTGCACCTTTGAAGCTGAGTTACATTACTCTAAAAAGGTAGGAGTAGAAACGGAGAAGGATATCTGATGTGGTAACCTGGAAGTGTGGTGTCAGGTGCTTGGTGCCTAAATATTTAGGTGCACCATTTCAGCCGTAGTTTACATGGTCACACTAATTTTTACTCCAGCCCTGTAATGGCTGTTTAATTTTGAGAGAAAGTGTAATCTATGACTGACATTAAATAAACTCAGTTATCACTAAGATAACATGTCCTAGAGACCATGTCAAGGTAAAAATATTTTAAATGTGTATGATAAAACAATAGACAAAATCATGATAATATAAAGAAATTAATTTTGTGGTTCTGGTGATTAACTATGTTAACTCAGCTCTGGAGGTTTATGGCATTCCTGAATCTCAGAGAATGAATTGCAGCTCTCTCTTGTACAAAGAAAGATTTTACAAATTATAACAGCGAGAAGCTTTTGTATTCTTGTATTCCAAGTACAATTTCAGAGACTAAAGCAATACTTTGAAAATGGGCTTCACACATTTCAGAGAAACTATTTTGCATAACAGGAAAGAATGAAACTGGGTTCCCAGGCAGTAGTATCACGATACAGTACATAGAACACATGGAGTGAGTGGCTTCATATTCCTTGTGTCACAATTTCAGTCAATTTTTATGCACTTTGTTCACCTCTATATTATCTGGAACTCTTTTTAAAAAGTAAAGAATATGCCTTGCCTGTGAATATTGTTATTCCATGTGATTTTCAATGGAGGAGTCTGGGAATATTAAAAGTGTGATAGAGTAAAACACATAGAAATACTACTCCCTCTCTTGCTTCCTCCGGGTAAGGAGTGAGTGGAAAAGAAAAGGAGACAGAGCCTCTAACCAGAAAGCATGCATTACATTGGGTGCAGGGTCACAGCAAGGTTCATCATCATCATCCACACTAAGGGTACTGAAGAGATGCATATTTTGGTCTTGTGGGTCATCCCACAGCCAAGCAGGTCTATGGCATGTGCCTGAGGCTGCTCCATCGAGCCCTGCTCCATACAGGGAGCCCACGGCAAACCACCGCTGAGCCCTTGGAGCAGTCTTTGGCTCTTGCCTGGTAGCATGATGTCCTGCACGTACCCCATTTTGTTGAAAGGGCAGAGTTAATGAATGCTTAGGTTGTCTGAACACATACATTTGCCACGCTCAAAACCCTGTGGATATCACTGGCCCCACCACCCCATGAGTGGAAGAGCAGCCTGTGTCCGACTGCAGGTACCTACAAGGAGACCAACATGTTAATGCCATTCAGGCTCAGGTACTGAGCTACCTGCCTCTGCTTCTCCATGCATACTTCCTGGTGGCCCGATGGCATGTGATTCAGAGCTGCTGACTTTAGATGTCCAGTATGTGTTTGTCTAAAGGTAATCTGCTTGTTTTGAGCTTTAGTGGAGAGAAATAGGTATGTTCAGCTGGTGATTCAGCTGCCTGTTCTAGATTCCTGTCCTACACAGGGATGATTTGCCTGTCTCCTGCCATTCACTGAAGACAGCGCCTGATCAGCTAACTTCTGAACTTTTAGATGTATAATGTTTAATGAGATTAATTCATGCCTAGGTGCTTACTTATGAGCTATTTGATCCCAGACCACAGAGTGGAACAAGTGTTACTAGAAGAAATAAAATCCAGGTACACACTAAAATGGCTTTTATGTTGAGTTTTGTTGTCATATGTGTGCAATATATCCTGCTAATAAAAATGAAAAGAAAGTTTTTATGTGCACCTGTGCATATGTTCATGTATACAAAAAAAATTAAGGTGTGTTGTGAAACTACCTGTTTTAGCTGAATAAATGTGGCAAACTTCCGGGCACACAAAAACTTTTAGGGTTTTTTTGTGTGTATTTATGTGTATATATATATATATATATATACACACACACACACACATACGCCTATAAAGGAGTCGATATAAAGCACGGTAACCTATTTGTCTTGTGACAATGTACATCTAAAGTCCAAGTACACATTTCATGTTCTTTAATGACATCCCATAACATTACATGCAGTCCCTTCAAAATCTCCCTTTTTGAAAAGACAATTGAATACATGTACTTACATATACCCTAGTACATGTAGTAGTAGTTCTGAGTCAAGTTAACTTGCCATAATACCTATTTGACATAGCAGAGATAAACAGAGGGATGTACACTTGTGTGTGGCTGTGGCTGATTGTGCACACACCTACATGCAATGTAAGCTCTGGTATATCAAACCTGTATGGCTTACTCCATACTTCAGTGCTCAACCAGGCTGCTTTGTGAGTAGAAAACAGCCTTGAAGGCTTCACTTGGCCTAAGATGGTGAAAGGCATTGTAAGGAGCTCTAAACCCCTTTCTGTTTACTTTGCTGAGGGTGTTTACAAGAGGACGGGAGAGATGGCATGGCTGCTCTATTACATTGCCAAAGAACGTGCCCCCAAGCCCCAGAGAGATGTGAGCTTAAATCAGCCCAGGTGCTCAACAGTGAGATCGATCCCATCCCAGGACTGGCACAGTGACAACGTCACTTCGAACAAACTAAGCACAGCTGGGGATAGACCTCATCAATACAGGAAAAGAGAAGTAAAATGAGAGTGTACTAGCCATAGAATAATTTGTTTGGAATATGTGTCTACATTTTTTAGATTTAAAATATTCCTTGCTATAACATGTATTTTATGCAGACACTCACTGTGTTGTGACTAATGAGCTGATGTCAAGAACAAAAAATCAATGAGTTGCAGAGATCTAAATCTGTGTTTTAATAAAAAAAATTATCTGCACTTAACTTCTTTTCATGTAATAATATAGGCAATCCTTAATGTGTAAGTCATAAATATTAATAATTTGAAAAGTAAATTAGCTGATTTCCCAGCTGTAGCTCTTGCATTCTATTTCATTTACTTCTGAAAATACATCTCAGGGCCAAATACTGCCCTTACCTGTATTTGTCTCTGAATTCAAAGGAAACTATGTCGGTAGATCTGAGCTGAAAGAGTGGAATGGTTGGATTTTTTCTTCTACCCTGCCCACATAAATCCCATCTAAGGACCTTATCCAAAAACTTCTGAAGTCAAAGGAAGTTTGTAATGACTTCAATGGATTATGAAGTAGAATTAAATTATTTTGAAATGGTTTTAATTGAAAAAAAAAAAAAAGGTAGTTATTCAAAGCCAAAAAACTTTTAATTTTCATAAGAAATATCTATTTTTTGAGATATTCAGAGCCTTGAAAAACATTTGGAAAAAAGTCTGGAATTGTTGAAATGTAAAAAGTAAAAAAAAAAAATCTCTGTTTTTCCTCTTCTCTTCATTTGTTATTTAGAAATATTGACTGGAATAACAATGATATTTTTATATAGGATTTTAAAGCAAACATTTCCTTATTATCAAACTAAAAATATCAAAGTATCTGAGCTGCATGTTCTTTTGTTTTCTTTCAAAAATATTATGAAATTTGAGAATTCTTTCCTCATCCCTAGTGGGATTTTTTTTTTTTTTAAAGTAGGAAGAAAATTGCAACGGATGAATTTGTGAAGCACTCCCCTTTGGTCCAGACTTTTAGGAGCAGAATAACTGGCAAGCAAGTTCATACTTCATGATAATGCCAGCTGTTATTTCCTTTATATTGAGTTAGGCCTACTGAAATGAGACAGAGCTCATTGAGCTTAAAGAAAAGAAATTGGGAAAATAAAAAACAACAAACCATTTGTCTCTTCCCAACGCTGCAAGCCACCCCCGATAACATATTTGCTGTCACCAGAGGAGAAAAGCGTTGATAACTTGAATCTGTCAGCTCTTGTCTTCCAGGTTGCTAATGAGTCTCAACATTCAGCTGCTAAGTGAAATTGTGATGGACAGACCTTCCAGTCTTCTCACTGCATTACAGAATAAAGGAGGTCTTTCTATTGTGGCTAAATACTGTCTGAAATACCTCAGCAGAATAAACGGTGAAGTGATTACTGAGAAATGCTCTGCTGTTTTACAATTCCTAGCCTTTATGGAAATGCATTAATAAACAGATTTAGGAAATATCTCATTAAACTGAAATGAGGTACTGCCTTGAGTGATAGAAGTTCAATCAAAAATTGCTAAAGGAATGATAAATATTAACTGTTCCAAAATGCAGGGGTTTTTTTGCCAGCAAGTCTTAATTTGAATGAACTTTGTGGTCAACTGTGAAATTACAAAACAGCACAAAAATCCAAACAAATGAAAAAAAAAAGGAAAAAAAAGGAGAAACAAAGTCCTATGGAACCGAGAAGAAAGAGCAATAATAAAAAATAACTTCCATGGTGGTTTGACTCCTAGAACCAAACCTTTGAGTTGGGAATTGTCATATACACTGATATGCACAGATTGTATTGTGGGTGGGCCTAGAGATATGCATTTGCGTTGTATGCTGAGCTGAATTTAAAATTTAAACTCTGCAGAATATTAAATATTCAGATACATGTTCATTGAATGGACCTCACTGCCTCTCTACACATAAACTCTTGGCCCATGATTTATCAGAATTAGCATGCTTTGCAGACTGGTGAGCAAAGAAGAGAAGATGAAGTTCAGTTACATTATTTGGCAGTTCTCTAACCTATCCCACTGTGCAATTACTTACTGCACAATATGACCATGCAAAGGTTTGGATTCAGTACAACACTCAATTTGTATGTCCATTGAAAATCAATTCAGATATTATGGAGACGGCGCAATTATCTGTAGGAAATGAAATCAGCCACCCTCAGCTCTTTGTTTGTTACAACAACATGGAGGAGTTATTTTGGCAACACTTTTATAATGTGAGCTAATGTCATGCAACTGCACTTGATATCATGTCTAGGAATAGGCATTTGACATTTCCCAGAGCATTTTCAAACCTACTGTTTAACAAATACCTACATGATATAAGGAAAAGAAGTATTCAATTTTTTTTTCAGAAGCCAGCTTGCAAGCTTTAAAATCAGGCTTACAAACTTCTCTTTGTGTGACAAAAACCCTGAGAAATCCAGGGGAATTCAGAACTGCCACTGGAGCAGGTCTTTTAAAAGATATCTCTGTTCTATTCAGCAAGTTTTTTGAATCTAGCCGCCTATTTTAGAATGTAAAAAAGCAAAGAGAGGTGCCTTCACCTCTTGACTAGATGTAATATTGACTCTGGAGAAACCAAGTAGGAAAGGGGAACAAGAATACTACGGCTTAAATCCTGAAAAGCAGAGTGAAGCATTTATGTGAGTGTTTGGGATGATGTGTACAGAAATAGACCTGCTATCAAGTAACCATGAAAATTAAGATAGATTATTCATCTGACTTGGCTGAGAAATTTTGAAATGAGGAAAAATGATGCTTGATATTTTTTCAACTAGGGCAACAGGGCTGTAAAATTATGCAGGTGCTTACTCCGGTCTTTGCATTAGCTGTACTTAATAGAGTTGGTGCAGTAACTGAGACTCACAACATTTGAAAGGAGTGCATGAAATTTATATCTTTAAAAAATTGCATTCATAGTTCCATTCAAATCCATTTCTCCACATGCATAAATAATAGACTAAATAGCATTGTCCATTGCAATAACCTCACTTTAGCTCAGATGAAGAGTGAGATTGAAGCAATATTTGAAATCTAAGTTTGAAGTCCTATATTGCACATCACTGTCGTTTTACATGAAGTATTTTCAAGGTGATAGGTAGAAAAAGGAGATGCTTTCTATGTAAGGTATATACTCTTATTTGTCAAACCTGCATCAGCCATGCTTGATAACTCTCAGGCTACATTTACACTATCAAACAACTTAGGTCCCCAGTCCATTCCTGGGTCTCTGTTCCCTCACAGTACATGTTGAATAAATTTTCATTTGTTGCTAAGCTATTATTCTAAGAGATCTGAAATTATAGTATTATATTGGTTACAGATGGATGGATGGGTGGACGGATGGATGGGTGGATGGATGGATGGATGGATGGATGGATGGATGGATGGATAGATAGATAGACAGATAGACAGATAGATAGACAGATAGATATAAAATGCTACCTGTATTTAAGGGCTATGGCAGTACCATGAGATGCTGTATGCTACATCAGATCAGAAGTGTAGAGCTTTCCCTGAAAGAGGCTCCAGTTGAGCAGTGCAGATGCAATCATTCTGCATCCCTTGGCTGAGGATCCTGCACTCAGTCTCTGTGTCAATATCACGCTATGCAATGTTTTGCAGAAATAGCTCATCTGGCTCTTAATAAACCCTGTTCTGGCAGAAGAGTGAGGTAATATCCCAGATACTAATGGCTTCTTCACTCAGACCTTTAGCAAAAAATGTCCCATCTTTTCATTCTGGAAAGTGTGAAAAATGGAAGAGGGAAGACCATGTTTTGTAATTTTTCTCTATTTTTCTTCCCATCAGATATAGCAACTACCATGTCCCCTGCAAGATTTTCTTTAACATGGCTAGCAAAAGCGCAGTGGGAGCTACCAGTGAGGAATGTACATCTTGCAGTAAGAAGCTCATTAATTAATCAGGGCCATAGCAATGACTGACAGTGTTTCAAATTTTTCAGAGCAAAACTATTTCACTAGAAGTTCCATAATCCGAGATAAAGTGAAAGGCCTGTTATTTGATAAAAACATGGAAGTTAACAACTTCCAAGTTCAAGTAAGGGAAGATACAAATTTGAGAACAGTATGTACTAAGAGTGAAAAATGTAGATGAAAGCTATGCCCATAGATATTGTTACACTTAACTGATTTAGAAATAATTTCCTATATGTGTAAAGGTTGCATTTTGATAGCTTGCCCAGAATACACACTGGGTAATGCCACATTTCTCTGGATTGAATAATTTCACTCTGAGATCAATACTTTCAGAAACCATGAGTCAATCTGCCTTCCCAGCACAGTTGTCCTTTTATTTTTTCAATTTTTTTTTCCTTTATTTGTTTTGTTTGGATAATACTTCCCTATCCATAAAGTGCTATGTCAGTGTTGAATATCTAACTTTTATGGGAGTAAGATATTTATTAGGTAGTTAAACTAGGTGAGCAAGGTACAAGACTGTAGGAGAAGTGTAAACAAGAACTTTGAGAACGACTGTATTTGAGAACGGGCTGTATTTAATTCAGAATTCTAATTTGCAACTGAAACAGTAACTCTTGCTCATCTGGCTACTGAAGAAAGATTCAAAAAACACATTCATCAGTGTAAAGGTGGATTTGACCAAAGAGAGATGTTTTTGATGTGGAATTTTCCACCTGAGCTAAGGCCAAACTTGCTGGTAGAGGTTGAAATTTTATTTGGTCTATTGTTATAGCTTGGAAAGGAAGACAGGGCTTCAAACCTGCAAGCCCTTTTTCAGATCAGAAAGACTGCAAAGCCCAGAAGTTTTTTCCACTTTTACCAACACTAATGGTTGTTCAAATAGAAGATATTACCTCTGCCTACAAACTTTTCTTCACCTTTGCCCTTTAGCCAATGGTTACAGCAATATCCCAGCCAGTCACCACTTTGTAGTCAGTGGTGACAAACAGGAACTTATTTCATATTCCTTTTTCTATATCTACAAAAGTATGAAATTAACCTTTTGCTTATATTGCCTTATGTTTCTTATCTTATATTGAGACATGACAATGATTGACTTACATAGAAATGTCACAAGTTCACTTGTATCAGTCCTATCTGATACCTCTACATTGCAATGTATTTCTAAGCTATCTCAAATACCAGACATAGCGTAACTAAGGTAAAATGGAATTCAGTGGAAATTAATTTATCCTATGAAATTTTCCTTTTGATAGCTGGCATTAAGAATATGAATTTGCTGATCAAAATAGCCTGATGGCAATAATAATTTAATGTGTTAAAGGACGCTGTGGAAATAACTAACCAGTGTGATGTGCTTTGTGACCATTGGAACAATGAAGACCTAAAAAAAAAATTTAAAAAGGGCTTTTTAATTCATTGCCAGCTGTATTGAATATTGTGAGTTTCTAAGAGTTCTCTATGAGTCATCTTCTCTTGGAAAAGACTTCCTCTTCTTCATCATTTATCACAAGATAACAGTGAAGGAAAATTCTGAGTTGAAAGGGCTTTTATGTTACTGTGAGTTGATAAAAAACAATTTTAGTTGTTGTTTCTACATAGAAATGCTGCATTTTCTAATTATTCTATATTATTTTGAATAAGTTTTTTTTACATACCATACATACTGGTTGTTGAATGTTCTGTGAAAAAATGGACACATTATTTCAGTGCCAGTCCAGGAGTTGAGAAGTCAAGATTACTCTTTCGGCAGGCTTCCTTGGGCGCATAGCTTAAGCCTGTTTTTCAAAGGTATTTAGGCTTTGCTCCAGTCAGCGTTGCAATGATTTTGTAATCTATCAAAGCTGTTACATGAACTAATAGCTCTAAGTTAAGTCAACATAGCTTAAGCATAAAATAGGATGAAGTTTTCCACAAGGCTAACTAACCCTTGTTAGCAACAGACTATACACACGACAAATTCTCCAGATCCCCAAGCCTAAAGTAAGGTGGGAAATCTTTCAAAAGGGTATCTCTACTTTAGTAATGTTATAAAAAATTGTCACTGCGCTTTTGGGCCTATGAACTTAAGAGAGTCACACTACTAGCCATGGTCTCTTTGAGCTTCAAAATCTACCTATATTAATTTCTCTTTCTTGTGACTGCTGTTAACTGCCTGCTTCTGCAAGGTTCTATATGGTCCTGTCTTTATGTCTGGCAACTTTTGAGGCCTTTGTCCTCATTGAAAACCTGTGAAACAGAGAGGTCTTGCACCCTGTGGCTTACCTATAAGATATTTTTAGGATTTACTCGGATTCAGCATCACAGAGTTTCCCTGACCAGTGGCAAGTGTATGCTCCAGAGTGAGGCAGGAGCAGGGGCCCTTGGCCAAATTAACAGGCTTAGTGAGATGTAGAGGTTTCTCACAAAGCATCCCCCAAAGATGACGTGTGCCTAGCTTGTGGGAGAGTGAATTTGATGTCTCTTCCCTGATGGAAGACAACTGAACCCTCCAGTCGTTCCTGAGACACAGTCTTGGAGAGTGGAAGAGGAGATGGGAGATGCACACCACAAGGCCTAAGCAATCCTTGATTGCTACTGAAAGGAACTTAAATTTCAAAATCAACTGCTTCTACAATACCTCATAATGAGCTTTGGCTTTTTAATTAGTGACCTAATGAAAGCCTGTGACAGGCAGATTGCTGTGTGATAGAGCAGCCCCAAAGGCTGTGCAGCAAAGTCTGAGCAGTGCTATGAGATTGTGGGCATGACTTTCACCTGATTTCACAAGGCATATTTTCTAAATCACAGATCCCTATTGTATGAGTCCTCACCAGGTTTGCAACATTCGCTGCAGTGGGGGCAGCAAAACTAGATACATGAAACATGACTTTTCAATGTCACAAACACCAACAACCCCACTGGCCAGCTCCAGCTTAAAAAAAATCTACTTGTGTAACTGAAAAATGTCTTAGTTTGCTTTTGCAACAACATGCATTGGGAATCATGTTCAGGTTGCTCTGGACATTGACCTCTGTGTTCTTTTTAGTGTCACTGCTTTCTGAATTGAAGTCATCCGGAAAACTTGACTAACCTCTTTTTTTTAATCTTTCTTATGACTGTATGACAATTAATGTTGCTAGATCAAATCTAGCCCTCAGTTGCACTTGATTTTGAGTTTAAAGATTTTGCAACTAGGGTAAGGGGTGTATTTTAACTTAGAGACATCCCTAATTGCCCATGCTTTTGGTTATTTAAGGACTATAAATTTAATACAAGGATCAGAGTGCAACTTTGTTTCCACTTGCCTAAATCTGCCCACCTTCTTTTTCTCTATCATGTTATCAGTATCCAAGGAGACACACGGGAGCTGATGTACAACTATTGCTTGTAAGTCACATTCCTTCTGCAAGGTAAAAAACTTGTGTATATATAAATATTAGTATACCCTTCACACAATTTATTTTTTTTTACTTGGGATTTTATCAACAATATACTCGGAAAAACAAAATACTGTTACTGAAGCTGCAGTTTCAGGACACAGTAGCTATGGGGCAATAACACAGCTAAAAGGTTTGTCTCTTCTGCTCCCTGCCCCCCTGCTCAGCTCTCATCCCAGAGCAGAGGCCCTGTCATTCGTGCTGACTGACTGCTCTCAGAGCTTCAGTATGCACTGAGCTTCTGAAATGATCTGAGCTCAATAAAAGCTCTGATTAAATGGGGTTCAGAGCCCCATCTGTCAAAGAGTTGTGCTGGCAAAGTGCAGGGCACCTGGCAGTGCAGCAGTGGGAAGAAAGAGAAGAAGGACACGGAGGAGGAGGAGAAGGAGAAGGAACAGGAGGAGGAATAAGAGGAGGAGCAGGAGCAGGAAGAAGAATTAATGGCTGAAGTTGGGTGGGATGGGAATTCCGAAAACTAGCACTGCCACTAGACCACAGCCAGAGCCTGAAGGATGAAAGCACCTTGAAAAACAGTAGGAGAACATGTTAGCAGTCCTTTTTCTGAAATGTTGGTTATTCTCCTGTCCTCATTTTTAGGAGAAGTAATGAGTGCTCCAAAACCTTTCTGGGGTTTTGCCTGTGAAATATTTTCCCTGGTTCAATTTGTGGGAATGACTCACATTTTTTAGCTCTTCCTCCATGCTCTTTGCCCTTTTTATACACAGACATGACTTCTATGGTAAAGATTTGATCCGGATCAATGTGCATGCTGGCATCTGAGAACAAGACAGATAACTTTTTTCTCCCAGTTTCCTGTTTGATTTCATGAGGTGATAATTCCAGTTAGTCTCAAAAGGCATGATATGCTATATTTTCTGTGGAGTGAAAGAAGTTGTCTCTTCTCTGGGGTACAATATTGATCAAAAATCTTCCAACTGCTTTAGTTAAGAAAAATGTGACTTCTCCCTTTTAAGAATTAGGGGTGGTGTTTTTTTGGTTGGTGCTGAACATGGCAGTCTAAGCAAATAATACCTGGATTCTTAGCTCACAAAATATTTCTTTTCTGTTTTGAAGGTGGTATTCCATTTTAAAGTAGCTTTTCACATAACTAAGCTGTCATCACTTGCAGACAAGGACTGAAGGTACAGATCAAGTTTGGACATGTGGCTTTATACAAGGTCTCCCAGAGATCCTGATGGTGTGAAATATTCCTGAAACATTGTTTAGACTTTCACTCAGTACTTAAGCCTATTTAGTCATGTCAGGGATTTTGCCAGTGGTCTGAGATGTGTTATCAATCCTATAGACTGTCTGCTCTCATACACATGCAGAAACTATGCAGGTGCAGAAGGCTACGCAGACTTGGCCTTCACATCTGCCTTTAACAGTTTTCATCTTATCTGAATGATAACGAACGTCCATGATAAAATGATTAGGTAGGAGCAATTTGACCAGATATTAAGCAATTGTTGTAGATATACTAATCTTTATTAGTTCGTTGTGGAGTGACTAAGATTTTGAAAGAGATCTTGGTGATATAAAAATGAAGCGGCAAATAATTCAATTAAAAAAATATGGAAGACATAAATTATTGTGTGTGTGAAAGCATGAGAGAGCTAAGGAAGTATTTTCATTATGTTTGTTATTCAACAAGGACCTACATCTGTTTCCAGTTTGCACTGATTATTGACACATCTGGCTATTTGGCCTTAGGAACTACAAGTTGCTGTTGTGGCATTATTCTCTGAATCAACTTTTTAGACCACCCGGAAAATAATATAGCAAGTGCTGTGAGAAGATTGTATTATTTGTAATAAGATTACCTTTTGGCATCTGGATGTGTTGTACAAAAGGGATTCTGCCATCTTCTGTTTTATAAATTACAGTTTTGCATTTTTTACACCTGTGGGAACAATAAGTCCCTTGCCAAAGGGCTTACTATTTGACAAAAATAAATCAGGATGACCTGACAGAGCTTCAAGTATATGCCAGATACAGTAGTAACTACTTGCCTTACATGGAAAAAAATACCTTTGTTTCAGTAGGAACAAAATACAGCTAAAGTCACACAACTGAGAAAGATGTTTTTTTAACCTATGGTGAGATGTATTTTTTCTGATTAATATCCCACTGTTGGAAGTGAATACTGTCCAAGTCCTTGGCCCTTCAAACATTTTTTTCTGTAACAAATAGTTAAATTTCTCCATCAGCAGTGTGAGAGTAGCAATCCAGTCCAAGAGTGTGAAAGATATATTTTGTGAAGTATATGGTGAAGACTTTGAAAAACCAAAGGATAAGATCATAGGACAGAAGGGGCCACCTAGATAACCAAGGCCAGTCCTTTCCAATTGCATGCAAAAGATAGGATAGTCCTGAAGGATTCACAGAACATCTACTCCAGACGCCCCCTCAAGCCACAGGCCAAAAACCAGTTCCAATATCCTGTCACGGATTTAAAACATAGTAGTAAAAGACTAACAGCCACAGCTTCCATGTGCCACAGGAAGGAACATGATGAAACGCTTATTTCTTTTATTACAAATACTTTTAAACTCCAGTAATTTGTTGTTTTTTAAATGATAGTCTAGATAATCTATATGGCCACATGAAGCTGCAATACAGCTTTACTTGCTGCATTGAATTACATGTGGAATTAATTTGACCTTCTGCATAAAACTAACACAAGCCTTGAAGATGCATAGAATAAAGATATATAAGAAACAATTTGCTGATTTTGATGAATTGCAAGTTTGTAAATGGTTTTATGCGCTTTCTCTGAGAAAGTTTAGCCTCAACAGTTATTTCCATTCCTTCAGATTAAGGCTGCAGTTTTTAATGTGCATTACTGAATTTTTACTTCCTTTAATAGCTAAAGAATAAAAAGTACAGAGTCAAGGCGGCAAAATCACTGGAAGGCAAGAGCAGAGAATGAATACTGTATTCTTTGCAGTGCTACACTACACTCCGCTATTCTCTTTAGGCTTGCTCTTTGTCCTCTTTGACATTGTGTCCCTGTGAGTGGTCTGATTTCTCTTGTTTTCTCCTCAGGATAAGAACCTGAGGGCAGCCTTTATGGCAGGGAATTGGCATGTCCTGCCAGGCATGCTGCCATACAGATCATCAAACTTGCCACATCTGTGCACCTTCATGGCGATGATGATGATGCCTTTTGCTAGCTGCCTGGCCAGCCAAAGTGTCTGCAATTGGATAGAGCATACCCAGTTAGGAAATGTCTGCACTAGTGCACAGTTTTCCAGCAATTAAACAGATGCAAGAACGAGAGAGGCAAAACAAATATGTAAAAATAGAAACTACTCTGGGTGATTTTCTTTTTCATATGCATTTAGTGGACTTAGAACTTCTGCAAGACCTTTGAAAACTGATTCAGAGGTAGTTTGATAATGCCTGTTTTGAACTTTATCTTTGCAGTACCAAAGTTTATGCTCAGGGAATAAGTCAAAGCACCTAAATCAGGTGTTTAGGCAGCCTAATGAGACAAGTAAGAAAGTTAGGCATTTTGAGAAGATGATTCAGTATCCCACATGCTGGGCAATAACTTGCCCAGATTTCTGAGGCCTCACAGTTAGTGCTCTCTGCAGGGAGGAGGGAGATGCCTGGTTCCCCTCCCATACATGTTTATGCAGTTTGCATGCGGGAGATTTAGAAAAAAGTAAAGACTGGGATCAGGACCTGAACCAGGTCTTCTCCCTCCCAGCTGAGCGACCTACCCAAGAGGTTCCTGAATTATTTGTTGTTCTCCTCCCCACAGTAAGGGAATGATCTGTCTTAACTGCGAATCTTGCTTAAAAAAACAAAGCCTTAACAGGAGGAAAGTAGAATGAGTAGCTGCCCTGCAGCATGGGCTTTAGGACACAGCTCAAGCTAAAAAGGCTCAGGCATCTAAACTTCCTGCAACCTTCATGATTTTTTAAACCATAAAACTGATATGCAGAGGGCAGATTGTACTTAGTAAAGCAAGCTCTGCTTTTGTGAGTGCCTAGTCTCAAATGGGGTAAAAGAGCCTGAAATCTATGTAATTAGAATTACCTCTCCCCAGATTCTGGATTACCTGCCTAAGTTCTGGAGAAGGGACAGGTCAATGTTGTCTTCTGCTGGCTGGATCCCAAACAGTTTCTTGTCAGGAGGGCTCATTCATTAAATGCAAGCATCTCCTTTTTTCTACTGATTGTATTAATCAACACATAAGTCAAGCAGGCGTCTCCAAATGCCTTGGGAATGGTTCCTTGCAAAATCAAGAATGTGTCTAAATTCCTACAAGGCTCAGAGTTACCATTAATGGAGACTCAAACTGTTGAGGTACTAAGGTGCTTCAAGTTGTAGATAGGATTATCAGGTAATACGCAAACACATTCTTGAAATTTGGACCTAGTCTGTCAAGCTACATAGCTGCTTTAGAACAATTTTTCTTTAGATGCAATCCCTTAAAGATTCAAATGTACCTTATTGTGAAGTAAGAGGAGGTTGAATTACTTTTGGGGATTACTTTGATGTCACTCTTTTGGGTGCTGCAAAATATGTGCTCTTTTTTCTTTGGCTAGCAAAGCTAAAGATAATGCCTAAGAAGTTGACATTTTCAGTCAGATGGCAAAGGTTTGAAGTAGTTTTAACATATATCAGGACACAGATATCCTACTGGGATCGTATGCCAAAATTACTTTAGTCAGGATGCAATAAACAGTTGGGAACAAAGTGCTGTAAAAACCTTCAAACAGAAATTCTTAGTTTACACAGTTCTTGGAAACAGGATCCATCTCTTTTCCTCTGAATTCAGCTCCTGAAGCACTCTGTTAACCATCTGGTATCTTCCAGGAAAGGAAAAATGTAAATTACATCTGTCCTTTCCGTGGCACGGGGGATGGGGGACAGGGCGGGGACAGCTATATTCATATCCAAAAAAGAAGAGACTAATTTCAACTTTGGTGAAAACTTTGTGCTTCTCAAACTATTACTTGCATACACGCATCAAAAATTCTCTATGAATTATTCTTATATGCAGTTCATTTCCATATACTCTACTGATTTACATGCACACACGAAATCCTGCAGTCTCTCTTACTTATGTAGACCATCCTGGATCAAACTATTTGATATGTGAGGTCATTCATTTGTGTTCATGCAACTTCTAATGCTCATGATTCAGTGTACAATTTCCTACTGCATCTTGGAGGGTCTTGAAGCTCCCATGCCAGCATTAGTCCCAGATGTAGATGTACAAAAATTAATGGCATAAGGATAGCTGTTCACTGACAATGAATAGGTGCACTGTGTAGGGAGAACGGGTGAGACTCATATTATAATGAACTGTAGAGAATTCAGTATGTGATGGAGCCCTAGGGTTTTGCTCAATAAAAGAGGAAATCCAATAATGTATTTCCTTTTACTCAGCATGTATTCTAAGTTTTTTCCCCTTCATTTTGCCTAAGAACTGCCTTTCTGAAGGCTGAATACCACATCACTTCTGTTTTCATTTCTCATTAGTTTTGCCTGGAACTTCTATGCCCTATTGCCAACATTTGGTTTAACCCAGAAAGAAACAGTTTCATGGCATCACAGCAATAGATATCTATGAGGATCTCCATTGAAGTCACAATGGCTTTTTTAATAGGAGGGCTCTGCTCCAACCTCTCACCCCTCCAACACGGATGTTGTGCTCCAAAGGACAAAGGATCTGTCACTGACCTCCCTGAATCTATCCAAATAAGTGGTCTGTAGTGATAGCATTTGGCTAGGGAGCAAGAAGAAAAGTGGAAGACTACCAGGACTGTTAGTAGATGGGAAAGTAAGTGAACAAGAAAGCAATGCTTCTAAAGTGCTGCTGGGGTCACTGGAGTGGTGGTAGGTTTCCACCTACCTCAGCAGTGCTGGCTGAGCAAAAAGAATTTAAATGAATCAGAGGGGGAGACACATATGATGAACATACCTCATGAAAGGGGGTGGAATTAGTGGGAAGATACAGCATGTGCTGTAGGGGTGGATGGTAGTAAATCTGTGCTTTCATAATCACTTGTGACTATGCACTGAGGGTGGGATTCATTTCACATAAAGTCGATGTTTTTATCCTAGCTGCTCACACTCTGTGCCTCTCACAGGCAGTGGAGAGAGGTGTTTTTTAAAACATTAGTTTGTAGTTTTGCTGCTTTATTGGAAAAGAAAGAAGAGTTAATTTTCCACATAATGCAAAACTTTTGTCCAATCCCTAAAGAAAGGATTTATTACTACTTTGGCAGGGATCTGTGCTGGAAACTCTCCCGCTTCAGTTCCCTGGACAATGTCCTCCCCTGAAATATGGTTTGACTGTTCTGAACAGTGCATTGCAAATTTGCACAGAGTGATATTGACATCTGGCTTTAGCATATGGGATACAGATAGTCCTTGATTGCTGAACAGCTGTGATGTTTTGAAAAGAAACAATTGCATTTGAAGAATATGGGATCTAGAGTAGGCCTTGTCCTATCCCACACATCTTGCTGACATTTCTTTTTCTAAATTACCAGTCTGTTTATTAAATTTCCACAGTATAAAACCACCAAAATTTAGAAAAGATTGAAGTAGATGGTAATATTGTCAGATATGCCAGCAAACAATCCACTGACAATACGTGTTAGGAATCAGTCCATTACAATTAGTCAAGAACAACGCCAGAAGATGATGAGACTGAGTAACAACAAACAAACAAGCACAAAGGAAGAAATGAGACAAGTACTGAAGGTTCAGAAAATGTTCCCATCAATTTTGTATGTAAAAAAACACTTTGGTGAAGAGTTTTTGCAGCAATCTCACCAATGTCAGCAACTGTATGTACTGAGCTCATTTACACAGTAACAAAGAGTGCTGCTATCAGCTGAACATCAGTCGTTAGTTTGTCAGGAAATGGTCCTCCACTCCTGCAGAGTGAAATGCAGTTATACAGGGAAGGGAAGCAAATCTTTGCAACCCAAATTTATCTGAAAAAAAACAAAAATCTTGGTGTGTCTTCTTCCAAATGATGCTGTATATAAAATATCACAAATTGAAGCTGGTTGCCCAAACTTTGCTTTATTCTGCAGCCCACTAGTTTTATATCCCAATGTGATTGGATGATTACAGGACTGCATATACCATTTATACACATTTCATGTACTTTTCACCTAGTAAAAGTTCTTGTAGCCAGGCTACCTGTAGACACTTTCCTATCAGTCCTGTACCTTATGCCACAATTTCTGGGTTTTAGAATTTAAGGGTGATAATGTTATTATGAATACCAAGTCTGCCTAGTGTCTGACAGTTTCATGAGCAAATTTTGTATCAGAGCCATAGTATCTGTGTGAAAGATAGTGCATCTTTAAAAATAGGTGTTTAGCACTGATTTGAAGACTTCAGAACCTGAAATAATCCTGCCTAACTGAGGTGCCTATAGCAGTCACTTCAGCCTTTCTCAGTATTCAGTGAAATGAGACTAGGAAGTGTTGTGATGAGTCAAACTGAATCTAACTTTTGAAGGTGCCTCTTGTACATTCAGGAAGCTGTTAATCTCCTATGTCAGTTACGTACTTGAAACCTGAATGGGAAAAATCTAGGACTATGTGGGCCAAAGTTAATATAGACAAAGTCCTAGCAAAGAGAAAATAAAGTGGAATGTTTTGGAATAACTCATTGGCTATACAAAAGAACCTCCTGGCAACACAACCCTGTGAGTCATCAGAATAACTAAAACTGTCTTGCAATACGGGAAAGTGAGGGCCTGTTGGGCAGGGGAATAATAGTGATTTTTTTCAAAGGAAAAGAAATGGATGATATTTATTCAATTCCGGGTAATGTGAATGAGAGCATATTTGTACTGCTCTAGCAGGTCAGTTCATGATCAAAGCCCTTCAATGCAACAGGTCTCTTCACAAAATTTATTTGTACTAAAAAAATGAATGTGACAAAGAACTATGATACCAAGCAGCCAAATAAACCAAAGATGCATTTTCAAAGTCTTTTAGTTATATTTTCAAAGTCTTTTATCTTCTTACATTTTCACTCCCCGGTAGATAACCGTTTTCACATACTTCTGCCAAGTTCATGCAAGCCATATTCCTTCATTTCATCTTTAGTTGTTATTAAATTTTCCTAAAATTTCCCTTTTGTTTTCAATCTTTTTAGAAGCTCCTTATTGTACTCTTTGAATATATGGGGCACATCCTTTCCAAGTCTTTCCCTGCTCCAGGCAAAAGAAGAGTAGAGAGTTTGCAGCAAAGATGCTAAATGTCTCTTTCATATCATCTTCTGGGTAAAAACACCATCAGTAGCTCAACCTCCACATTCAAAGTGTCTTTAATTGATTTGGCACTTGATCTCCAGGAATGTCAACCCCTTTCATTGCAGAATCTGTGGTACATGTAATTTTAAAATCTGCCATGCATTCTTGCAAATTCAGTACAGCATTGTGGTACAGTAAACAACTGTGATTCAAAATGCATTACAGGTTTTTTTTAGGGACTGCAAATACAGGAATATACAAGAAGAAGCAGGAAAAACAAACAAACAAAAAAAAACAACAAAAGCAACAAAAAAAGACACAATATCCTACAGCCCAGACTGCGCTTTTTAGAGCATTGGCATTCTTTTTACTCAAAATCTGAACACTTCCCTACCAGTCTGCATGATTCATGGCTGTGTTGCTCTGTTCTTTGTTTTGACACTTGGCTGGCCCGTATAAAGATACTTTTAGAATGTACCATGATCTCTGACTGTGCTGAAACGTCACAGAGCATGCAAAGGCTATGATTGCCTATGAGAAGCTCCATGTTTAGCTACTTCACTTCTCTCGGCACACATACCCTGTTCTCTTTTCCCCACCTCATGTTAGTGATCTGGTCTCTCTGACGAGCTAACCAATTCCTTAATCATGAGAATTAACACTGGAAGCACTATGTACAAATGAAGATTAATAAATAATAATAAATATTCCTCCAAATAGTTACTAGGGTTGACTTGAAAAGCTTTTAAAAGTCTGACTCCCCACAGGCGCTGAAGCTGTTTAAGTTCAAGCCAAAGCAGGAATCTCAGTGTAGGGGAATCTTGGGCCTGATCCTGCAAACAGGGTCAGAGTGCAGCAAAATGTATAGGCAGGGGATGCTTTTCTCCTTCACACTAATAATGAAGCTGTTCTGAGAGGTGAGTGTGAAAGAGGCTCTCTCCGGACAGACAGCAGAGGCCACCAGTACATTCAGGCCATCCATTGTACCTATCCTGCTGCGTTCCTTGGTTTCAGCTCCCCTTGCCACAACTATTTTATTCGGTATAGAAGTGAGGATTTGTAACTGAATGTCCCATTCCTTAGGCAAATTCTCTTACCAGCTACTTAGAAAAACATTTTCTATTTTGGTCTTAAGCAGACAGTGAGTGACTCCAATTACAATAATTTCTAGGATCTCACTGTCTTTTGATTGATGGGCTAATTACATGGAACCTATTCTGTATTAAAGAAATGCAGAGTAAAAACTGCAATTTCCCAGGATCACATACTTTTCATTTCCTCAGTTCAGCTTTCTTTGGACCTTCTGGGACCCTTCCAGCTCTGTGAAGGCAAATTCAGTGGTCTCTTTGGTAGAGATGAACATTAGTGAGAGGGTAAGGGGAAATTCATGTCCAAACCATTCTGATTTTAAAGGATTACTGTCACTTACTGCTTCGCTTCAGATTTTTTGAAAAATCCTAATCCTATTTACGAGTAGGCAACATTATAGAGGATATTTAATGAAGACTTTGAGGATAATTGATCATGCCATTGTCTGTTTTGCAAGGTCAAAGCAGAAGTGATTAAAAGTTTAAATTTTATTTAGGGATTGGATGGCATATATTTTTAAGTGATAAGCCCATAGGATGTTAAATATGTCCTCCTGGAAATTTAAAAAATGTAAACTATCATTACTCTGTCCTGTTCTGCAGTTGCAAGTGCTGGTGCCAGAATTTTTTATGCCTGTGGTAACAAAATCTCTCTCCCTCTCCCTTTGCCCTTAGCCAGCCTTCCCAAGCCAGAAATTGCAACTGATTTTAGGAGGAAGCATTTCACACTTGGTGCATATACACTTGTGCATACACATACATGAATCCATGCACAACGTGGTGGTTGTTACCTGAGTTGGTTTGGTCTTCAAAGTCCTCCTCTGAGCGAACGGACAAGACTGTCCTCCATGAAAAGATGACTTTTTAAAATACTGAAGCAGCAAGTTTGCTTTACAAATTGAGGAAAATTTGAATTTTTCTTCTTCACAGTGAGTTATTCCTTCTTTACATAGTTCTTCTGCTTGCATTCTGTATGGCAAAATGTCATTGTCATCAACACAAGCACCATAGGAGGAGTGCTTCTGGCAAATGAATGCTTCTCATATGTAGGTTTTATTACTATTTTTTAATTGTGTAAAATTTCAAAAACCCATTTTAATAACCACTGCAGTAAATGGGAAGACAGTTGTTGACTCCCATGGACTTCAGATCAAGACACAGTTTTGGGAAATGGGTGTACTAAAGCCCATCGGGACAGAATTGTTTTTTGAACTTGGCATCTTTAAACCCTCTTGTCTTTGTTTTGTGAGCCACATAGTTTGTGATCAATAAAAAGACGTTATGCTGTCGTACATGCTGTAACTGAACCAACAACTTAAGTTGCACTGTAACTAAATCACAACCTTTGGACAAGTTACAAGGAAAATGTATTTGCTTTATTGATTTTTAGTCTCTTCTGTGCTGATTGATCATTTACTTTAAAGACTGAGACAAGGATATGCAAATGAGTAGTTCTTTAGTCTGACTAAATGTCATATACAACAAAAGAATCTTTTGTGACTTCACATAAGTGATTTAATTTATTCTTGTAGTATCACTGTGTGCAAATACTTTAAAATAGCAGCAGTAAGAAACTAGTTTAATTAAAATTTTTGTTGAGGAACCAGACAGGGACATGCTCTGATTTTTTTATTATTTTCTGACAAAAATAACCTGTATTGTAGCCGCCAGAACTCTGAAGCAGACTACAGGAAAAGGTGTCATAGGTTTGTTACAGGTCTCTTGGAAAAGAGTTTCTTGTTCTGGTAACAGTGCAGTCTAAATTAGGGCAGTTCCACTGACTACATCTTTGTTCTCTTTGTTCTCTACAAAATTGCTTTAATTTTATTGAGATTAAACATATGGTGTTGCTTCTGCTGTCTGATTAACTGCAACATTTTTGAAGAGAAAAGAAATCAAAGAGATTTCAAATTAGCTGTGAAAATGCTTGCCCTGCAATTCTTTAACAAATATTTGAACAAACTTTTATAAGGAATTTGAAGGAAATTATATTATGTGTTTCTTTAGGCACTGTCATCAATCCAAAACAATAACCTTAGGAAAATCTGTAGAATCATATATATTGTTCTTTAACAACAGACAGAGACAGAGTGTATCTCCACGGTGAGGACTGCTGTGCAAGAAACGGAATTTTACAGAATCACAGAATATGCTGATTTGGAAGAGACCTATCCTGGGAATCACACCGTGTGTCTGAGAGCATTGTCCAAACACTTCTTGAACTCTGTCAGGCTTGGTGCTGTGATCACCTCCCTGGGGAACCTGTTCCAGTGTCCAGTCACCCTCTTGGTGAAGAAACTTTTTCCCTGATATCCAATCTAAACCTCACCTGATTATTTTAGCTCAGGAGCTCTCTGTACTAGCAGGGCCATAAAGCTTCCAGGCAGAACTGGCTGGCACTGGCTTGCCCTTGGTATTGACAGAGAATCTCGGGGCTTTTCTGTGTGTCCACATAAACATACATACACATGCCAAATGTGGGAAATTGTCTGAAAAGGACTGCTGGTCAAGCATGGATTGGACAGTAATAGATTGCTACTCTCAGAAAACCCTTTTACAGGTAGCACTTTTGCAATACCTATAAGTAATATGTCATTATTATTTGATAGCACTTTGTGGACATTGAACAGATTTGTGCACCTTTAAAACCTGGTATAAAACATATAGTAATACTCAGAAATGAAAAAACAAGTCATCCTACTTTTTGTTCTTATCTTCAAACTCAACATTAAGAGATCACTTAAACAGCTGATTTAGAGGGAAGTTAAACTCAAATGGCAAGTTGCATGAAGGGGCTCAGAAATGGCATTTGTTTGAACTCATAACTATTCATCCACCTGTAGGGTAGATAAGGCATTGACAAAAAAACATTATAGGAAAAATAAAAGGCCTAGGCTCCTTCCCAGTCCACTCTTACTCTCAGGTGCTCTTTGCTCTCTATAACTGTGTACTGTGCTCCTGATATCAGGCTTACTACTGTTGGGTCTATCTAGTAACTATTTGTTCAAATGCACGATACTAGAAAAGCACTGACATACTAATTTCTTTATGTGTATACATGTCAAAAGTGGTGTATTCGTAGAACTAAACAAAGGCAAGCTTACCAGATGCTTTTACATACTGAAATAAAGCATTACTCTCTTCTTCCCAAGATACTGCTTTGTGAAAATCTTCTTTACTGTTCTTCACTCTTTTCTTATTATCTGAGACAAATGTTTGTATGCTGTCCCTGCTTCAAGAAATTATATATCTGTATCTCCTTCAGAATGCAAGCAACACGATGACCACAGCTTCTTTATGAGCTATCAAGGGACTGAACTTTAATTTTCTGTTAAAAAAAAAATCTGAAAGGAAAATTAAGTTTGAATAATAAACTGGCATTGTAGGTTAGGAAATAAAAGCAGGAAGATTTATAAGATATAGAAAATAGGGAAGAAATTAGACAAGTGCTTTCATGGCCATTTTGAAGGGTGAAATATATACATCTTGAGATTCAAATAAAGATTGGCAGACAGACCTTTTTTTAAGGTCAGAACTTTCTGTGGTCTAACAGTCTCACCTGTCTTGCATATGCAGTATTTGAGACTCCTTGTCTTATATAATAAAATTGCAGAAGCTGGTATGTAGTACAAGGGATTCTAATCCATTCTAATTTTTATATTATAATATTACAGTTATTACTTTTTGAATTAACATACTTATATTGTTATTTTAATCTTATACAGAGAACTTTTCAAACCATTCAAGCAGTTCAACCCTCTCGTTAGTGACTCACGTATGAACTTACCCTCTTTCTCTTCAGAATTATTCCGTTCTGTAAACGAAACAAAAACAAAGGGAGTGGTGGAAAACTTCAATTTCAGACTACATTTTGTTCATGAACTGTTTGTTTAACTCTATTTGTATTGGTTGGGTTGATATCTGTGTCACATGATAATTTTTTTCCTTCATGATCGGAAGCTAAAAATGAATCACAAAACAATCACTAGTGACTAACAGCAATCACTCTCATTTTTATTATCTAGTCACAGCAGCAGTTGGGAAACATTTCAGTCCCAAATATTTTCAGAGTAACCTGGCAATTGTCGGCATTCTCAGAATAGAGAATGTGATTGAGAATGACCTACACTGTCTGTGTCCATTAACACACACATTTGCTGATACAAAGATCTCTTCACCACAGAATTATTTTTCACAGTTTTCCTGCCTCAACTATTTCACCACCAGTAACTTTTAAGTACAATTTGGTGACATTCTTATATACAGCAAAATGACGTATGTTATAGGTACAAGTCCTGTTTGCACAAGCAAATCCTGCAGAAGAAAATTTACATCAATGACAATGCAAAATCCATTGTCCCTTGGCTTTTGCAAGTGGAAACCCCCTGGGAAGTTGGTGCTGAATGATTTTCTATTAATTATCTTTTATTTATCCTTTCTACCTACAGTCACACAGTGACTATTGTGTGTCTCCAGTAAACATCCTGGCAGAAGCTCATAATGAGAATCCAAAGATGCCCCGTGTTGGGAAAGAGATCGTAACCGAGGTGAATGAGTGCCCCAGCTCTTCCGGCACTATGAATCCTTTATGAAGGTTGTTTAAAATCTGATTTCAAGCCATGTAAGCTGCATTTTTTAAATATATATTTGTGGCTCTGCTCTCACAAATCTATGATTCATGACAGGAATGCAGCTTGGATCTCTTGCAATGTAAGCAGCTGCAGATACTTCAAATACTTGGGTACATGTGATCCAGCAGCTTGCTATAAATTTGCCCCTAAAAATAAAGTAACAAGTGATTGAACAGTGATAGGAATTAAACACGGCAGTGAGTGAATGGAATGCATAAGTCCTTACCTCAGAAACTTTTATTAAGGCAATTGCTATAATTAAAACCAAAATGAAAAAAGAAACACTGTAGATTACTATCTTTGAACAAACTGGCTGCAAGATTCCTTTAAAAGGTTTTTTTAAAATATCGTTGGACACTGAAATAAAATATTTGTTGGTAGGCAATGTCACTGACCATGATATTTATGTTGTTACATCATTTGAGAGTCAACAGTATTTCCACTTTCCATGAGTTACTGAACTAATTTGGTTTTAAATTTCCCCTAACTTTTTACCATGTGAACAAAATAGGCAAGTAACAGCCCTGAGCTTTTGATACCAAAAGGATGTTTTGCTGTGTGATTTATCTGGAAGCTGACTGGAAGATTTCAGAGTAAACAGAAGAATTCCCACTGACAACAATCAGCTTTGAATCTGTGTCTGATAACTGAAATCACGATTTATGTAAATTATTACATTATTTATTCATATTTGTATTTCTCATTCATTTGCCCTCATTTTAAGATCAGCACAGTCTGTGTTCAGTAATCCACATAGGATGAAACGGCATGTCAGCATTTCTCTGAGCTGATGCTTCCATGTCATCCCTGTTTTCACATGCAGTTTTAATATAGAACCTTGGAGAATATGGAAAATTTTAGAAGAGAGATTTCATGGTCAAATCATATAATGAGATTCCACTAGGAAGTCTCAGAGTAGCTAACTAGGGATTTGGTAGAGAATTTTGACCTAGAGGCAGAAGAGTAAATGTGGATTTGGTTTAGCTACACTGCAAACTTCAGTGCTAGAAGAAATGGGTTTTTTTTCTAAGAGACCCATTTCAGGATCTGTATAGCCTCCTGCATACAATCTTCCTCTTCTGCAGGCCTTTTGTTTCTGCTGTTCTCAGTTTCCTCTCTTACCCATGCACAACAAGAATGAAGGTGCAAAATTTGGTTTGAAAGGGGGTATAACAGATACAGATTTTTCAAGTACTTGTGTGCCTTCCTTTGTGGTGTAGGGTGGCTGAACACTAACTCCTAAATTTCTTTGTCTAAAGGCTGGGCACTGGCTCTGAGCTGATCTCCCAGCCTTTCCCTTCATCAAGAGAAAGATGAAGGCATCTCCAGAAGGAACAAGTGTGTTGGGGATTGAATCAGGGAGGAATGCCAATGGAAAAGTTGAATGAATGTTAAAAAACATTGCTATTTCCTGAAGCCTCAGTTGAGTTAATTGTAACTCAACTTAATT
The DNA here is from genome assembly GCA_013397865.1 of Struthidea cinerea. Lineage (NCBI taxonomy): Eukaryota > Metazoa > Chordata > Aves > Passeriformes > Corcoracidae > Struthidea > Struthidea cinerea. The sequence goes on from VZTI01002579.1 coordinate 82,922, forward strand.
CTGAAGTTGATTTGTTTAAAAACACATCTGCCTGGATACAGCATTTCTGGTTTTTTTTCCTGACGCTCTGCTCTTATCTCAGTAAAATCTATGTATTGCAGCACAGTAGCAGTACTGCAGTCTTGTTCAAATAAATGTAATATCAATTTTCTCTGAAGCACCCTGTCCATATGTGTCTGTCAACTGTGCTTTGTATCTCCCTCTTTAAATGTGATAGGACGGGGAAAAAAAACACTGTTTATTTTGCTCTTGAATGCTGCACAAGCTGTTTAATATGCTTCTTATGAATTACCATTAAGAAAGGATTCCACATTTAAAGGAAGCTTATGAGGATATAGGTAAGTGTGAGTGTGGTCTATTCAGAAGAATGTTTGATTGAAGACCTGTTTTTGGACATGAGGTAAGGAAAAAGATCACTTAACCTCACTTGAATAAGTGGAGATTAAAGGTTAAAAGCTTTAAAGCTTTAAAATGCATTAGCAACAGAACAGTAAATACAATCCATGGAGACATGGAGGAATTAGCAAAACAAATGTTAAACTAAGAAATGCACTCTAAGATTCACTGGAATCTCCACATAAAGTCTGAATGCAGAGCACATTTAAATGTTTCACTGGTTGTTTTAAAATTGCCTTTGTATTCCTTGTATAGGCTCTAATGGACATAATACTAAGCCTTGCCATGAATTATGCAAGCAACTTTTATGTAGATGTTTCCATGTTTTAGCTTGCCTGGAGTTTTGTAGTTTTAAAGGGCGAATTTTACCATATACCTCATTTAACCTATTGCTTATTTGCTTGGCATGAGCTGCTGGTGCATCAGTAATATAGTCGCAATCTTGTTCAAAAAATTCCTGTACAGTATTAAGGAAAACAAATTTACTGTCATCAGTGATGTAACCTTATTTATTGTAGACACAATATAATTTTTTATAAGTACAACATCTGCTTAATGACAGTATTTGACTTAAATATGTCTATTTTAACTTGTATCATGGCTACCTTCTACAAATGCTTTGTTTCTCTGTTTACTAATTAATACAGCTCAATAAGTCCCACAAAGCCCAGATAATTTTCTGAAAAGAGTTCCTCCACAAAATAGAGGGGTGATCCCAGGCAGGGCATACTGTAACAGCCTAACTGTAAATAGGGAAGCTGTGTATCAACAGAGCATATCTCTGTGTGAAAAGGCAGAACAAAAAGTAAAATTGTAATTTTTAACTATTTCCACTATTGAAATAGTGATTTACATGTATATATAATAGAAATAGTGGATATAACAGTGATTATTGGATAACACCTGAGGTCCTACCAGGGTTCTCAAACTGGCAGTGCCCAGACAGGGAAGTCAAAATCAACACCTCTGCTTGAACTTCTGCACCCAGGGCAAAATACTACTGGTGGTGGAAATCTTGTGTTTGTAGATGCAACAGATTTGGGATTGCACCCACAGAATTCAGTGTTAAAATTTTGGTCTACTTCAACCAAGTGATGACATGGTGCATAGGTGAGAATACAGAGCAGAAAACAATCAAATATTTAAAAACATAGATTATATTCAACAGTCTGCAAGTGTAATTATAACATATGACATTTAAAAGAATGGGAAGTTTGAAATATGTGGTAGTTTTTTGCTAGCATTAGCCACACCTTTCTAAAATTTGACTTCTTAAATCTTCCAGTTAATATATAACAAATTGCTCTCATTGCAGAATGTTCAGATATAAAACCTTCTCAAGAGTGACTGAACTTATTTTGAACTTTTATTTTCATTTAAACTCTCCATTAAGGAATTTGGGAGGGTGAGCAGGGTAGAAAGGCATTTGTTTAGATTTTGCTTTTAATAAAGTTTTAACACTTTGATATCAGTCTCTGATTAGATGCAGTATCCTGCATTCCAAAGTGAAGACAGGCTATTTGCTCCCTCTCTCCTCCGCCTGACACATATCTTACTTCTGTCTTTTAAGCAGAGCCTCTGATTTAGCCTAATTATTGTCATTAGCAGCAGTTTTCTGCAGAGCAGCATTCCTTGCCGTGGCCTCTCCTTTTCAACTCAATAAAGGATTATCCTAAAGTCTATTAATCCTATTTCCAGTTACTTTGTGAGGGGGAGGGCACCAGATTCCCTGCGCCCATTCTGTTTTTGAAGCTTGGCCCCAAATAATGGATTTTTCTGGCGTTTATCACATTACTCTGTAAAATGCCTACGGATGGGATTCATCTGCAGTGTAGTTGTCTGCATCTAACCAAGTCCTGGTTCCTTTTATAGTCAATAGATATCAATAGACACTCTGAGCGTGTGATTCATCCCATCTCAAGATAGACATCTAATTTAGGTCAGGTGACTCACTCCCTGGAAGTACTTATTGACTATAAAGGGAATCTGAATGACTAACTCAAAGATTTTTAAAGTGAAGTGAGGTGAAACTCATCCTACATGCTTCACATCCTCAATACCCTTCTCCTTGAACAGTTACTCTCGCTGTCTTTAACCCAGATGCTTCACAGACCTTCCTACCATTTTCCAACTCTCCTGTGAAACTCAGTCACCAGCTTTCATTTCAGTTCATCCCACCTGGGAAGACAGTCCTCAAGCCTTGCCAGTCTTCTTTTCCCTGGATACTTAATGACTCCATTATTCATCTATTATCACCCAGGACTTCAGCCCTGGTATCAAATATTGTTTCATCTTTTCATGCTTGCTTCCTGAGGCAAGTTCTTTTTCTTAGCTCACCTTCAATTCAAAGAAAGAAAACCTGTTTGTCTGCTTAATATTAGGAAATGGTATAGAATTTTGAAGTTCCATAATATTAAATCGTAATTAATAAGAAATAATTAATTTGTTTGTTTTACAGTTAGGATTTTTGTCAGCCATTTTAGTGGTTACAGTATGTGGCTTTCTAGCTATGTTAATTTAGTTCTACCTTCCTCTCTGTCTACACTTATTCATCAGGGAAATCCCAGTGGAACATGTATTTGTATTTTCAAAAATAAATAAGAAGTTTGAATTTTGGCCAATGTCTTCCTCCTGTAGTGAGCAAGAGAGTTGCTGACTGAGAGTCTCTATCTCCCATGTGGTCACATAAATTAGAGTCCTGATCAACGATGACAAGCATTCTGCTAGCTCGACAAACATTAATCTGGTTAACTCCCCTTCTTCCCACTCCTTCCTGACATAGAGGAAAGAAGTGCCTTTGGAGAAAGTTTGAGATGTGAAGGTTGATTTTATTGCAACTATAATGTAGCAAGGGGGCTTCAAGAGCCTTCAGGAGTTTATAAAAATTCCAAGCAGAAAACAAACAAGCTACACAAAGCATAAAAGTCTGGGGTTTTTGCTTGCTTTCTTTTACAATAAACAATTAAAATAATTAGTTTTATTGTTTATGAGATCTTGAAAAATGTTTTCCACATATTCACACAAATATTTAAATCTGAAAGCCTGAGATTCTAATTTTTTTAATATAAATTTTTCTGTAGAAAACAAACTTACTTGAACAATAAAATGAATTGCCACATTGAAGATTAGAATCTCATGGGGTTTTTTATATTTGGTATGCAGTGCTTTCATATACTTCTCTCCATCCTATTCAGGATGCATTCCTCATACTTAATAAAATGATGCACAGCCTGTGGATAGCTTCTTGTAATTTAGGAGGCAGAGAGAACATCTGGAGGTGAAGTCTCCTGAAGTCTTTTATCTATCAGGCATGAGTGTTTGTGATTGCTTCACTCCCTTGAAGGGTTCCACAAACTCCTTAGCAGGGGCTCCATAGACTGTTGTCTTCATTACCAATTTAAATCGCAGTGATGCTGGTGCTCTATAAAATTTGAAGCCCAAGAAAGTATCTTCAGTCTATCCCATTTGTAACATATTTCTTTTTAACCTGGTTTTATAAATACCTTTCCCTCAAAGGGAAGAGGTTTTAAAATTTTTTTTCTAAGCGAGGGCAGTGTTTTGAAGATTCCATATACAGTTGACTTCAGAAATGAAAGTCTGTTGTTTTGATCCAGAAAGAGTTTATATAAAGGATAAGGAAAGGAAAATATTCTTGAAAAAACAACCCCCTCCTCTTAAGTTGTATGTTTTGGAGCATAAGGCAACATAATCAGGATCTTCTGTTTTGATTAGCAAAAAAAAAAAAAAAAAATTAGCAAGACAAAGTTCATGGTATTTGTCTAATTTTCATAGCTCATTACAGACAATATGCAAAACTGTGAGCTGCCAACAGCAAGTACTGTTTCTGCCCAGAAAACGTACAGACTCCATATTTTAGAAGAGTAAGATACAAGGTCTTCTGTAGGATAAATTTCAAAGTTATTTACATTTGACTGAGGCTATGAATTATAAATAAAAATAACATAGAAAAACAACCGAAGTCCATCCAAACTCAATACTCATAGCTTTTGATCATTCCATTCTGAAATATTGCCTTGTTTAATTATATTTCCTCTGTCTCCTTTTCTGCTTCTATAAAAACCAGAGAAATTACTGTCACATTGATCCTAATGTGTTGAACATCCTATGTAGTCTGGGAAGGAATTGTTTCAAGCATGGCCTTATTTATTCGATCATCCTGGGACACTTACCTGCTTGTAACTGCAGAACACTGTCCTCAAAACACCTAATTTTCGGCCACTGAACAAGCTCTTTACCATCTAAGTACTGAGGATATCAAACCAGTAGTCATATAGTTCATGACAAAAACACACTTTTATCCTATAGCTCAGGTGTTGTAGAGCAGTTTTACTAGAACTTGTGTAGGACCTATGACAATCCTATTCCTATAAAAAGGAATAATTACACCACCACCATCAGCACTATCACCAGTTGCTGCTGTGTTTCAAGAGAAAGGGTGATCCATGTATTTGTATACTGAAAATTACCATCTCAATACCCACACTCAGCATCTTCATATTTATAGGTGTGCCAAAATTTCACAGATCCCTTTGGTCAGCACCGTCAAATTCTGCCTACTTCAAAGTTCTGCAGCGATGTACACATGTGGGAAGTACCTCAGCCTTCGTGGAGCAGAGGAGCTTTCTGCTTGTTGTTCATTCCTTTGACCAGGCCACAGCCAAACCTCAATCAATACACATCCTCAGGTGTGTGGGTAGCATTATGTCCCCTTGTGGGTGCTCTATGGGCTGCTGCTTTCTTCTCTACCCTAAACGAGAAGACAGGGGTTTTACTCTCCTTACTCTTAATTCCTTGCCTCTATATTTAGGAACACATAGTTTGTGGAACGCAGCCTTACTTACAGAAGATCAGTGTACACAAGCTCTGTGCATTTATTGCAAGAACAATGTGTAAAAACAGCCACACTGAATGTGATCATACATCCTTATAGTGCAGTATCCTGTCACAGACAGTGGCCAATAAAAAAAATATTCTGGAAGAAAACTGTAAAGAACAGGGTAACCATTCATGGCAACAGACGGGAGAAAGGCCTTTTGCATGCTGCTGGAAAGTACTAGGGGTTTTTATTTGGTAAATATAGGCATTGTGAAATTCATTGGGGAAGAGGGTAACAAAAAATAAACAGATCAGAAAACAAAAATAAAAAGTACTGTATTCATTTTAAGTAGTGCACTTGGGAAAGACTACAGGGCAAAAGCAAGTGATCGTGATGGCGGTGGTGAGGACCAGTCCCTTTCTGAAAATGCTTTCCCTCTCTGGAACCTTTCTTCAGTTAGCATGCAGTGCTCTTCACCCCTGTGTGATGCTCAAGGTCTCTGCAAGGGAAGTCTATGTGCAGGGTACAGTTTGAGGTTTGTTTGCGTTTTTTATCTTTGGATTTATAAGCTGCATCATATCAGTATGTCTTCATGTATGTACACCCTCTTTAAGAACAAAAATCAATCACTGCTGAAGCCAGTGCAATAACCTAGGCCTGAAGTGCTAAAAACTGAAGATTTTTCAGTCGTTCAAAACAGTTTGAGTGCTCAGAGTGCAGTTTTTCTCAGTGTTTCTTTGATTAGCCTTTGTTTTATTTGTTATTTCAGTAATTTATTAATACATGCATTTTTCCTGTCCCATGGAATAAGTGTCTCGTTCAAAAGAAAATCCAATTAAAGTGGCTACCTGCCGCTTTGCGTGTCACAAGCATACACATTTCCAAGGCAAAAATCTAAACTCCTTTAGCATACAACCGATTAATGGCAAGCAAGTACTACTTTGCTTAGGAGAAGCTATTTTGATGTGACTAGAAATTTCTTAACTAGACAAAGAAATCAGCTTTTGTATTTCTTACAGCATTTGCTTTTCATGGATTCCTTCCCAGTAGCATGGTTTTGGATTTATGGGATACTTAATATCTTTGCTTTACATTCCAGAAACAGAAATCTGATATAAAACAGAGATTAAGATATCAAAAGCAATTCTTTTTACTTTTTTTTTTTGCATAAACAACAACAGCCAAGAATTTAGTACAAATTGCAGTTGATTGCAGCAGATTTCTACAGTACTTATTTTTTAATTGCTTTGAAGACCAGGGATTTATAAGTGATACCTCTGTCGGGTCAGGGACTCTACCAGTGTAGTACATATTTATTTAGTAAGCTAACCTTCACTGGCATTATTTATTATCACAGTTCCTTTGACTCAGGATAATTTTAAGATTCAGTTGAGCATAGCTGAAACAGCAGAGCTCTTCAGCCAAAAAAAGTGCATTACCAAGTCACTGGTGTATGATGGAAAGCTTAGCTGAGTGTGCCTGCAGCACACAACGTACTGCACAATGCAGATGCTCGCCTGGGTTTTAAGTAGTGCAGCCGCACCGACATCCTTCTGCTGCTCTCTGGAGCTCAGGGCAAGCATGGGGTATGGCTTTGCTGTCTTGTATCATGAAGACATGCCCCAGAGGCAAAGGGATTAGCAAGCTGCATCTGTGCATAAGAGTGTGAGAAATACCACAGAGGCAGAAGAGATACAGAAAAACCAGAAAAGCTGCCAGAAGCAGCACTGGGAAATGGGTGGCAAAAGAGGCTCAGGACGTGGTGCAGCTTGACCATTTGCCACAAAGAGGAGTGAAATAGGAATGTGTGAAAAGGGTGGCTGTGTCTGTCACTAATTCCTCATGAAATGTAAAGATGTGGCAAAATTTCTACAGCTGTTCCACCAATGGGGTCAAAATTTTGCAGTGGGATTGTGAAGATGACACAGAGAAACCAGTCTCTTAGTTCAGCTTTAGCTGCTTCTGCTCGTTGTATTTTTGAGAATTTTGTCAAAGAAAATGTCGCCAGTTTTTTCCTATTTAACTACTCACATTACTTAAAACTTTTAGCTAACCGTGACAATGGACTTACCCCTTTCAGTTATTCATTTTGACACCTGTTTTAGAGGGTATTAATGCAATGGAGAGTGGTAGAATAAAACATGCATGCCAAGCTGATTAGATCAGTGCTCAGCAGTGTTCACGGCACTGTGGTTTTTCTGTTAATTCATCTAACCGTAAACCAAATTATCATGCATGTCTTCCTCCTTCAGGCTTGTGTGCAGTCTGTGACACCAGTTTTGTCTCTGGACAGTGGTCTGGTCATTTTATAGGTAAGCCTTAGGGAGTTAGATAAGCTTCACCTGGAAGCCTGTCTAAGTAGCCAGCGTGGCTCAGTTTGGGTTTCCTGGAGTTACAAGGGGCGCCAGAACCTCTTCAGTCTTCCACATGGACACATTGAATTCCTCTCCTTAGGTGTGGTGGTCAGAGAGAGCAAGTGATCTCCCGCTGCCTTGTCTACCTGTGCAAAGTTCAGCTCTGTCTATGAGCTGTGCACTCACCTCTGCACAAAGTGCTCCTGGTCAGCATCCTCTGGCAGTTCAAAGGGTGCAGGACCAAACAGAGACTCTGTATATGGGGGCTAAGAATCATTGATTATTATTGGATGTGTCCCCTCCACATCACCTGTTACACTCTCCAAAAGACCAGTGTGTCTCCCAGGAAATGCTTTTGGAAAGAGTTCTAATAGTGCCTATGAGTAAGCAACAACATAAGACCAAATGCTAGATCTATTGAAAAGGGTAGTCTGATCCTTTTCTTTGGAAAGCCAGTCTTTACCAATAGAAACAGAAGCAGAGAGGGACTCAAAGGTGGTGACATTATGGGAAATCCAAATCTTTCTCCCTTATTATTAAATCATGCCCTTCATTTGCTTCCCTCCAGACTAGCTGATTCGGTGTAAGGAAACTGCATTCTTGTCTGCACCCTCCAGGCCTTGGAGTGCTCATTCCTTGCACTGGCCTTGCAGTGAGATATTTGCCTCTTCTCCCATGGGAGTCAGGTGATATTTGTCTCACTGACCATTAATCACCTAAAAATTAAAGACCAAATCTAAATAATTTATCTTGGCTCTCTGCAGTCAATGGAAAGAATGGGATGCCTACAAAGGGCAGCTCAGCTGCCTATCTTAGACAATTATAGTGGAATAAGATGAATTGCTACTTCCCACTGACTTCCCCAGAGAGAGTCAAGGTGACAAGTTTAGATAAGACAATTCACTTTTAGATGGCAAAAATAAGGAGAGGAATCTCACCCCACCAGAGTCATGGCCTCCAGCAACCATATATTTTTCTAAAAAAATGCATCTTCTGTTGTCAGTGACATTATTTGTGTCTTCTCCTGGTGTAAGTCAGATGAAATCAGAGTCACTGATATCCCAGCCAAGCTATGCAGGATGAACATACAGTAGGCTTTCGTGGCTGGCCAGAACATGCTCTTCATATTAATATCTTTTTTTATTATGACTTTTCTATAGTCTTCTGTGCATCACTGTAACAATTTCGAAATACATACTTTGAAAATCTATTTTGTTTATTTTTGTTGCTGTTCAGTTTTTATCTCACAGATCTGATGCAGCACAAAAGTGCATGTGCAAGTATACATGAATATAAGTGCATATATAAAAACAATAAAAGACATGTGCCTTCTGCAAATGCTTTGCTGTGTTTGCAGTAGAAGTGACTGATGCCCCATCTCACGCAAGCAGTAACATGAGCTGAAACTATAAAAGTTAATGATTGTTTCTTTGCCACCAAAAAAACAACAATTAGCAAAAGCTGATTTTCTTCTAAATGAACTTTATTAATAGTAACTTGCACACTTTCGGGGTGGGGGTGTTGCTGCAATAATGATTGGGAGTGGAATAGAAAAGGTACTGGTAGAGAATGAATGTTTTGCTTTAGGATGGTTAGAAATATAGCCAGAAAGAGGAAAATCTATTCCATGCAAAATGCTGGCTCAGTTTTCTGATGTTAGAATTGCCAGTAATTCCCCATTTCTAGATCTGTAATGTCAAAAGGACAGAGCTTCCTAGAAGTGAATGTCTAACAGCACAGCTAATATGTATTGCTTTGCTCTTTGTGATGCTTGCCAGATTTTCTACAATACTTGAAAGGCCAAGCAGGACTTTTAGATTAGCGGGGCCAAGATAAGGTTTCGAAATTCCACCATTTTCTTGAATTTTTTTTTTTTTAAACCACTGGCTAAGTGGATAAGTTGACTTGAAGGTACTTTACTTGCATGTGGTTTTCTTAGTGGCAACCACATAGGATTGGGATTTGAGAAGCTTTCAGGAACATAACAGCAAAAGATAGATTGAAGAGAAATCCCCCCTCCCATTTCCCTGGTCAGTATATGATGTATTATTAAATGACGACTGCTTTCTAAACAGGATTAGACTTAATTGTAATTAATCAGTTTCCATCACCTTTGTGTCAGAACTCTGTCAAGCCTGCAAAACTTTACTTTGTGAATATGTATTCAGGGACATTTCACGTGTTCATTATTGATTCAGGGGCCATTAAGAGCCAATTTTTACATATTTTGACACAGTAATGGTTTGTGATGTAATTCTATACTCAGGGATTTTTACAGGATGGCAGGTGTTGTCCAGGAACTCCTCATAATATGTATTTTTATGACATGTTTTGAAAGCTCACATAAAATTATTCTCACTTGTGCAAATGCACATTGCACAAGTTACACTTCGATGAAGGAAGAAAGGAAGACAAAAAAACCAAGATGCATTTTCCATAAGAAGATGGAGATCAGTGAATCATCTTGGAATATTCTACAGATGAATTGAAATTCCTCTGCTTTAAAATATATATAACAACATCTCTCTCCAGTTACATAGCTACACACAAAATAGGTTGGGTTTCTCCTCTTTCAGCTGCTGAGTTTTGTACAGCACAGCATAGCAGCAATCCACACATCAGTAATAAACAGATTTTAATCTACGCACTATAGGAATTCTGGGAGAGATCCTATATTTAGGCTGTACTCCACTTTCCATTACAAAAGATTATTGTGACCTTTTTATGAGAAGCTATAATGCCTCCTTTGTATATAGTAGACTTCGACTTTTGGCAAGGGAAACAAATGCCTTTTCTGGAGAACTGGCTGACTTTTACGCTACTAACATTTCCCACTTTCCTCCTGACTGAGCTCCTCAGGAATACGTTGGCTGCACAGCAAAGCAGCAACAAGCTACACAGCCCCATCTAAAGCTGGGCTGGTGCCACCAGTGATGCAGCAGCAGTCTGGGCTGCACCAGGAATGCCTAAGAACTGCCGGTGGGAGGAGACCCAGGCTGCAGCCCTACTACTTACCCAACACGTGCTCATCCTTCCGCCCGCCCAGCCTCTGACCAGGAACGCCACATGGGCGGCTCTGGAGCAGTAGAAGGGATACGGCTAACAGTGCAGATTATTGATTTTCACAAATTTTTCAACTGGTTTTCAACGTTTTGTGATGGCCGATGGCAGGGATTGAAACCGTACCAAATAAAAAATTTTGGAGTCAGGTTCTCAGCTTTGTAAAACCGCAGCCATTCATATGAAGCCAAAAATTACCCAAATTATTTAAAGATATTCAGCCAGATTTTGACGTGTGACTGAGCAAATCACTAACTCTGGAAAGAGTATTATTTAGGACTCCTGACACAGTAATCTGCAGTTAGTTCACTGGAACACAGTGAAGCAATAAAGCTAAATGATTGTGTGCATGTGTAGTTACATATCTGAGTCCTCTATGAGTAACATTTATGATAACTGTGCAATGCATTCAGACACAGCTTCCCAACCCAAAATCTCACTGTCCCTTAGGAGTCTGCATTGATGGATTCCCACAACAGCGTTGGGAGCGAGGCCAGTTTTGTTATCCTAATATTACAGGAGAGGAAAGAGAAGCACCAACACTTCAAGTGACTTGTGCATGGTCCAAGTCAGGAACAGGAGCCAGGAAGCAAATGTACTTTGATTTAGGGCGGGTGTGCCTCCAAGTGATTACAATTCCTGTTGCTCCTGCCTACGCCTGGGGTGCTTGGCTCCCTGTTTCGTGATCCGACTGGGGCTAAACCGCAAGACCATTCTTCAACATTTGAATGATAAAGAACAACAAGAGGAAAGACTTTCTGGTGGTTAGGGTGTTAGCCAAAGCCTTTGCAAGAGCTGGGTCCAACATCATTCTTCCATGCAGTTCCTGGCAGAAGTCCTCAAGACCTCGATGATCCTAGAGGTCTTTTCCAACCTTAATGATTCTATATAAGTGCCTCAGCTGGGACTTAAAGCAAGCATGCACTGGGTCCCAAGTGCCTGCCTAGGCAGTACTCTAAATCCTGCTACAGCAGCCTCCTAGGTGAATGCCTAGAGCTGTTTGGTTTTTGGTCAACCACAGAGTCACTTGACAGAAGATCCATTCTCCCCCCACCACTTTTGGACTTCCCTGCCCCTGTGGGTACTGTGGCTCCTGTGTTGCTCGTGTCTGTCAGTGCATGGAATATATGTTCAGTATGGGCACTATGTAATTCCAGGCGTAGCATGGTTTGAATGTCAGACAGCAAGTTGCTCGAGTGCAGAGATATATACGGGGAGGCAAAAGGGAGGAGACATTCCATTTGCTTATTATTTTTTTGGTTGCTGAAGAAAGTGCTATTTGCTAATTAATAGCACAGTTCTGTGCCATATTTCACAACTTCCCTGTATTTATTTTCATGATGACTTCCTTGAATCACATCCTAAGCTTCAGTACACATTAGCTTCCTAGTGTGCTTCTTTCCTGTACTTACCCTCAGTAAAGCAGATGACGGAAAAAACTCCACAAAACAACCCATTAAAATTACTGTCAAATCCATATGGAATAGATTAGGTTCTTAACCCAATTATAGTGAAGTTTCAAGTACAGGCATGATGGAAAAGCTAACAAGATGTTTGGAGACTCATTCTGGTGAGATTTGATATCCATCTGAATGGCAGCTTTCCTTTAGAACACAGTTTGGTTTTGGAATCCATTGAAGTTCATGCAAATTTCAGTAAAACTGTGTTTGAGTCTTTGCATTTGACCCACCCTGAGAAGTGACACAATTTTGTGCTTCAGGGCACATTTCAATTCAAAATAGAAAAATGGAGTATTTGTGACATACAAAGAGAAAATGATAGTATCAAAGGGTACTGAAATTTCTCTATTGTCTTTACAGTTACATAAATTTAAAAGGAAAAATGTTCACATATGTAAAAGCTAAGAAATGGATTATCCTGCAGGAAGGAGCCATTGTGAAAATGTAGGTTATACTATTTGTAACAACTTGATTTTCTTCACTGCAAAGAACTACTGATTTAATTTCCCTTACAAGAAATAAAATAATACTGCTTCTTCTTTGGTTTGAGATTTTGCATGTTTGAAAATTCGGTGTGAATTTTTATGCTTCTTAATCACATCTGAACATACAAAAATTTCTGTGACATAAAAATTACTTCCATCCCTGGAAGTGTTCAAGGCCAGGTTGGATGTGGCTCAGAACAACCTGCTCTAGTAGGTGGCATCCCTTGCCCATGGTGGGCAAGGTTGGAGCTAGAGAGGATTTTAAAAGTCCCTTCCAACCCAAAGCATTCTACAATTCTGTGATTCTGTGATATTCTGTGATATGCTAACAGACGCTCCTTTGTCTGTATCATACAGTAATGGTAAGGCTCCTCTGGCTCTGTATGGGGTGAAATGACTGATGGAGTCCATCTAGGTAATGCATAATGTCTCTGGAATACACACCCTTACAGTAACTGCCTGCACTTGTTATACCAGATTTAAGGATATGTGTAAGACATAAACGCACTAGAGCAGAGGTCTTTCAAAATAGGTACTGAAGTCAGGAAAGTAGTTTCTGAATGTACTTTGCTGCAGGATGTATATAAGTAGAGCAGTGCTCAAAACATCCGTGAAATGAAATTCTTTGGAAAGGATGAACTGCATATGTAAAGTTCTATAAGACACTGAAATATGCCTATTTCAGCATGTGTGTATATTTGCAATACATAACAAGTGCCAGGTTTTTTTTATTTTAAGACTTCAAAACACTTTATATAACGTGTTTACATTGTCATTCCAGCAAAGTAATCATCAGAAAAGAACATCATGAGCTTTATACATAAATCATATTTCAAATGCACTTATTTGATAAACCATACATGCATGTAAGTTTGACAGAGCTGCAATTGTTTGCACTTTCCTCCTGGACCAATGAATGAGTATTCTGCTATCCCTCTTTTTATCCCTTTGTGCTAATTATTACATTGTGTTGCAGTACTGAGGGGAAAGACGCTGGTACTGAGACCTTTACCGAGGAAGTGTAGTGCTGTGGAAAAGCCTTTCTTAAGGTCACCTCCAGCTTTTCTCGGGATGGGGGCTTAAAGGTGCACATCCTTTGTGGATACTGCTAGCAGTGCTCCCAACATTTCCCTTGCAAGCCAGATCATGACTAAGGAACACCAGTTTTACTTCCACATCTGATCGAAGACATGTATGCCATACACTTAGGCCAGCTGCTGAAAGAGAACAATTAAGATGGCCTGTGGCAATTTGCTTTTGTTCTGGAAGACTTTCATGCAACCCAAGGCACATCAATAGCACAAATTAATTCCATATATGCTAAGAGAATTCTTGAAAATTCAGGGGACAATTTCTGGAGACTCTGACACTGAGGCGTTTTCAGATGCCAAAATATCAGTTCACAAGGGTGAGGGGAAGAAGATTAAATCCTCCTAGTCCTGAAATAACTAGAGTTCAGCTGTCAAAAAACAAGGTCCACATGTGTAAACCTCCTCTATAGTGGCAGTTCTGCTAATATTCAAGTGGGAATAAAACCAAATCAAAATTACACCTTGCATCTGGAAAAGGCTGAAAAAAATATGTTCCATAATACGCTGACTCAGAGTATTATTTATAGCATGATAATGAGGTGAATAGAAAGGAAGAAAAATCTAAAATGAAAATCAGCTATAATAACTCATTGAAATCCTAATGCCTTCTGCTTGTCCCTCAGCTGGGAATCTTCCTTCTAAAAGTTGCTGCATCAGGTCCTACACATGTCCAGCTATTTTTAGGCTTGCAACAGGCTGTTTACAGGGGATTTGAAGTCTGGCAATCCAGATACTCTAGACACAGTTGGAATGCTCGCGCCTCTCCACAGGTTACACTCGGAATTAAAAGCTGCGATGTGGCTCTGTCATTCAAACCTTATAGTGTCTGGCATTGGGTATCAAAAAAATCGTGATGAAATAGAGCACTGTGGTTTTAATTTAAACTACTTAATGCCAAAAATATTCATGGATAACTTGTTGGCCAGTGGGCAAGGAAAAAGTTTTTGGTGAGCTTCCATTTAAAGACTATACTTTTGGTTCAGTCAGGAGCCTCACTTCTTTTTTTTAATTTGACAGCATTTCTTCCCTTGCAAGTATTATTTCAGATATTCGTATTCAATATTTACCAGGCCTTCTTGAAAATTGGTATTCTATCCCTCCTCAAGCATGGATTTCAGCAAATTTCTCATTCTCCATTACATGTAATATTATACCCATCCACATGACTAGTGTATATGAACTGACAAGATCAGCATAACAAGACATTTTAAGTTCTGAGGTACTCTTCACCATTATAACTCTATGAGCTTTTCAAATGAAGCATCTCCACTACTTTTGAAATACCTTTAAAATTAATTATAAATTATTTGTAACATTAAATACATACAACTTCAAATTGTTCAAAGTGCTCTATCACTTGGTTTTCTTTTTTTTTTAATAATATACATTGTATGATTCTATGATCTATTGTAAATTTTCACAAGTTATCAAAATAAATTAATTTTTAACTGTTTTTTGACTTTTCAACATTTCCATATTGTGGGAGTGCTAGTCTTAGGGAATCCTGTCAGTTCCAATTTAAATTTACTTGTGTCATGTAGTCCACATATGCCTTTAGCATTTGTACGTGCAATTTGCTTCAGTAGTCATAGGTGTAAAGACTACATTACAGTGAAAGAATTTGGTGTTAGTTGTTCCTGTTGGATTTTCACTCAGAAACACAAGGCAGATGTGATGTTATTATTACCTGTCAAATACTCTGCCTTGAATTCTGTCATCACTGTTTGATATAAATTGTAAACTGGAAACAAATGGAAGGTTAATGTTGATTTTAGAGAGACCTGAGAAACTTGTTTGTGTGCTTGGTTCCAAAATGCTGAAATTTGAAGCCTGAAACCTTAAAGAGAGGTCAATGGGAATTTAGCATCTGAATGTCTTCGAGGATCTGGTCTTTGCTGCTGTAAAAGTGGAACTTTTTATTCTCAAGGTAGGCCTGAGGCCACTGTACTGATTTACAGATAGCCCCTTAACAGCCTCTCTCGTAACTTGGGCTGTGAGCCCTCACCAGCTCTGATCTTAAAGCCAATTATGCCCCGTGGATGCCAGAATACAGCTTTAGGGTCCAACAGCACTTATCACCGTTTGGAAATGTTGGTATTTTTACTCGATTCTAAAACACCACCTCTGTTAGAGGCAGCGGGTGGGACACGTACTTTGCTTTGTTTTCCCTCCAACTTGAACTCTGTGTTGTGAAACACAATCAGTCTGGTCATGGTCTACACAGCTGAGCTTTCCTTAGAGGCAGGAGCATTCCTCTGAAGGGAACGAGTGTGTAAGATGATGTAAGCGGGTTTCTGACCCCCATGGGTAATACTGGCCGACTAAATGAGGCCTGAGAAGTGCACTTACCTTTTCTGACTTTCCAGAAAGCCAAGAGGAAAAGTCTAGTGGAACAAAGTCCCTAGTCGAAGGACACAAATAGTTTTAACATGCAAGCACTTGTACAATATTGCTATCTCTTAGATACTCTTCTGCTGAGTATGAAGGACATCTGTGCCTGCAGTGAATAAGGTAGAAGTAACATCTGGTAACTGAGCTGCTCCATCCCCACCACACATCTCTGACAGGGAGCTTGTTGCCTTGTGTAGCCTCATGTAATAACTTCAGCTTCTGCAGCTGTCCCACTGTCATCCTCAATCTGTGCCTCCTTCCCCAGGTACTGATAGCACGTAACACATGCATGAGCTAACTACCCAAGTATTTTGTCAGCTTTTTGATCAGCCTTTGCACCTTGCCCAAAGTTCTCTGTTGTCACAGCTACATTTCTAGCTTTGCCTGAACTAATGAGCAGCTCTGGTATGTTTACCTGAGCTTTATGCCCTGAGAGCTATCCTCTTTGTGTCTCTTCCTTGTTTTATTAATTCCTTTTTTAATGCACGGGGTCCCTGGCAGGCAGGCAGCTTGGATAGGTGCTGACAGATGAGTTCCCTGTCCCAAACAGCCTTCTCTGTTCCCAGATGCTGGGACCATGGCTGCTGTAAGCATTTGCTCTGAAAAGCCCAAATAGTTTTCTGGTTTGTGCTTTCAAAGGCAGACATCAGGATGGGGAGGACAGTCTCGACAGCCTGCCTTTGTAGATAAAGCAAAGCAGAAGCCTAGCTTTAAGTGCCCTGAACCTGTTTAGGAGGAGTGGTGAACCTCATTAGACTAAAATTAACCTGTCGCTGTGAGCGGCATTGATGACGAAGAATGGCACGACAAGTTCAGGAGAAATAATAACTCATTTATTTAATTATAAATCAGTTTATATGACTTGGGTCGCCAGTATGGCATAAGGTCATTGGTCACCGACCATCCGCCTCCTGAACCGGTTGGCTAAAACCTTTCAGAATATTTTCCCAGACAATATCATAACAATACTACACAACAACTGCAGGTGCAAGATAGAGAAAGTTTTGCTTACAGAACTGTAGCACTGTTTTTCATAGATCTTGTGAGAAACTGAGCTTTCACAGAGTGCTGTAGAAAGCTGGAAAATTTCTCTGCTAACACTTCTCAGTATTCACATTAACCTATCTGCCTTTATATCCCTGTGCAGCAGTTCCATCACTGGGTACCATGCAGTCCTCACAGCTTTACCTGAAACAATCCCTGTTTCTCTTGACAGTCTCATTATGTGTGCTGAGAAGGAGCAATCACAGCTTTGACATGAAAGCATATTCTTAACAGTTAATCCTTTAAACAATTTCAGATGAGAGAAGGTACTATCTCACCGTGACAGGATCTGTAGGACCTTACATGCCTACAGACTAGAGAGTGTAGGGATGCTTGAAATACCTGTGAGATTCTCCACACACTACTGGAAGTGCCAGTGTAAGATCTACAGCACCTGTTTCAAATAGTTCTGGGGAAAGGGTCTAGACTACTCCCATCAGAGAGAAGTGAGTTAAATTGTCTCCTACAGAGAGAGAGGCTAAAGCTGTCACACATGTACCTGTAGCTGCCTTCATGCTGGCTGCCATGTTTTTATGTGACCAAATATCCAGAGAAGAAAAGAGAAGCACCCAAGGAGTAAAGAAGAGACTGAGGCAGTCTTGGTGATGCTTTCTTCCAGGCACAGTTGAGTCAGAGTTATCCAGCTGCTATGGGTATACCCTCAAAAATACTTGTGGATCAGCAAGAAACTTGCTGTGACTCCCAGCTTGTAGTCATAGAGTTGGAAATGCCAGGCTGCATAAAAAGGCAATGATACTTTGCTCCTGGGAGAGAGCAGCAGAAGGGACCAGAACCAAGTTTTGTGTGAATCTACTGGAAGTCTCTGTAATGTGCTCCTGAGGAATTAACAGCATGTGGAATCCATGACATTTTTGCTGCCTGTTTTCTGTGCTCCTCATTCTGCATTGCACTGGAGTCAACGAATCCAATAGTGGTACCATAAATGTATCTCTTCATTGTAATGGGGTGCAGGTATCCCCTAAAGATCCTTGAAAGTGCAGTCCAGTTCACCATACCAGCAAAGTAATAATGTTTATCCTCCAGATATCCAACTAAACTTGTTTCATCTCCATGATACGCCAAGAGCTTCTTGTCTTCTTGGAGTACTCTTTCAGCTGCCTTTTCTCAGCAGCAGCAGCACAGAGCAGGGGAAGAGGTGATTCTCAAAGTAAACACGCCTTTCAGGAGTTTGTAGATCAGAAACAATACTGTCAGTCTGAAACAAGGAAGTTGTGATTACAGCTCTGCTTGGAGGAAATGCTACAATTAATGAGGAGTCTGCTCCACCTTCGAAAAAATCAATAGGCTTGGCTCTGAGAGGTCATAGGAGCAAGTTATTTCTAGTCCTGTGAGGCTTCTGCAAGGAATGTGCTGTTGCCTCTGTGACACCTTGAGGACACAGAGCAATGGTGATTCTCATAATTGACAGGAGAAGAACAGTATGGAACATGGTGGGTGAGATGGCTGCAAAGGGTAGAGAGCTTTTGCAGTTCTCTAGAAAGTTACCACCTTCTTGAATTCATCTGGAGGAGTGAAGATTGGTCAGACGTAGAATTCAGGTCTTATGTTAACCCAGAACATGATGTCATCTAGAACTGAATGCAGTTATGCTACCTTGGTTTCTTGCAAAATTTGGACCAGCGACAGGCAATATACTCCTGGGTGACATCAAGTCATTTTCGCTCTGACGAACGTCGCGCTGAAGTTGCTCACAAGCCGCTTCACTTTTCATGCTTTCCCAGAATCCCAGAACCACATCGGAGCTCTTCAGAGTAACAGGTTCCTTTTTCCACCTGAAAAACTCAGCCTCATCAACACATGTTTTGAGTGTGCTGATAAGCACTGCCCAGGCCCCACTAAAATAGACACTTCTTGCCTTTCTGAGTTATTACAAGTCTATAGAGAGAAAGTCTGTTTTTAATGAGTACTATTAATATCTCCTTTTGTGAGAATAAGTCATCTAATACCCTGAAGCCAGAGGCAGTTAGGTTCTTGCTTGAGAGACCATATTATCATTATCTCTTGAGAGACCTATTATCATTTTCATCTGGCAAGCAAACGCAAAGAATGAAAACAGTGGATTAATTGCACATTTTCAGTGCAATTCTTAATCACATTAAAGCTTTCTCAGATGGGACTGAATCTTATGGCAACGTATTTGTTTCTCATTAATGGCGGCCAGACCCTCGAATCCCAATGTCTCTGCAAGGAGGCACTGCCTGGCTCAGGCTGCCTGGACTTCTTTGCACAGGACACTGCCAGAGACAGAGATGCCCATCCTGCTGTGTCCATGCATCTGCTCTGTTCGTGTGAGGTTCCTTCTCCCTCCTGGTTTGAATCTGTGTTCGCCGGGTGACTGTCTCTCAATGCAAGTGACTCCCTGTATTCATGCCACGGCTTTTACATTGTGAGAGCAAAGTCTTGTTAAACGGCTATTTGAGAAAAGTGGTTAAAATAATGGCACGAGTTTGGTGCTCTCAAGGAAGTTCCATTAGGAGTTAAGCAGCTTGTGTTCTGGCAGTAATAAACAAGTTTTGAAAGGAAAAGTAGAATCTGCATGCTTTCATGTAGCTTACGGTTTCATTTCCTTGCTTTTTAGCCTTGATTTGGATACATTGCATATGTAGCAGTCCTGTGAGCTTCACAAGCAAGATTTCTGTTTATAAATTATAACCACTTTATTATTTCCTGGATAAGAACATTAGATTCTTAAAATGTCATCTGGATGCCAAACACTTAAAATTCAAGATGTAATGCGTTTGAGAAACACTCTTATCTTGTGTTACAGAAATCGTGCTTTTTCTTTAAGGCAAACAGTTATCCCTGAAGTCATTTACAAGTAGGTATTTTCGGTTGCCTTAATCAAGCTTTTTAATATACATGCAAATTGAAGCTTCAAAACGTTTGGATACACAAAAGCAAGAAATAAGTGCACATACTGTCTTTCTTTCTAGATATTGTGTAAGCCCAGAGTGAATATTTTTATAAATATCACCATAAATGCATGAAAAACATGCTTAAAGGTAGTTTGTAAGCTGAGTTAGGAGTCAAAAATGTCATTCAAAGACAAGGTAAAAATGAAGACTAAAACCACCAAAGAACAGGGCACTGAACAATGGGTTTAAGCCTTTACAAAAAAAAAAAAAGGACATTCTGTAATTTCTTGTTTTGAATCTTTTTGTGGGTGGAATCCTGGCTCGGCTGCAGTCAATGGGAGTTTTGGCATTGACTTCAATAGGTCTGAGTTTCACCCTGTGTTTTTAGGATAATTCTTCAAGGGATTTATAAGATATAATTTTAAATCATAACAGAAAACACCCACTAAGGAAGCTACTAAATATTTTTTTGGGAAGAACAAATGATTTTAAGATGGGAGCAATTTGAAATACTCTTCCAACTAATTTTCATTTGCTCTGCTTGTTTAATACAAGCTTGAGTTCTATACAACAATGAGAAAAGCAAAAGTCATATGACTGTGTATGCTTGAGGATTTTTCTCTTATGAGACTTCTAGAAAAGTTGCAGCAGCCAAATTTTTTAGTTTTATATTTCATGAACTTGATACCCTTACCTATTAGATAAGAACCACATCTCATCACTAGTCAGCCAGATACTTAATGGTTGCAACCGCTGTAATAAAAACTGATATTAATCCAACCTGCCATGGTCTGTTTATTATTGTGCAGCAACTCATGTATGACAAGCTGACAGCAAAATGTGGAAGAAACAGGAAAGGTATTCATGCGGATGGTTTGTGTTGGTGAGTGACATTCTGCATTGGTTAACACCACCTGACACAAAGCAGGTAGCCGTGTGTTTTCAAATGCCTGCTTAAAGGTCTATGGTAGACAAATAGGAGCCTTTATGTCGACTTCCGTGTGCTTTGAAGTCACTAATGAGTACGTTTTTGAATAACACAGAGTGTGAAATCTCAGCTGAAGCAGTAAATACATTATCATTAGGGCGACTATTTTCCATTTTTCCTCTTTCCCTCTACTTCCTATTTTTGTGGTTTTCTGATGCTGTGCCTTGTTGGTGATTACAGTACAAGATCTCTGAGACAAGAAGACTGTCTATTTATGTATACACATACGTATGTGTGTCTGAGTACCTGTGCTTCTTTTTGTGGTATCTCATTTGTTCTGAGTCCTTTGCACACTCCTAAATTTCTCAAAGCCCAGATATGTGGTCCCAGTGACAGTGTGCCTTATTGTTCCTCAGTTATAACAATATGGGGTTTTTATTGATCAGCACCTGCATTTTGTTTTAATGCCAATTACAATAAAATGTGAGTCCTGTGTGCTAGCTAAGATCAAGGTAATTTTCAAGGAAGTGTTTTCTTAAGGGCCATGGAGTTTTACCAGGAGATTAATGCAGTGAAGAGTTCAGATCATCCTCTTCAACTGTTTAGTAATACCATTCTTCTGCAGCTCCTACCAGAGGGGTTTGTTCATTGAGGTCAACATTTTCAGCCTAAGAATTAAATTTAGATTCTTCAGTCTATATTTATGTGTCTAAATATAAATGGTTTCATTTTCAAAGGTGCAGATTACTCCTGACTGGTGCTGACAGCATCTATTCCCATCTTCTCCGCTAGAATTATTAGCAGGCACCTTCATGCCCTGCTGTGCCAAACAGAGATTCCTGTCATGCAAACACATGTAAATATCATGAGTGCCATCTGACAACTGTAAAAGGACCAGGATGAGGAAAGTTGTATGGACGCACTTCAGGGGGAATGAGTAAGTAAGCACAGAAGCTGGGAAGATCAGAGCGAAGACTGATTGTTAGATTTTTTTATAGCAATGAAGTTCTGGTTAGACAACAAGTAAAAATGAGTCACTTGATCCAAACTAAATCTTGAATAATGGAGTGTGCAGTTACCAAAAAACCTTTTTAAGGAAATGTGTGTTCCTGTCAGAGGAGAGCTGCAAAATGCAGTAGTTTTGTTGACTTCAGCCTGGGAGAAACCTTAACACTGAAGGATAAAGCTGATTGTCCACATCGAGTTTTACTGATGCATTTGCATAAGGACAGGTACAAAACACCTTATCTAATTGGAACTGCTCATCCTTTCCATGTGTGGTGTGCGTTGGTGATAACCAGGAATCATCAGACAAAGTTTGCAAAAAAACACCAGCGAATGCAGGTCAAGCCCCTTCTGAATGAAGTATTATCACTGACTTTACACAGAATAAACAACATTTATGCTGCTTATCTCGAGGCAGCTAAACTATATGTGTTCTTATATCTAATTCCCAGCACTGTCCAGATTTGCTTTTCAGGTACACAGTAACTGACAGTAAACAATTAAAATAAAATATTGGTTGTCCAAAGAAAGTTGGCCAGTTCAGGTAAAAACAATTTAGCTCCAAAGTCTTGTACACACATGTTACGATTGAGGTTCACAAATACCTTTGTTACCAGGCATCTTTGTACCATGAAAAGTCTCCTTTTTTCTGCCACTACTCCCCAGTTTAAGTTACTTTGTAAAGGTAGATTATAATACTCATTGCCCCCCTAATTCTCTGTTATTAAAAAAACAGTGCACATTCAGGCTTCAGATGAGAAGTTGTTACCTGAAAAATGCTAGAGGTCTTGTAGTCTTTGAGGGTATTTGGAACAAACCATTACTGTTTGCAGACTAATTGTTTGGTGAGAATAAGGCAAGCTAGTTTAATGACAGCTTGTGAAATAACAATCTATGATATAGTACTTGGATGTAGCAATGACGGTGTTTCAAGCCAAGTAAAGAAACTGTCAGTATCTTGTGCGTGAGAAGCTTGTAGATACCCTGAGGTGACTTCATATAATTCTAAACCAGCAGGTAGCTTCTTGCATAGCTAATCATGGCATCAGTGCCTGGAGCAAGTGGAGGTGGTTGACAATGTACTTTAGTTTTAGATGAATTCAGCTCCTTTTGAATATCATTTTAATTCCCTGTTCCAGTTTCTAAAGTAGGCATTTACATGGTTTATTTTTGCAAAATACAGGAGGTAACCTTGGGGAGAAGAAAGCTTGTGTTAAAAAGCAAACAGATAAACCAAAACCAACCCAAAAAAGCCCCCCCAAACCTGATTTTGATAACTCTTATTATTGTCTTGTAGAGTTGGGGAAATAGTAAAAAAGAATTAGTCTTTCTCTCTCTTTGTGAAATATCTGTGAATATTTCTGAAAAAGCTCCATGTAAGTTAGTATGAGCATATAGGTTATTCATAAACTGCTTAAACAGTACACACCTCAGACTCTGCTAGAAACTATGGTGTTTGCCTAGTTGTGAGGTACATTAATGTCTCCCACCTCATAGAATTACTGACATTTTTACAAAACAAGAGGAATACAAGAGGTTTCAAGATGACTGTACAAAACTCTTCTTTGAAACAGACGGTCAGTCCTTAAAACAGCGGTAAGAAATGTCAGATGCAAAGAGTTCTTTAAAGGGATTAAAGATGGGTAAGGACTTAAATGAGTAAGCACTTAAATACTTACCTTTGAAAAATCCATTAATTCATACCTTTTAACACCTTTAAAATCAAGGGCTTGAGACTTTTGTTTCTCAGCAATACTCTTGTTATGCCAAATAAGAGCACTTTAACACTGCTTTGACACTTCATAGCAAAAATTAAGAGAAAACAATAGGTTGTTTTTATGTCCGTGAGAAGTATTTAAAAACACGTATCAAACTGGATATTTTACTTTTATTCAGTGAATGCCGGGGAAAAAAGCTTGACTCTTTATTCTCCGTCTTCTATTGTCTTCACTATACATAGACTCTGTCTCAGTCCAAATTCTGAAATGGTGTGCATGTATCACAACTTGTGTACTCATGTAAAAGCAGGTAGCTTGCTAAAAACTTGGGTTTCAGCACCTGAGCTGACATTTCTGGACAAGTTAAATTCCTTAGGTGAATTGGTGAGGAGAATAAAAATTATGAGAAGGACCATCACAATCATGTTAAAGCCACATGAAGTCAGTCTCAAAAATCAAGTCACGTAGACAAATAATTCACCAACAGCCTTTCCTCACTGCACAGATGTCCTGAACTCCCCACTGTGCTCACAGAGATTTTCCAGAGCTCTAGTTTCTTTCTTTTCTATTTGACTATCTCTAGCTTTACATCTCCTGAGAGCTATTTTCTTCTCATCTGCCCATTTGAAGCAGAATGGACAATGCAAAGGTTATCTGCTGCTAAGCTCTTTCTTTGCAGACAGAGACTCGAAAGGCGGCTGGTGACAAAGAGCAGCTCATCATTCATGCTCATTATGCTCCCTTGTGTGTCTCTTGGGGGTCACTGGGGAAGTCAGGAGCCAGCCGAAACTTTCAGAAACTTTCCAGAAGCCTTCACGGGCTCTTTTGTCTCTGTGTCCTCAGTGATTTCGGATATAATGCTGGTGGAGTAAGCTAGTATTTGGAAGGAGAAACAGGAGGGAAGGGTACTTTCCATATAAATCTAGTTAAAACTTTGTGTGTGAAGAGCTTAAGAAGTCTGGTGGAGTATAAATACCTGCAGAGACTTTTTGCTTTCCTTCCCTCTGGAACAGTATTGTCTGGCTGGCTGGGTGTAGCAGCTGAAACCTTCTCTTCTGGGAACAGTATTAATGGTCAAAAACTTTTATAGTGTGAATATAAATTTAGGTTGCTTGAAAATGGAAAGTAAACACAGGAGCTGGATGAGATATCTGTGTTGGCTAGCCAAAAATGCTCAAGAAATAAGCCATTTTTCATTTTTTAAAGCAGAAAAGGTCCCTTTTTTTTTTTTTTGCCTTTGGCACTATAAGGAAATACGAGTCTATCTTAAGAGACTTTGAGTTTTTAATTATAATTTATTGTCATTTTCTTAAGGAAATGTTGTGTTTTTGTAAAAAGAAAGACCCGAAAAATTGTGAAAAAATTCTTTTGACCAAACACTTAATTTTTCAAAAGATGTTAAAACAGAGAATACGGCCTTCTTCCTTCAATAATGTATCAGATTTCAGTTATTGTCTTTTCCTCTTTCCCTGCATTTTCTCCCACTGAAAACATGAAGAATGCAAGGGAAAAGGGACTGAACAGATTGAAGAGTGTTCTTGTAACAAGACCTTTCATAGCATAAAGTTTCAAAGGATTCAAAAGTTGAAAAATATGTTTTCCAATCATTCAAAAAAATCTCTGATGGTTTTTCCAGTGAACAAAGAGCATAAAAATCCACTCCCAAAACAACAGGGAGAGACAGAAATATTAAAAAGGAAAATCCTAAATAAAGTAAATCTTTTATCCCATCAGAAAAAAAAAATCATTTTAGAATTAAATGAAAACTGTTTAACTGGTTTTGAAAGCATAGCATTTTAATCAGAGATACTAAGAAATTGAGTCTTTTGGTTCAGTTCATCACAGGCAGTCATAACTGTGAAGCATAATAGCCTGAGAAACAGTCAGGAAGTCACAGAGGACAGATCATCCGCAGATAATCTGCAGGTCATGACTGAGGTCATTTAGCACAGAACAATCATGATTTTTTGTTGGTATTATGAGATCAACTCCCATAATATGATTTCTACTTGGGCATGAGCAAGCACTTGTATGTTTGTAGGTGCCAAAATGAATGAATGTTTCAGACCTTGTGTGGTCAGAAATGTGGTGTGCCTATATGAAAAAGTTATGGTGTGTGCAGAGGTGATAACGCACAAATATTCCATGCATTGTAAACAAACAAGCAAACAACAATTAAGTAGGCAAAACAGAAAGACTTAGGATCCTGTGTGATGTTATGTCATAAGGGTAAGAAAAGGTGGAGTAGTATATTAACTGCATGCAAATATCTACACATTACCTACAGATGTTCACATCTGAGTTAATCAACATGGTTCTCCTCAACAGTCACCAGAGTAAAAAAGGTGCTTGTAGTGTGTGATGTGTGTCTATCATAACAGAGACAAAAAGCCAGCTGAAATGTGTCCTGTGTGCTTATTCCTTTCATCAGTGATAACTATCATGACTAGATCAGATGTAGATGTCTACATGGTACGAGGGAAAAATTAGGTGAGAAGACTCCTTTCCCAAATGGCTCACCAGCCCCCTACACAACTTGAGAAATTTCTTAAAAAAGAGGGAACTGAGTGTGGCAAACAGTCAGAGAAACCAGGTCTGCCTGTGATCCTTTTTATTAATAGTAACATTAGTAATTAATTATAGTAATAGTGTTTATCTTTCCCTCAAAGGAAGGAAAAAACCCAGAACACTACAATGGTCACTGTTTTGATAATTCATGCATTGTTTGGGATAAAATCTAAGGACCCCATTGATCAGTGTTAATCTGAACTGGACCTTAATTCCAGGGTTAACTGTGGATATGAGTGGTTGGAAAGGTCATTCTCTTAAAATTTTTTTCTGGGTTTATTCCAGCACTCACATTAGAGTGATTGCTGCCTGTTCAGTCTCTATTAGGACGTGCTTTTCTAGTGATAATGTAGCCAAGTAGCTTAATCCCCTCTTTAGTCTTTACCAACTGAAAACCACTGGAGATATTGTGCCTCTGATTCTGTGATATGAGATATAGGAGGGGGCTAGTCAGAAACATTCAGGTTTGCTTAACTCTGCTACCACTGAAATGACAGTGAAATGTCCATTTCTGGCTGTACTCTGATCTGCAGAACGTTAACCGGTTGTGTTTGTTTCTAGGTGTAGCAATTACTATTGCCGTAGTGATACAAAACAGTGGCTGAGGCTGAGCTTCACCTGCAGCCTCATCCCCCACCACCTGTCCTCTCCTCCTCTGCACCTGTCACGGGTACACAGAACATGCTAAAGTTTCTTCAACACCTTCTCCGGTACTCTCAGCTGTGGCCAAGCTGTAGCCACAGAAAAGGCCACGGGGCTGTTCAGTGTGGCTGACAAGGAACAGACAGACATGAAATACCATACATGAGCAGCAAAAGCTGGTGGAAAGAATGCAGACTGCTACCTGCATGTTACCAGATAATTCTGGTGTGGTGGAGGGACTCCTGCTAGGGAAGGATGCTCCTGCTTTGGAGCTGCAGTCGACTGGCTGTTAATGTAGTGCCCAGCTATTCAATGTTTCTAATCCCTCACCTGAAGTAAAAGAAAGGTAAAACAGGAAGATGTCTAGTGTGTTTTCTAAGCAAACAAATAATCACTCAAACAGAAAATCCAATCATCCCACAGAAATTTAATTAAAAAAGATAATTCAAAGATAGTCTAAAATTACTGTGTCAGGTGATAGAGACAAGCCCACTGTGCTCAATAAATCAAGCATAGCTGAAACATTCAGTGGGTTTGGCTCCCTTGCCTCACATGAAGCAATTCACAATTAAATGTGAGTTTTCTTCTTTAAACAATTTCCATTGTTTGATTTTCTTTTTTGTGGTTATTTATTCCCTTGGAAGGTGTGCTAGTCATGTTGCTTTTGAACTAAAATTCAGCATACCATATACTTTTTACTGGCATAAATGCAATTGCTTCTCTTTGGCCTCCAGAAGTCCCAGACCTCCAGACTAGAACTGTGTGTGGAGTGCTGCTGGCACCTTTTCACAAGCACAAAGAAGTGCATCACCCCCACGTTGAAGCAACTGTAATAGCTCCTTTTTGGTTTCAAGATCCAGTTCAAAATAACTCCCCTGGCTTTACGGACTTTTCAGGCACTTTCTTGAACCTATTGTACCTCATACTTCTTGGGCTGGATCCACTCCTGGCTACAGAAGAGGCTGAAAAGCTGCCTGAAGCGTGCAGCTGACCACTCTCCTGGCTGGAGCAGCTGTGACCAGAGCAAGCTGTTCTCCAGTGATCTCTGCTGTGCAATTCCCCTTTGAGAGAACTCTCCAGCACACTTTTAAACAGCCGCAGGACTTCTACGTATGTAGATGATGACATGTTAAGAAGCCAAAACTCTCTTTCCTGACACAGAGCTATGATAGGTGCTGTGTGAAGTAATTTTTCATGAGAAGGGATCCTCTTCACAGCAATTCTCAAAACTGTAGTGTGAACACTGTTCAGATTTTCACTTTTTTCTTTTAAATCCCCCATTTTTCCTAAAGTCATGTTCTTCTCTGGACCTCCAGGTAACCCATCCACAGCCAAGTGATGCCAGTTTCGTTCCCTTGGCTCCTACCACCTACAGTTCTCTGTTTCTGTAACTCGGCAGTGCTGACTACTAAGATTTTATCACAAGTCTCATAATATTTTGTATTTTTTATCTAAACCTCCACTGAAGTCAGCTAATTACAAGAAAATGCTATCTCATTTTTTTATGACTCTGATACATAATCCTTCCAAGTTGCAGAGAAAGGTTTGGTTCATGAAAATTTAAACTGTCAAAAGCTGCATGAAAACCTCAAGATTTTTTTCTTGATTTCATGGTTTCTATGGCTAACTTGGGAGTCTGGTTTATAGTTTTTGAATGCTTACATAGTCTCATCAACATTTTACCCATTTTCATGGGATGACTGTGTGTTACCTCAGATTACTTCGTGCTGAGCCCTTGAAGTATGTATTGCTTTCAGGTCAAAGGCAGCATAGATGATTAATTAACAATAATAAACTGTATATTCATATATTCATTCATCTACAGCCTGAGCAAAATGTAATTCCTTCAAGAATAAGTTACACAAAAAACACCCAAGCTGGGGTGACTGCTGTGTTCAGCAGAAGAAACCTGTAAGTAAACTGTGGAGATCATTCTGTCTAAGTGGCAAGAAAATTTATACCATAATATGTATTCTGAATGTGCAGTGTGTGTAAGAGCAGAATCTTTTAAGTGTATTTTACCAGAGGACACTGAAAAAGTTAGCAAAGATCTGAGAGGACTTGTGATCGTTCTCTATAAATACATTAGACAGGTAAATACAGGGAGGTTGAAAAGCTATTAAAAATAAAGGATAAGGCTGGCACAAGAACAAATGGTATAAACTCACCATGAATAAAATGAAGCTGGGAATTAGAAGGAGGTTTGTAACCATCAGAGCGGTGAGGAAACTTTGCCTGTTTTTACTGAGACTATGGTATGTAGCCTTGAAAATCACATGCCCTACTTACCATGAATCCAACCTTTCAGGGGTCAAGAAGAACCATAAAAATCTTCAAAAATCTCTACTCCCAAGTATAAAAGTGTCACAATTCTGGGGGAAAATATTTATTGAAGGACCTCTTCAACTGTAAGCATTAATATGAAGTTCTTGAGTCTAGCCCTGCAGAGCTGTGCATTTTTAAAAAAAATAGTTGCTGAACACATGTTTTGCATAAGGGCCTTTAAAATTCACCCCTCCATATGGCTGAATGTCACCTATTCTGAACATCCCTTTTTCTCTGCCATCACTGTGAGGGGAAATTTAAATTCCAAGGAAAAGAAGGAAATGTTTTTCACTTGCTTTAAAATGGATACTGCTGTACTGTTAGATCAGTGAAATTCAAAAATCAGAGAGTTAGTTTCTATTTTAAGAGAGAAAATCTGTCCATGTGTGTGGTCTGTAGGTATGTTGTGCTAAACTATGGTTAAAAAAAATAAATTGGAAATTTCTCAATACAAACAAATTATAGTTATTATATTGGAGGCATTGCCTGATCCCACTTTTGGGGTCCCACCACAGGAAAATAACATGGAATTGTGGTTAGAGTAATGAAATAATAACTTTGAGGTGATAGTTACCAACTTTTAATTATATTCTATGAAAAATAAAAACCCGCCTCAATTTGCTAAACTTGTGAATTCAAGTTCTACATGTGTAAGATCTCCCAAATTGACTGAATTTTGCAGGTTATCACTTCAAAAGAGTATTTATATATCTTGTGTCAAATAACTGTATAGAATTAGACTGCATTTATCTCAGAATAAATATTTTCAAATGTTCTTTCTTGCTGTGTCTGCACCTGGTTTCATCCCTTACCTAAGTTAATTCCTCTGCCCATTCCAAGGCCACCATTTGCACTGGCTGAATCTGCAGTTCTGTGTTAGAAATCTGCCTGAGTTCCACCTTAAATTTAACTTGCTTTTGTCTTGATTGTCTTAATTTTTGCAGCCACGTAACAGTGGCGGCTGCTGCACCTGACTGTGCCTAATTACCTCTGGAAAGCAGTGCAAGCAACTCTGTCTTTACTCTGAAACTTTTCCTTGTTTCCTTGCTGGCTCCTTTGTTCGTGGCATACTCATTTGCTAGTTCTGAAAATTTGTGTTCAGACTCAGCTACACATCCAACCCACTTTGTTTTTATTTATCAGCCACCTAGCAACATTTTCTTCAGACAGGATCCACAGCGACTACGTGCCATTCAAAAAGTAATATGTTGCGTAAGTGTTTGTAGCTGTGCAACCTCTTCTCTTTTTGTTCTGAAATTATTCATCTCACAGTACTCGCTGTGGAAAAGAGACACAGGATTTTTAATCTTTTCAGAGAAGCCACATACGTTTTTCTAGAAAAAACTTTCAAATTCTTACATTATAAACCCAGCCATAAATCTTAGCAAAGGTAAGAGGAATAGTGAAACCTGACTTTCCAGAGTAATTTGGTTACATGAGACTTTTAGACTTCATCTTTGCCTGGATTATAAAGGAGAGTTTAAATATGTGACTGAAATGTGCCTTGAAGGCTGAACCCCCCACAACACAGAAGGTAAATTAGAAAAAAATAGTCTAAAATATGTTTCATCTCTAAATATCTTTGATATTTGGGCCAAGTTCATAATTATTAGCAGGTATGAAAGAAGAGTTTTGAGCATTTATGGCACCAAGACATCCTAGTCCAGAAGTAAATATTTTGTTTACACCTAACTTCAAACATTATAATATAGACATCTGCATTGCTCTATGCTCCCTTTATTGTCAGGGTAAAGAAACAAACACTTGCAGGCAGCCTCTTCATCTAACCTTTCACTTATATGCCAGTGTGAGATGAAGAACGTCCTGTCCATTACTTATTCTACTGTATTGAGCATAAGAAACCTTTTAATGACTGGATCACATCTGACATTGGGTAAAACCATCCTTCCTACCTTTATGGGGTTGTTATTCTTGCTGTAACAATGGCTCTTAGGCTGTAGTACTTTAGAACCTGTGTCTTTTGTTTTTCGGATGAAATTTCTTGTTTCGTTGGCTATTTTGTATCT
The DNA here is from genome assembly GCA_013397865.1 of Struthidea cinerea. Lineage (NCBI taxonomy): Eukaryota > Metazoa > Chordata > Aves > Passeriformes > Corcoracidae > Struthidea > Struthidea cinerea. The sequence continues at coordinate 114,129 of VZTI01002579.1, forward strand.
AACAGAGATGAGACACAAATACATACTTTGACAGAGTATCTGAATTACAAAAAAACATTAGCGTCTGTAACCAGGGACATTAAAACATACGCCTTTTTACAGAAAAAAAATGACATGATAAGGAAACACATTTCATCTTGAACTAACCCTTTGTATTTTTCCTCCATTTATTTTCAAGGTTTGTGACCTAAATCTTGGTTACAAGATGGCTGGCAACTGTTCAGACACAGCAGTCCACACATCAGCCACAGATCTTCAGCACAAAGAGGGACATGAAGAGAGGACCCTCAAAACCAGATAGTTTTAGGAAAAAAGCAGAGATATTTTTGGGGGAAAGAAAAAAAGTGGAGGCAAAAGCAAGTTGTTTAACCCTTTAGGGACCAGCATATGTTGGTTAAGGCTTATCCACGGCTGCTAACAGTGGAGTGTGGCATGCTGAGCTCTTGGCTTTGTGTCCCCTTCAGCCTGGAAGCTGTATAGTGACTCATGTCAGCTGTCTTTAGAGATTGCTGGGTAGAGGGGGAGGCTGGAACTAGGCAGGGGATCCTCCCAGACTGGGGCTTTGTTTGTGGAAACAGCAGGGGCTATAGCTACTCTACCAAACTGCTTAACTCTCCAGGGTGCTCCTGGGTCCTGAATCTCCATTGAAATAAAGCCCGGCCACTGCACTGGGATAATTTGCTCCAGAAGCAGTATAACTACATTAAATGGCACTGGGCTGCCTCCCCCATCCTCTGTGTCTTTAAACACCACTCACCCCCTGTCAGGCCACGCCAAGGAGCATGCAACATACACTCTTAGTGCAGGAACAGTCCTTTGGTAGGCTACAGTGCAGCCTTACCCCTGTGCAGACATAAAAAAGCGCACAGAAATGAAGAGTTGATTGTTAGAGCCATAGAGGCAGCTTGGAAGAGAGATGGGGCCATGTGCTTCAGAGCATGGGCTCTGGCTGCTCCATTTATGACAAATACTCTGCTTTTTCCAGGTTCAGGGATTGCCAGTCTCCAGTTCTGCTGTTCTACACTGTTGTATTCACACTGTCACACTGGTCTGACTTTATTGTATCATTTTTCAGAGATAATGCTGGCCTCAGAACTGGATTTGGGTTCTCTGCATCATCTTTTATTCTCATTGTAAACATGACCTTAATCATGATCAGCTTCATGCTCTATAAATATTTCATTGATTCAGACGGGTTGCACTACTACTCCTCCTCCACATAAATACAACTAACAAAGTACATCCCAAATTAAATAAGCATGCACAAAACTCCAGTGCCCCAACCTTGGCCACATAGCTGTGTTAATACTCAGCCAAACGGAAAGCTGTTTACATTTGCATTACAAGATGTCATGGCAATTTCTCCGAAACCTTTTACAAACTGTCCTTCCCTTGTACCTGTATGCATTGGACTAATGCTCTGTCTAGGCCTGGGGTCTAGACATTATTTCAATATAAAGAGGTAACAGTATAATAATGATGTATGAAACATCGCTGCTGATTACAGCTGAGGGACCTGAGTTTCGCAAGATGCTGAAAGACTTCAAATTGCATCAACATGAATGAAAAACACTGTATCATTTTCAAAACATTATTTAGGGTGTCTTATATACATGTTTAAATAACAATTGTTTTTATTTACACATCGTTTTAACAAAGTCAGTGGTACCACCTACCTCAGTAAGCACTTCAAAACTGGATATTAGAACTAGAAGACATTGTGTCACTGGCATTTTTTTAAATTGAAAAGTGGCTTTTGACCACAATAACAATTTCTAGACTGTTCTGTCTGACATTTCTATTCTTTATTTTTCCTTTTTTAAACAGGAAATCTGCAAATGAAAGCTGTTCCCTAGTGACCGTTGGGGACTTTCAAAAGAAAACAAATTGCTATTGAAATGCATTTTTGAAAACACTTTTCTGCTTTACAGTTACTTGAAGACACAAATGAAATTAAATGAAAAATGTATTATTTCACAAATAAAAAATGTATTGAACATATAAAACCTAAATTCTCAGAAGTCAGAATTTTCCAGCTAGATTTGCAGGATTCGGTTCCATAGTTTGGAACGAACCTGGTTCCTCTATGGTACACGTTTATTTATTGTAGACAGCTTCTCTACGTCCATTCCCAACAATTACGTGGTGAGCATTTCCTGTGTAAATGCTCACATGAAAATATAGGCCTACATTTATCCTACCTAAATTTAATCCTTTAGACAATGAGGGAATTGAGAACACTGGCTGCCCATCAGTCTCTGACAATGGAAAGAGGGGTATTTCTAGACGGCAATTCAGGTTTTAGGTGGGGTAGTGGGTGCCTCCCTCTCAGCCCTTCTCCAGGGGATGTGTGGGTGCACCTGGGTGCCTCTCCTTTCCTACCTGGAGGATCTCAGTTAAGTGTTTACATTTAGGAGAGCTGTCGTGTGTTATGGCTCTGCGAAGCCATGAGACAGGGCAGAGGGTAGGAACTTCTCTAGTGGTCGGACCAAAGCCCTTCTTCCCATACCTTTCCTCCACCAGTGGTTGCAAGGACCTCTCCTGCCTTCCACATGGAGGCAGGAGGTATTTCCCGAGCCAATGGTGGTAGCTTTGTGTTTAATAGACTTCAGAGTGTTTGTGTATCATGTGTTCGATCAATCTTGTGTGAACACAATCTTGTGTGATCCCACATCTGCAGGATCTTGTGGGAAGGACTCCCACAGCTTAATTGTTAATTAATTGTTAATTTAATAAAAGAAAGAAAAGAAAAAATGACCTCGTAGAACACAAGGAAGACGGGAGCTGTGAGACCAGTTCAGAGTGCACCGATGCAAAGGACCAACCCTTCAGACCGTGTACATCTCTATGATCATGTAATACCGAAAAGTTAGATACTCTTTTCTTTCCTACTCTGATTCTTGGCAACAAAGTGGTTCTTAAATCATGACAAATTACATGCAATATAAAATCCCATGAAGTATCCTATATGTTTGTTTGTGTACCTGTAAACTAGCTTAATGCCAATATGCCAAGTTTGGGCTGGGGACAGGGAGAAATGATTCAAGGTCCTTATTCAGAACTTTTCATATCATGCTACTCTTGGATACAGGTTGTAGTTGACCTCTGTATTGTTCTCAAATATTCTTCATGGACTGTGCAGCTCAGGAGGAACACAGTTTGTTCTCACTGTACAAGACACATTATGCCCCTTATCTACTGGAACTTCATTCCTTGCAGAGAAATTTGTTTTTCTATTGTATCCATGGGAACTACCTTCAGCAAGGGTGGATGTCCAAACATAGAGCTCAGTTCTGCCCCCGTTTTCTCCCCGCTCCTTGGTGTGTATTCTGATCTAAATAATTCCTGTCTCTGCAGGTGTTGAGGCAGGCAGCTCTCACATTAAAAAAAAAAAAAAAAAGAAAAAAAAAAAAGATAAGTAAAAAAAGGAAACAAAATTATGACAAACAAGTTTGCCTAGTAACCATTTGAAAAACTACCTCCTACCTCCATCTGTCTATAAAAGGAAATATGTGTTTTATTCATTCTCTAATCACAAGGCTTCAATGAATGTACTGTAAGAGCACATTCAGAGCTATTCATTGCTAAGTCCTAAGATTTAGGATATGTGTGTGCTTGAATATCTTAGCCATAGAAACCTCAGAAACTGCTGTTAAAGTGCAAAAATCCTTTCTTTACTATGCACAGGCATAACATCCATAATGCTTTATCTCTGGCAAAGCTGCTGGGCTTTTGCCAAGGGCATGTTTGGTGGTGTGTGGAATCTGAGGCTGCTGCATGACATTGCTGCTGAAGGTGTGCAGATACCATGGCGATGGGAGTGATAGAGGTGCCTGGATGGAGACATGGATGGATGTTTTCTTTACCCACTTGCCAGCATTTTGATTTAACCAGTCCAACCTGGTTTTCCAGATTATTTAAGTGAGGAGGTTCAAATACATCTGTTTGAGAAATCCTGGCAAGCAATCAAGCCACATGCAATTCACCCCCACTGCCATCTCAAAATTAAAGGTAAAGAGAGCAGCTCTCATCTAAATTTGAAGCATCTGATGCAGTCTTGATTTCTTCTTCTTTTTTTTTTTTTTTT